>CM041780.1:229935239-230245613 GCA_023374045.1 Limonium bicolor | reverse complement strand
CTTCAAATTTTGAGAAGATAGAAATGAAGAGCTTGATGAGAGGAAGAGAATGGTGGTGTTTGTTTTTGATTTGGTTAAGTGAGCTAGGTTTTACATGTGGTCAAAGATGGACTTCCATGGTGGTATTGTGTATTACCGAGAGAGAACAGCAAGAAGGGAGAATGAAGAAGGGGAAACCGTGTGAATGAAGAAAGAGAAGGAAATGAGAAGATGAGTTTGCTTTTGGAGATATTTATGTTATAAAGCAAAATAGTACTTTACTTTAAGCTTTACTTTACTTATTTGATTTCTTTTACAACTTGGTGACTCACTCCTTGAAAAACCGCCCCTATATACTTAGGAGGTATATAGTCTTTGTTGACCAACTTAATTACTTATAACATTATATGTTACAAACTAGCTTATAAAAATCACTATTCACCAAAACAAGGCACATAGAAGTGAAATTTTTGATTTCCCATTGATATAGCCACCCAAATGTGATACTATATAGTACACATGTTAATTAAAGAGTAATGATGGACATTTAGCCATTCAAAACTCATTTACAAGACAATTTTTTCAAAAACGTGCTTTAAGACTCCTTAAAGCACATTTTGCGTTTTAACTTGTTTTCAAGCTTGGTTTTCTTTAGTAATTGATTTAATATGTTCCTTAACATATAAATAAGGCATAGGTATGACCATTAGGTCTTATACACATTTATCCCAAGCTTAGATCACATTTTAGCCCATATCGACCTTAAGGTATTTATTTGTGTTTTGTTTGGTTTCATTGTCTACCAAAGTTTCCTAAGGACTTAATTAGCCTTATAAAGTCATATTTAAACATTATCAAGTCTTGGTAGGCTCTTTGGGTCCTAGCCAAGTTCACTCCAAGCTTAGAGCATGTTTTTGCTCAAACCGTGTCTTAGTGTTTTATTGTGTTTTACCATGGTTTAAATGGTTCGATTATGTTTCTAAGGCACTTTTTAGCCTTTAAATACCATAGTTTAACATTTACACAACATACCAAGGTTTGGGGTATTTCAATCTACCCCCCTTAAAAGAACTTCGTCCTCGAAGTTCACATTTCCTCGCATCATTGGATTAGAATACGGGAATTACCTATAGCCATAAGACTTCCATTACCAACCACCCTTTACATCCAACCTCGGACTTAATGGTCCGGGCAACATATCCACATTATGCATAAAATATCATACTCACATGGTAACCTCGGACTTAATGGTCCGGGTACCTTCACCACACTTGCACCTATACAATATCCCTCAGACTTTTAGGTCTGGGTGACATAACCACATTTAGACACATAGGTCTATGTAACACAACACCTTTAGACTCATAGGCCTTGATAGCATACACTTTAGGAGATCAAAGTCAAAATAACCTTTATCACACATACCAAACAACATGTCATAGCATGTTATCAAACAGAAATACCTTTTCCATCTCTCCATGGGCTCGAGTCCCATGTTGAGTACATATACACTGTGATCCCGCAGAACCCGGTCGCGATGGACACCTTCTGGTCCCCGTTCCTTTGGGAGATCAAAACATTCACTTAATTTTAAACATATGTACTTCTCATGTCACCGGTCCGAAGACAAAGGCTCATACGTCCTCAGCTCGTGAGCAAGTACTACAAAAATATTCTTTACTAGGTTAAGTATAAGAAGATCTTTTATTCAAAATATTAATCGATTGTTTGAAAACACCAATTGAAGATCCTTTTGAAACACCACACAACTCCAAGTCCAATTTATGCTCCTTGTATTTTTCTTAACATGGTTGTTTGTGACCACTTACAGGGAGCTTCAAGAGTCATCCAACCCTGATGTGATCAGCATCAGTGTTGAACTATCTTTCCACCCCAATTTGTGTTCGGCTTCCCTTGATCTCATGATAATCAAGTTTCACCTCCCACATCATTTTCAACCAACAACTAATTCAAGCATGTACCATTTTCTATCTTGAATCCTTCTAGTCATAATCATTACATCTCCAAGGGATAGAACTCCGTCTATCAATCATCACCCAAATCCAACTTAATTCAAGTTACCTAGGAAATTTAATTCTCACTAGGTTCTATGTCGGTCTCAAACTCCTTCATAAATCACAACATTGTATATATATATACATATATTTTTTTTTTCAAAATACAATACATGGTTCACATTTATGCACCGTCGGGGTTTTAGTTCCCCGGGAGTTTCTTTACTCCCTTCCATTTGTACTCTCACACACCACTGTTAACAAGATAAACACCTTCCCATAATGGTATTCGCATCTTCTGTGCGCATTTACCACAATTTAACCACAAATAAATGCGTATGTTTATATAACACACGCGCCAACCATCCTAACAATTTATTTTTGTGCAATGCACAACATAGTTCACGTACACTTGTACGGTAAAACACACTAAGCGGCTTTACGCTCTACCCCCCTTAAGAGGGATTACGCCCACGTAATCAACCACTGAACATTGGCTTTAAAATGTTCTGCCGTCGTGAAGTATTTTAACTTCCACGCGGTCTGGTACACAATGCGTTTTGGTTAGAGGATTTTAACCATATTGGCGGTTTAATCCTCTAAACCAAGAATTCTTATTAGAGTTTATCTAACTCATAACCGGTTTCGGTCCTGGCCTGTGAGGCTTTTAGGCACTGATAACTAGCCATCCATTCATATTCACAATGTATACCCGGTACCTGACGCATGGGCTCACTGGCCTCTGTTGCGTAACCCTGATAATTATAGAGCTAGTTTGCCCCATTCGTTACTGTTACTATATTGTACATCTCCAATGTATTACCCTTATCTTGGGAAGAGTGGTTTCTCAACCGACGCATGGTATCTTTTACCCTGAGCGAATTCGGTGAGTTTCACGATTTTCCATCCACTTCTCCAATAGCTTACAGCGTAAACTACTATGTAATTCACAATGATTGACTTGCTTCTACCGACTTACTGTCGGTTGAGATTGAGCTACTACTTAGTGTGTAGTGCTCTCTCAGCTAATTACAACATTTGGGGTATATTCCATACCGATATTTGGCATTTAGTGCCACTGTTATCACTTATTCTTAACCATACCTCCACCTTTGGTTTCGTACAAGTACTCTTCCATTCCTGCGGCCTTGCATTACCTATGCATCGGCCACTATAACATTATTCCTCCACAATTACCATGCTTCTGATTCCTAGCTATCCCACTTGATCATTACTGCGCAAGTGCAATACCAAAACACTCAGTCATACAGAGTGCAGAGGCGTAAACTCTTGACAGTAAATCTCTCATGCGATTGCGATAGGAATTTACACTGTGTTTTACCGAAATTCTTATCACATAATACTTGTCACCGGTTTACTGCTCGGTTCATTTGCTATCATTTACTGTTGTGCCTCCACTGGGTTTAACTTATAACTCTGCTCACTCCCCATTTTATCATCTAACAATACTCACACAACGGTCGATTATTGCGCACCGTATCCTTATTCATTATACAACATCAACTTATACTGCATCCGCTATCATATCAGCTTCCGCTATTACGCTGGGTTGTCTGGCCACTTATTTGGCTGATTTTTGAATATACTACTATTTTTCTTGAGCCTTTATGTTTCTTGAGCGTTGTTCGCTACACATTTTGAAATACCCCAAACCTTAATGTGTTAATTAAATGTATAATTATAATTTCCTAAGGCTAATTAAGCCCTTAAGATCATTGGTGAAGAAACGAAAACCAAAAAGAAAAAGAAAATGCGTAAACGCCATAAAACGTGAAAACACGTATTTAATTATTTTAGGAGGTACATAACCTTCGTTAGAGTTATAAATATATTTGTATACCTTAATTACACACTGAGAACGTGTGGGAGAAATTCTGGAAGAAAACGGATCGAAACAATGCGTTAAAACGCTAACGGAGTCTAAGGCGCGTTTTTCGAGGAAACCCGAAAACGTGACTTTAAACAGTTAAACAACCCCGTAAAAATAATAGTTGATTTTATAACAATAATTAAACATTAATGGGAGTTTAATAGCCATTAAAATTAAAGGAAAGAGGAAATTCCGGTAAACAGTCCCGGTTAGTGAATTGTACTAAGCCGGGCAATTAAAAGAGCGTTTCCTGTTAAAAGACGAAAAACGCTCCAGCGTGTTTACAGTAGTGGGCCGGTTTTATTTATGTAGACAGCCCACTCACACAAAACTAGTTAACTAGTTAATTAAGTCAAGAGAGAGCCAAATAACAAAGGGGCACAAATACCCCTTCACCCTCTCTCTCCTCCTTTATTTTCTTTTCCTCTCTCTCTCTTCCTCTCTTTCCTCTCTTTCCTTTCCCAGCCGCCTCCTCCCTCCTCTCTGCCGATGGGAAGCTCCAACCCAAGCCAACAATGGCTTCTCCACTCCTTCTTCATCCCCAAGCTCCATGTGAGCCCCAAATCAAAAACAAATTACATATTTTTCTTCCTCTCATCTTCCTCTATCATCCCCTCTTTTCGAAATTCCAAAAGGATGAAGTTGACCTCCATGGGTTTTCCCCATTTGAAGAGAAAATGACACCTATGTGGAGCTTGGAGTCTCCTCTTTCTTCTAAGGTAAAAATTTCCAAGAAAAAGTCATTCCCTCTTCATCTCTTGGTGTAATCAATTTTTCACCATTTTTGATACTTGGTTTTCTTCTTGTTCTTGAGCTCCAAAATGACCCTTCAATGGTGGAGTGATTTCCTTCTTGATTCAAGGGTGAGAATCCCTCTTGAAAACTTCAAAAGGTAAACCCTAACTTGTGTCCTAGCCCTTTTAATGAATTAAGATATTCCAAGGGTTTAGATGATTGATTAAGTATATTTTGTGTTCTTGGATGTTGGGATGGAGTTTGGAAACTCCATACCCTTGTGACCGATTTTGGAGAAGACGAGGAGCAAGAGTAGAATTTAAGGGACTTGTGAAATTTAAGGTAAGAAGAACTACCTTAAACTTTGTTTATAAATTGTTTTAGTGTTTGGGATTGGGTAAACAATTTAACAAACCCAAATTGTGGATTGAAATATGTGTTGAAAATGTGTTTAGTTGGTGTGGAGAGATTTGTGAATTAATAGTTGAATTGAAGGCCTTAAGAGCCAAATGTTTTAAGGTGGAGATTGGTATTGTGTTTATGGAGTTATGGTGATATTGTTGATGTTGATGAGTTGAGGATTTATTGGGTGCTGTTAGGACCCTTGAAAGGGTGTGGCTAGATTAGGAATGAAGGGGTTGTGTTTTGATGATAATGGATGAGGATGAATATGCAAATTATGGGGAGGTTATGGCAAAAATTTTAATGGGATATGAATGCTTGGATGATGGTTAGTGGTTGAGAGAATTAAGGTGTATAAATGGGTTGTTTAGTGTTGAAATGAGTGAAGAGTTGGTCTTGTAATGGGGATAAATAATGGAGCTAGGAGAGTGCAAGAATGATAGCAAAATGGTGCTAAATGACTTGGGATTTTAATGAGTGAGTATGGATTTTTGGAAGTGTAAGAATAGATTGAAATTTGCCTCTGGTTGCTGAAAATTTGGGTACGTCCGAACTTCCGTCCGGACTTGGAAGTTCGGACATGCCCCGTTGCGTTAAAAATTTTTCCGGAGTTGAGTGATGTCCGGACTTCTGTCCGACCTTCGAAGTCCGGACGCGTCTAAAATTTTTCCCAGACTTGTGTCTCGACTTGTGTCCGACCTTAGATGTTCGGACACAAGTTCGGACGTGTCAAAATTTTTCCCAGGTTTTAGTCTCGACTTGTGTCCGACCTTAGATGTCCGGACACAAGTTCGGACACCTTGAAATTTTGCCCGGATTTGCTCTCGACTTGTGTCCGACCTTTGATGTCCGGACACAAGTTCGGACGTGTTGAAAATTTTCCCCAGAGTTTGCTTCGACTTGTGTCCGACCTTAGATGTCCGGACACAAGTTCGGACATAGTGTAATTTTGAGCAAAAAATTTTGTTTAAGGGTAGGAAATGATACCCAATGATGGGGATTGATAAGTAATGATGTTATAAGGTTGTTAAGGATATGTTAAGTAAGTTGTAATGGTAATTAAGTGGTGGAGAGTTGTAGTAAAAATGTGAAAGTAAACAAGTTAAAAATGTAAAGTTATAAAACTACCGAACGGGGTTAACCGTGGGCGCATTAGTTGTTAAATAATTATGTTACCCCAACATTAATAAAGATAGTTATAATGTTACCAGTTGTCCAAAGAGTTTCAAGGAACATGTGACGACACATTAGAGTGCACCTTCGGTGACAGGTATGGTTTTCTTGCAACCTGTGTCCTAACGGATTACACCGGCTTGTATGCCAACATGTTTTCTGAGTGTTTGCCACCTTGCAAGATAAAGCATGAAATGAGTTTACAGTAATTCATTATTGTGGCGTAATTAATTCCGATACCGCTTAACCTTAGTTATGTGTTAAATAATAGTTAACCGACTTTAGGTTCACATAAGAGATCGGTGTTCGGAATAAACGTCCCAACCCCTGGGAACGTTCTAACTACGGCTATCCGTGCGTTAGTGTATGTTGTGACTTTGTGTGATGTATGTGACTTGTTCAGTATGTTGTTGTTATTGGATACTGTTATCCGTATTGTTGAAATGGGATGTGACTTTCCCTGATGTATCTAACCGAGTTAGTAACACTATGTGATGTACGTATGTGATAAGTTCCATAAGGGAACCTCTAACTAATAAGTATATGTTATGTATGGAGAGGAATCCGGTTGTTCCGGTCGCGCGTATTGTTTGGGAGTTAATATATATATATGTAAATTAACTCCCATCCTGTTATGTTAAGGGTTGATTTCCTTCACTGGATTTCGACCTCCCATTAGCTTAGCCAAAGCTTACCTACCCGACCTCCATATCGGGCTAGGAGGGAAATTATGTGTAATGTTGTTAGGGTGTTGACGCCTATGTTGCTTCGACTCCCTCTCTGTTATGTTATGGTTGTTTTCTTCTTGGATTACAACCACCCACAAGCTTAACCAAGGCTTACCTACCTCATCACTATTGGAGTTAGGGGGAAATTATGTATGCTGTGTACGGTCATATATGAGGCCGCCACTCAAGTAAGAAAATGTATGTATGTTGTGCTCGGGCTTATATCACCCCGGCACTCCCTAAGTGAAGCTCATGTACTCTAAGAAGAGTGAAATTAAGTTGTGTATGCTATAAGTGAAGTGTGTGTTGTTATGTTGGGTGTGCTAACCTTGTGTATGTATTCATTAATGGATGTTGCTTATAAGCATGATGTGTGTATGAGTTTGTGCATATTTGAAATAAATCAACCGCATGCTAAGATGACAAATAGTTGTGCGTGGCCCGGTAGCATGCGGGCTGCGGGATTACCATACCAGCAAAGGTGCTGACCCCCTTTGGGGGCCCCCATTACTCTACAGGTACGAAGGGGCTGCAAGCCGTTCGAGAGTAGGACGGGTAGTTGTTGCACCTGGGTGGTCATTCAAATGGAGAGTGTATTGTAGGTGTAGTAAGACCGAAATTGTTATCGGCATTAGTTTGTAAATACTCGGTACAGTTGTAATGTAAGTGTATATTAAATGTTGGACATGGAACGGGATTAATGTGTAGTTGCTCGGGAGTTTAGTCCATCAGACCGGTACGATGTATGTATGTTAGCCTTGTTAGCCACGTGGGTGGCTAACAGCGTGTAACACCAAGGAGTTAAGTAATGTTGTGAGTTATGATTTCCGCTGCAAAGTATTGTTCAAGTACGTTGTTGTAGTTGGGGTGTTACACATTTAGCTTCACACACCTATGGTGATTGCTAGCAGACTTATTACTCTTCCTGTGTACACAACTGGTACGAGCACTTCTTTTCGTATTATTTTATTCAATCATCCTGGGGTAATAACAACGTGGTCCATCCTCCACATATTTCTTGAACTTGATTCACATAACTACCGCTCCTGTGGTCTCACCATATCGAGAGGTATCCCCACTCTTAATACAGTGGTTCGTTCTCCGCTCTATTTCCTTGTACCACATAAACTTCTACAATCAATCGAATTTATATAACATATCTTGCTTATGGCTTATAAGCCTTATTTGCCTTGAGCTGGGCTCATTGTAGGCTGTCCACACACATGTACTTCTCTGTACAATATTACATGTTTAGAGGTTGTAGTGGGTTCCATGACAAGGTCGTTGCATTCCGTTTCCTTTCATGGGATGCCCCTTAGGTTTGTCAGTCCGTCCCCTGACAACTTATGTCTAAACTGGGTGTTAATTTCAACCCTTGTGTTTCTGTCATGTCATTTTGTGCAACAATTATTGATGCGAACACCCTTTAAGGATTGCTCCTGGGTGTTGCTACTGGTATATTCAGTTAGCCGCGCCGTTTGCGTTCTTAACCGGTTATTATCTTCTTCTGTGAAGATCAACATTTCCTGATAGTGTATGTACTCATTCTGGGAGTTTCATCCCGTTCATTGTACATCAATATGTCCACATTAGGCATCTGCCTTGCCACGCATAAGCTGGGTCTCCGTTCCAGCTATCATGTTTTATCCCTCGGCTTATTAAGACATATGCGATGTCTTTACATAATATTCCGTGCTCTTCGTACTTCTTGACTCTATACATTTCCTTGAAATAAACTCACTAGTTCCTTTAGTCCTTTTTAACTTAACTGGGTTCCTTTACTTCAACCATTCATGGTAATCCTTAGCTCTTGTTTGATTTACACTGCTGACCGTAGAACGGAGTCGACTACTTCCCGTGTTCTGGACTCTACTCGTATACATATATGGGGTATCATACTGATACATTGCTACTTACCCAACTAACCTATAAGTAGGTCTGTCAGGCCCACATGCTCCTATCGGAGTGCGGTCGTCCCACAACACAGTTAGTACACTCGTAGTGTCCGTCACACGCCTAGGTGAAGTATTCTGTTGTCAACTCCCTTATATTGTCCCGTGACAATATTCATTCCTTGCTTCTCGAACTTAATCGAGGGAAAGTTTGTCCACTGTTGTATCTTTATCAACTGCCCTTGGTTTTACTGGTTTGGTGTAAAAGAAGGTTAGAAAGAAGTGTTGGTTTGAAAGAAAATCTGGTTTTGAAAAGAAAAAGGGTTTGAGTAAATCTGAGTTTGAAAGAAAATTTCCATGGTTTCACAACATCTTCTTACCTTAGCCAAGTCTAGCTTCTTGCTGACTGGTGTACTTCCAATTACAGAGGTTAGGCTAACAGGCCCTTCCACTGTTATGATGATCACAGTTAACTTTATGGTACTTCACCGAGTACTTTGTAGTGGTTATAAATTTTCCGAATAGCCAAGTTATAGCAGCACTTGCTATGGCAAGTGCGCCATGCTAACTGGCTATCGGTTCAACACATACCGGTTGTGGTATTGTTTTTATCCGCACTGTCATCAGTGGCCTTGTTGGCCCTCACTGATGTTACTGCCTTGATAAATACTCCTCTAGGTGACTTCTCACTGTTTCCACATGATAGTCATTAACTAGGGTGTTTCCCATTCTGGGAGGCCCCTTTTTCTTAGTATTGTATTCTCTTTGTAGCCCGTTCCACGTAGTTGGGCACTACTTTGTAGTTCCCTTGTCGGTTGATATACCGTTGGTGTATTATTTATCAACTGTGGTCCCGTAGACACTCGTCTCGGGTTTTTATTAATCCGTTTCTTGCCTGTTGCACGGTTGGTGCGTTGCAAGCTGGTTGTTCTCGACTGCTCAGCATGTCGACCCAGGTTGCCGGAAATTCTATTCTTCCATGCACAAGATTCTTCGTTCTTTGCTATTAAATGCGGTTAACATTGTTCAGATGGAAACCGTCTCCGGGATTCCCAGTTTTCGGGATCTACCGTATGACAGGTTCTCCGTACCCTAAAGGTATTTAATAACAGCCAGATCGGGTATTCCCGAGTATGAGAGTGGACTTCCATCTCTCTGGCGTTGTTTCCCAAGTTATATAACAGGGATTGTGGAGGGTGGGACAGATATAGTAGGTTTCCAGTATTCACTGGTAGTTCCTTACTAGCGTATCTCTCACGCTATCACTCAACCCTTAACCCAAAGTACTTAAATCTTAACTCGGTACTTCCTAAGCTCGGTAATCCAGTCATCAGAGCGATACTTCGCTCTGATACCACTTTTTGTAACACCCCAACCACCACCGTACACTTAACATCAAACTGCAGCGGAAACCTCAACTCATCACGTTACTTAATTCAATGGTGTTACACGCCGTTAACCACCCACGTGGCTAACAAGGCTAATACATGTACATTGTATCGGTCTGATGGACTAGATTCCCGAGCAACTACACAATACAATCCTCATTCCATTTCCAACATTTATTATGTACATACATTCCCACTGTACCGAGTATTTACAAACTAATGCCGATAACAATTTCGGTCTTACTACGCTTACAATGCTTACGCCATTTAAATGGTTACCCATGTATAATCATCTACCCCGTCCTACTCTCGAACGGCTTCCAGCTCCTTGTACCTGAAATAGAAAAGGAGAAAGGGGGCCCCCAAGGGGCTCAGCACCTTTGCTGGTATGGTAATCCCGCAGCCCACCTACCGGGCCACGCACAACTAATTGTCGTCTTAGCATGCAGTTGATTATATTTAAATCATGCATACAAGCCATAAACATACAACACATAATATTTCGCCTCAATGGGCTCAACCTATAACCAACACATCCACACTTACCAACCATCCAATGATTCCTTAAACCCTAGAGTGGCTCTCCTCTAAAACGGAGCTACTTCCTTAACGAACGACATGTACCCATTAATCGGGTTATCCTTAAACGCCTCTTGTCACAACTGGGAATCATTTCCATGATCCACACACTCCATATCCTACAACATATCTCATTCCTCACATAACAAACATAACAAAACCTTTTTGTTTCGTCGTACACATGACAACATCACAATCATTTTAAACACCTGACGTATACTTATCGTAGCATAGCAAGGGAATTTGCATAGCACAACACCAATACATAACACCGTAAATCGGTTCTCACAAGGAACCTTCCACCATAGTTAGTATACATAGTGAGCCTAGAGATTATTACCAATCCCATGTTAAGCTCGTTACCAACCTCGTTACCGTCCGGTTATATAGAACGGTTAACTTATACCCAAGGTGTGTCGGATATAGTAATCCCAAGCACACCGAAATAACATTCGTATGCCCCTGTGGCCCGACGTGAGTCAGTAACTAGCTTTGGATAAGCTAAGGGAAGGTAGAAACCAATTGGAATACCACCTATACATACACCAAGAGAGCCGAACCGGATATGATATCGACTCCCGTCCATCACACGCGTGGCCGGAACAACCGGACTCCTCACCCCCCATTAGTACATATACACTTACAAATAAGTAGCTAGAGATCCATTATGGAGCCTACCACATCCACACACCATACGGTATCATAACCGAGTTAAGCACACAAGGGAGGTTCACACACTTGCATACAACAGCAATATCCAACTAACTCACACATAGCCGTGGTTAGCACGTTCCCAAGGTTTGGGCCATCATCTCCGTATACCGGTCACTCATGTGTTCCTAGTTTTGGTTAGCTAAGGTTTAACACATACTTGAGGTTAAATGGTATCGGAGGCCAAATTCGCCACATAAATGAATTACTATAAACTCATTACATGTTTTAATCTTACAAGGTGGCAAACACTCAGAAAAACATATTGGCATACAAGCCGGTGTAATCCGGTAGGACACAGGTTGCAAGAAACCATACCTGTCACCGGAGTCCACTTTACCACGTCCACTTATGTTCCTCGAGCAATTCTCGAACAACTGATAACATTACATACCTTTTATTAACATCGGGGTTGCATGATATTTAATGTCTAATGCTTTATTTTTCCCCGTTAACTTAGTTACATAACTTCACTTTTTAACTTGTTTTACTTTCACATTTTATTACAACTTTTCACCCACTTAATTGTCATTAAAACTCACCTAAAATGTCCTTAACAACCTCATAACATCATTAACCATCAATCCCCATCATTACACATCATTTCCATACCTTAAACAATGTTTTTGGTCCATACTACACCTTGTCCGAACTTGTGTCCGGACTTCCCAAGTTCGGACACAAGCCGCGACCCAATACTGAAAACCATACACACGTCCGAACTTGTGTCCGGACTTCCCAAGTTCGGACACAGTTCGAGAGTAAATCCCAGATAGAAACAGTCTCGTCCGAACTTGTGTCCGGACTTCCCAAGTTCGGACACAGTTCGAGAATGAGAAAATCCTTTCCCCAACAGAGCCTGTCCGAACTTCCATGTCCGGACGGAAGTTCGGACACGGCAAAACATTCAATTTCCAAGTCTTTAAACACTTAACCAATTTCACCAAACTTCTCCTAAGCCTCATAATGTTCCTCCTAACATCATTTGGCACATCAAACACACCTTTA
This sequence comes from Limonium bicolor, assembly GCA_023374045.1. Taxonomy (NCBI): domain Eukaryota; kingdom Viridiplantae; phylum Streptophyta; class Magnoliopsida; order Caryophyllales; family Plumbaginaceae; genus Limonium; species Limonium bicolor. The sequence goes on along the minus strand of CM041780.1, from coordinate 230,233,112 downwards.
GCCATGTGCTAAACTCTTTAAATCACTCACCAAAACCATCTTATCATTCACAAATTTCTTACAAAATTCCTAGCACTTGGGATTTTTCTCCTTAAGATTTCTAAGTGGTAATTCACCAATAATGACCACTACACCAAGGTGTTTCCTCTACACCTTAACATCATCTCTCAACTTCTTTTCTTACTAACTAAATCTCCTTTTACAACTTCTTGAATTCTTTTCTCAAAACCTTACTTAAACATCACTCTCCTTATTCATCAACATTACCCAACCTTAAACAAACTTCTCCAAGACTCAAATACATCCTAATAACAATCATTGGGTTTCTAGAACTTCCAAGACAATGCCTAAATCCCTATAGCACCTTAGAACACCTTAATGCACATTTTCTTCCTTAGTGAGACATTACTCATTCCTACCAATTCCTAATTCACCCAAGTTCATTCAAGCACTTAAAACTCCTTATACATTTTACAAATTTTGCCATGGATTCTCTTAGCACATCATCATTCCAAAACTCATAGTTTTCACCATTAAGCACTCAAAGACACCTAAACCCTCAAGAACATTTTTACACACAAACTTCACATATAAGCCTCACATCACAATTAGTGCAAACTAAATTGCTTGGCACTTAGGCCCTTAAATAACATGGCTCTTAGGCCCTTAAATTGCATAAACCTTAAACACTGAATTTCCCACATAAGTAATGCCTTTGACCTGCAAATACATACACCAATACATATGTCTTTTACTAGTCTCCTTGAGAACACTTTACTAGGTCGTTCACCATTTGCTCTTTAGGTAGTTTTAACAAGCATTATAAGCTTATTTCTCCTAAGGCATTAAACCACATTAAGATAGCATATTTACCTCTTTTCCTCCCAAATTTCTTTCTTGTTTCCTTACAAAACCGGTAAGGCATTTGGTTCCTTGCCAACTACTAAACATTATACAAACAACATAATGAGTATTCAAGCTTTAAGCTCCATCTCATTGTAACCCTAGGTTACATTATTTCAAAACATTAATGTAGTTGTTTTACCTTAATCTTTGAAGGGTGTTTGAATATCTATGAAGAGAGGACTCCACCTAGTCCTTGAAAGATTCAAATGGAGCTAGAACAAAGCAACACAAGGAGCTCCATCAATGAATATTTTCGGTCACACACAAAACGAGGAGGAAACTTGATTTTTCTTTGAGATTCCTTACCTAGGAGCAAAGGAGAGTAATAATATGTGGAAAGACAAGCTCAAGCTCCATCAATGGTGGAACTCCATGGCACCGAAATGGTGATCTTCAAATTTTGAGAAGATAGAAATGAAGAGCTTGATGAGAGGAAGAGAATGGTGGTGTTTGTTTTTGATTTGGTTAAGTGAGCTAGGTTTTACATGTGGTCAAAGATGGACTTCCATGGTGGTATTGTGTATTACCGAGAGAGAACAGCAAGAAGGGAGAATGAAGAAGGGGAAACCGTGTGAATGAAGAAAGAAGAGAGAAGGAAATGAGAAGATGAGTTTGCTTTTGGAGATATTTATGTTATAAAGCAAAATAGTACTTTACTTTAAGCTTTACTTTACTTATTTGATTTCTTTTACACTTGGTGACTCACTCCTTGAAAAACCGGCCCCCATATCTTAGGAGGGTTATAATAGTCTTTGTTGACCAACTTAATTACTTATAACATTATATGTTACAAACTAGCTTATAAAATCACTATTCACCAAAAACAAGGCACATAGAAGTGAAATTTTTGATTTCCCATTGATATAGCCACCAAATGTGATACTATATAGTACACATGTTAATTAAAGAGTAATGATGGACATTTAGCCATTCAAAACTCATTTACAAGACAATTTTTTCAAAAACGTGCTTTAAGACTCCTTAAAGCACATTTTGCGTTTTAACTTGTTTTCAAGCTTGGTTTTCTTTAGTAATTGATTTAATATGTTCCTTAACATATAAATAAGGCATAGGTATGACCATTAGGTCTTATACACATTTATCCCAAGCTTAGATCACATTTTAGCCCATATCGACCTTAAGGTATTTATTTGTGTTTTGTTTGGTTTCATTGTCTACCAAAGTTTCCTAAGGACTTAATTAGCCTTATAAAGTCATATTTAAACATTATCAAGTCTTGGTAGGCTCTTTGGGTCCTAGCCAAGTTCACTCCAAGCTTAGAGCATGTTTTTGCTCAAACCGTGTCTTAGTGTTTTATTGTGTTTTACCATGGTTTAAATGGTTCGATTATGTTTCTAAGGCACTTTTTAGCCTTTAAATACCATAGTTTAACATTTACACAACATACCAAGGTTTGGGGTATTTCAGTGGTAGTTTTGTGAGTGATGAAAGTATATAATGAAGGAGCTCAAATGTGGCACATGTGTATATTATTTTTGATACATTCCTAAGTTGCCAAGCCACATGTAATAAAGTCTAGTGACACATAAATATCGTACCGTATAATATTATAGAACAAATGTAACACAAATAATTTTATGTGGCTAAGGATGTAGTTATTCAAACTGTTATGCCAAATGCATACATACAAAGATAAACACGTACCAAGAAATAAAGTTATACACTATAGTTATAACGACATAAAATACTAAGGATAGTATAAGATTTTGGTTGATAAATAAACCCTAGTGAAGTATCATAAGTGTATAACGCAAGGTTTCATGCTCTAATGTAAACCGAGAATTAACTCACACAACGAGTAAGGGGTTTATAAAATATTAATAACGATACTTTAATTAGTAACAATGTTAAGTCTGGGGACATAGTACTAGGATTTCAAACGTTATTCGGAAATACCGAATTGTGTTGTCATATGGATTGACGCTTAGTGTTCCTTGTACTACTAGATCGTAGTTCCGACGTACGCGCTCGAAAGCTCTAGTGGCCTGCACTGCACGAATCTAGTCAACGGTGTACGGTATGTAAAGGGATTTGATCCGGGTTGTCCTGAGGAATTCCTCGGGCTCGGATGTGTTTGATAAATAACTTGTGTGAATGTATGTATGTGATTTATGTATGTGATGTGAAGTTATGTTCATTGCATTATTTATTTATGCACGAACGTCCTACGGGACTAATACTACGTCGACTATAGATCGACCTATACAAAACTACATATACGAAATGTGTGATTGTGACCACTGTTGCTTGACTTAATACACTAAGTATTACAAGTATATAGTTATAACCTAAGTAAAATACTTAGGAACGGGACACGACATTGTCGGTCTCTAGAGCCTTGACTCGAATGTGAATGTTACCTAGAATAATTCTAGGCATGCGTAAGACCCATAGGGCAGCCAACAAATTAAGTGATGTACTCCATAACTAAAACTGTAACGGACTATCTAACTAACAAAGCTAACAGTGGAGTGTGAATGAATGTGATGATGTACCTTAATCCAGACAGTCACTGGCTGCTGGTCGCGCGTAGAGATCTCTTGGGATATCCCGTATCGGGTTTTCCCTAGTTAATCCTGATCGAGCCTAGATAGATCATCAGGCGGAGTGTGCTACCGTTGGCACCAGGCCCTTGGCCACCTAAATGGACGCCTTTACAAAGGCAAAGTGAATAAGTCCCAGAGTCTTCGGATGATCAGGGCAGTGAGCACCTTGTGTGTACGTGGGACTACTGTCCAAGTGAGTATATTTCGGGTTGTCCTAACTGACGCCCGACTGTGCTAACCAAAACAAATAATATGTGAAGGCCCGGAGGGCCGAGTGATGTATTACGTGATGGTGTTAACATACGATGAATGAGTTCTCAATGCTATTATATTGTGTGATGTATGACAATATTGTGTATATTCATATATGACCGATTGGATTGGATGAATGATTATATAATCATGCATGTTGTTACAGTATTTATCATATCTGTAAAATGACAAAGCATGAAATCAATCTAATATCAAGACGGTTAAAAATGACAAGTGACCAATAGGGTCCAGATCCGGCATACTCAGCGTCTATCGCTGAGACTACACTTATTGTGCAGGTTGCTGAACACGTTGAAGCCGAAGTGCGGGACTGGGTAGCTAGGACATTGTTGATTTGGATTTACCGTTCATACCTCGTTATGTATTAAATGGTTCCACTGAAAAGGGGTTGTAAGATTTGGATTATGTTTAGATGCTCACAGTAGTTGTGCTTTCGATACTTAGATAGAAATGTAGGTGGTATCTCGTTGTCACCGCGGATTGTATTTTTATGTTTAATTTTGTTAAGATGTTGTACTGCTACATCACTCGTATGGGCGAGTGGTGGCAAGTAACAACCATGTGAGTTCTATTACTGTAATTCCTTCCGCTGTGAGACGCCTTTAATTCCTGTTCACGTGAGCGACTATTACGTATTTGTTATGAGGGGTGTTACATGTGGATTCCTTGGACTTCTGAAATGATGTAATCCTCACTGTCATCACTCTGGAGAGGGCCTAGGTGTCTCATGTGTTCCTTGAGCAGCTTTGAGTGGCAGTCGATAGGCTTTTGGCAGAAGTCAATCCAACCCTGAAATTTAAGCAGCTCTATGATTTCCCCGAGACCTATTTTCTCCTCCATTCAAGATCCAACGTCTTTGGTAAGATGGGACAGGACTTGTCATCAATGTTTGCAACCTTGATGTGAGTTAGCTCTAGCTCTCTTAATATCTTCAATCTCTTGAGCGATTGTTGCGATTGAGGTTTTGCAATCACTTTCTTTGATTAAAAGATCTCCTCGAGCTCTTGAGCGTGTGGTGATGGAGCTATTTGTCGCTTTCCTTTTGCTTTCCTCAGATGCTCTCGTTCCTTGAGAGTTGGTATAACTGGTGAGAGCTACTCTGTGTCGCTATTTCCTTCCCGACTAGATCAGTGAGGTGTTGGTGACCGTTCAGTGGTTGGTAGTGCAGCTTGAACGGATGATGCTCTCTTTTCCCTGGAGTCAGGTGCTGACAGCTCCTCCATTTGAGCCTCCTCTAGTATTGTGCCTTCTTTTGGTGACTTTTCATCACTCTGCACTTCCTCTTCTTTTACCTCGTGAGTGACATGCCTGATGATGTCGGTTGGAGTGGCTTCTTCATCATCGGTGAAGTGAAGCCGGCGAGTTGCTGGCTCCAGGGTGGATTGAGTTTGCTTGAGTGGTTCTTGTTTGCCTTGCAGACGCTTGGAGGCGCGAGTTACGCGGCTGGTGGAGTCATGGGTGAGGCTTTTGCTCTTTGAGATTTTTAGTTTCTTGGCTTTGGATAGTCTTGTGGCGGTTTTTGAGGTGTCGGGAGATATAGCGGAAGAGATCATGACTGTAGTTTCTATGGGGTTGAAGTAGGAAGAATTGTAGGTCTTAGGTGTCCTTGCTGGATAAGATTGTATAGGCGAGGGAAATGGAAGCTTAGGTAGGTTACCTCTTCTGGTTTTATTTCTCCTTCTTTTGAAACACGACATTTTAAGTTGTTTTCTTCTTCGACTGACATCTTATTAATGTTTGCACCCTTTTGAGAGGTAATAGAGGTGGTCATCGGGCTGCCAGTGATCAATTCTGGATTCGATTCTGGAAGGATGGTCTTTGAGGTCTTAGAGCGAAGAGCAGACTTGGGTGCCATTTCTTTAGGAGTGGAGCTTGCTGGAGTTTTATACTTTTCGATCGAGAATTCTTAGCGAGGCTGTGAGGTGGGAATTTTTCGCACGAGGCTCACTAGAGTGTTTGTAAGAGAGAAAAGAAGTTGGTTGTATGCTTTAGAGTGTTCGAGAGATTGAGGGCAGTAGTGTGACAAGAGTGAACTCTCATCGCCCTTTTATAGACATCGAGTAACGGTCAGCGACCGTTCCCCGTCCGCTCACTGACAGGTTGTAATGGTACTATTCACAACAGTCATCGGTTGTAACTGTCAGTCTTCGATCCGTTGTGATTTTGCCCGTTTATATCCGTTACCCCCTTCCTATTCTACTCTCTCTTTTGTGAAATGGCTGACATATCTGTTTCAAGCAGTCATTTTGACAAACCATACATGCATTAAGCATTACAATGACCATTGAACGACATACTTGAAGTGTCGCAGACCTGCTGATGATTGGTCGTAAGAGTTGAAAGATAGCCTAATCGTGATTAATGAATATCATTCCAAGATCATGAACAATCTTGTTGAACCTTTCTCTACTTAGGGGTTTGGTAAATATGTCTGCTAGTTGATTTTCAGTTGAAATGTATTTTAAACCAACTAACTCCTTTTCACAACAATCTCTAAGAAAATGTTGTCTAATGTCAATGTGCTTAGTACTAGAATGATGTACTGGATTTTTGGAGATAGATATGGCACTAGTATTATCACACATAATTGGTTACATACCTGTTTTTACACCGTAGTCACCAATTTGTTGTTTGAGCCACAAGAGTTGAGCACAACAGCTTGCCGTAGCTATGTATTCTGATTCAGCAGTTGAGATTGCTACGCTTTGTTGTTTCTTCGATCCCCATGCAATCAATCATGATCCAACAAAGAATGTTGTCCCAGAAGTGCTCTTTCGATCGGTGATAGAGCCCCCATAGTCTACATTTGAAAATCCTACAATATTGCAGTTAGTAAATTTTGGATAGAAGAGACCAAGATGCATGGTCCCTTTGAGATAACGTAGGATTCTTTTCACAGCTGCGAGATGACTCTCTCTTGGATCTGCTTGAAACCTGGCACATACACAAACACTATACATAATGTCAGATCTACTAGCATTTAGATATAGTAGAGAACCAATCATCTCTCTATATGATCGCTGGTCGACCGGTTGGTCACCATTCGTGATGCCCATCTTTATGCCAACTGCCATTGGTGTGTCAAAAGCTTTACATCCCTCCATTCCAAATCTTTTCAGTAGATCTTTTACGTACTTTTGCTGGGATATGATAGTCCCTTCAATATCCTGTTTGACTTGAAGTCCTAAGAAGAACTTCAATGCTCCTAGATCACTCATCTCAAATTCTCTTTTCATTAGTGCCTCGAATTTATTGTAATACTTCTCATCAGAAGCTCCAAAGATTATGTCATCAACATATACTTGCACTATTAGGAAATCCTTTTTGTTGTTGTATACAAACAAGGTTTTATCAACCTTACCTCTTTTGAAGTGGTTTTCCAATAGATAGGATGACAGACGATCATACCATGATCTTGGAGCTTGTTTGAGCCCATAAAGAGCTTTGTCAAGCTTGGGCACCATATATTTCCCTTCTTGTGTCTCAAACCCTGGAGGTTGTTCAACATACACTTCTTTTTTGACATACCCATTGAGAAAGGCACTCTTGATGTCGAGTTGACAATGATAAACGATCTTTGACATCATCATTTCTTTTGATGACTTGTTGTTGACCAGTCATTGACCTTTCGGGCACGAGTTATTCAGTTGGTGACTTATCCTTGTGACTTTGTTTGGTTAGATCAAATCCAGAACCCTCATCCTCTTCGGATTCCATGGTATGACCTTAGATCCTTGATATGAAGGTTTAGTTGTACTTGGATTTGTCCTGTAGGGACTTAGAATTTATCAAAGACTTCGTCTTTGGGAGCAATGAATATCGTCCATACAGCTCGTGAGTGATCATAGATAGCAAGCATCAACATCACAGAGATTAGTCTCAGACTTCTTAATCTTAGAGAGACTTCTAACCAACCGATTATTGACTAGTTTTCTTAGTATAGTGATATCATCATCTCCTAGTCTTTTGTGCCATGAGGTGAAGTCATCAATTGAAGCAGTCAAACATGGAAGAGTTGGACTGTCAATATCCTCCAGACATACACACGTTTTTCTATCTTTTACCTCTTAACAAATCTTTTTCCATTACTTAGACTTGCTATGCTACAATATGTAGAATAGAAGTGAGCTAAGCTACCGTTGTCCGAAATTTGAGATACACTGAGCAATTTGAGTTTTAATCGATTAACCGAATTGACATTATTAATGACATAACTTGAAGTAATATCAACCTTGATTTCTCCCTTTTTGTTGTCGCCAAAGAAAACAGTTCCTTGGCCTCCTGATTCGTGTGAGAGGAATTTTTGTTTATCTCCTGTCACATGTTTAGAGCACCAACTGTTCATGTACCAGCGGGGATCTCTTCCCACTCGATTCTGCACTTAACAAGTTAGTTGTGTGGGATTAGGGTCCCAATAAAGTTTGGACCCATTTACACCAAGTGATTTTGTTTTATTTATGACAGCCCACCTTAATCCATTTCTCTAACTGACATTTCCTCATAAAGCGTGTTTTGTGGCATTTGATTTCTTGGTGACCATGTTGTCTACATAAGTGATAGACACCTCCACGATGTATCTGTCATAGGTATCCGACTGGTGTTCACCGTTCCTTCGGGGTTGTTTAACATCTTTCTCTAATTTTACACATTTTTCTTGAAGAGATGCTAGTTCCTTTTCCTTTTCTTTAAGAGCAATGATCAGTTCACCAATCTCAGATTGTTTACCTAACTTCAATTTTTCATTGGCAGCAAGAATTTCATAATAGTCATTCCGCAATTCTTTTAATGCATTTGTGAGTTAAAGTACCTTATCTGAGTTTTCTTCTAATCTTTCATTTTCCTCAAAAACCTCTTTATTTTCCTTTTCAAGAATTTCTAGTTGATCGATCAGAATGAGAGAGAATTTTCTAAGTCCTAGAAGTTCAACTTTCTAAACTTTTCTTCTGAGTTGAGAATAGTTTACCTTTGTTTGTTGTTCTTCTTTTTTCTGATGGATCCATGTCTTGAGCCGTTAAGCACACTTCCTCAAGGCCTAGATGAGCCTTCTCATCTCCTGAGTGGTTGTTATCTGAGGTTTGATCATTATCACTTAGTTCTGAGTCTCCCAATGCAGCGACAAACACTTCTTTCTTTGGTTTCTTATTGGATGACTTCCGGGGCAAACTTACTACCCCTGTCGTTGTCCTCTCGGGGTCGTTGAGGACAGTCCATGATGTGGTGTCCACGTTTTGAACACCCAAAGCACTTGTCATTGTGCTTTCTTTGGTAATCATCAGATTCTTTGGATTCCTTTCCTCTTCTCATGTTGTTTTTAAGAAATTTTCGGAAGTACCTCTTGGCATAGAGGACCATCTCATTGTCATCTTCTTCCGACTCAGTTTCTTCATCATCAGCTACCTGAAGGGCTATTCCTTTTCCTCTCTCTCTCTTGTTGAACTTTCTGAGTTTCTTTGTTGTAATTTTAACTCAAACACCATTAAAGATCCTAACATGTCTGCCAAAGACATCTTAGAGAGATCATGAACTTCTTGCATGGCATTAACTTTGCTATCGAAGGAAGCAGGAAGGGATCTGAGGAATTTCCGAATTTGATCCTCATTTGATATAGTTCTTCCAAGCACGAGCATTTTGTTGATCAGCTTGGTGAACCTTGTGTGCATTTCAGAGATGCTCTCCTTCTCTTCCTTTTTGAATAGCTCCCAACGAGTGAGTAGCAACTTAATGCGAGTCATTTTTATCTCATCATTTCCTTCATATGTGACTTCAAGAGTTTTCCAAATCTATTGGGCAGTTTTAGCTGAGGCCACTTTAGAGTATTTCTCAGGTAGTAGTGCACAATGTAGAATTCTTACCGCTCGAGCATTGAATATCAACTTCTTGATTTGATCATCAGTCATGTTGTCGATTGATATGTCTTGTCCTTGAGTATCTCGGTAGGTGTACTCACCACGTGATATAACCCTCCACATCCTCGGATCATCAGACTTGATGTGAAACTCCATTTTATTTTTCCAGTGAGTGTAGTTGTCTTCATTGAAGAGTGGTGGTCGATTTGGTGTAGAACCTTCTTCTGACGTCAGTAGGTTTGAATGAGACATTTTGATCGTCTTCCAAAGCAGTTAGCTTTCTAGAAGAGACCTGCTCTAATACTAATTGAAACAGGCGAATGCCCCCAGATACGTCCCCGACCGTTCGTGGATGTGTCTCTTATGCTGTTTGGAACTATTTGATAATTTGGAAGAGACGAGATAAACTCAAACTGGAAACCTTATTTAACTGAGAATTTACACACAAAAATTCACTCAATCTCCCTCGCCCTACCTAAGGACTCCGGGACAGTTTAGGACTTTATCCCCTAAGTCCTCTACCCTCTCCTGACTGTCGGCCTACAGTTCCCCAACCGTTCCCCGAGTGATCAGTCTATCAAATACGCCAAGTATTAACTTTTCAGCCTAGTCCTACCCAGCTCACCAACTTCCTAGTATATTACACACACTTAGTCTGACTTACTTTTGCTCTGAGTATCTTTCCCTCTTTTTCGTGTATTTCCCTACATACGATGGGAGTTTATACATCATATTTATACACATAAGACTTGTAATAAACGACCTATAACCTCCTATGCTCTAGGGGTCATTTTCCTCTTCATCCTCAGTAGAGTAGCCAAGTCCATGCATAGGCTGAGCCTTAACTTGACCTGGAATCGATAAAACACGTGTCACCATGTGATTGGACACGTTGGAGGCAGACACTAAAGTGGCCGGTCACCACTATCATTCTCCACTTGTATGATCTTGTCTGGTTCATTAATGCTCATAAATGCTCTCTTAGACTTTATTATGGCTACGTAATGGAACGTCTTAGTAGCCCTGAATTTTCTTGTTATCTTGTACATTAATGAGCATTGCTTTTGTCGTGAGCTAGTTGCTTATGTGGATGTGAGAGTTTGCATGAGTTTGTCGTTCTTATAGAAGTGTTTTGTCCTTGTATTATTCCTAATGCATGAGAGATGTGGTCGTGTGGTACTTGACTTCTTGTGTGTACTAGAAGTTCTAACGGAGCTCTCCTCAATAGGTGCCCGACTGGTTGGACATAAGTCATGAATGGAGCGTGCTTGCAACCTTGTATGCTAAGCCACTCCTCTACCTGTTTATCTGTGTCTCAAAGCTTGACAAACATATTAGATAAACAACACAAGTTTGCTATCATCAAAACTAAAGGATCTTGACTTAACAGTTTCTGTTTCTAAAACCATGAGTGAGTAGTTAACATTAGCTTCCCTAGTTGGGAAGCCAGCCTATTTCATAAAGTTTTGTTATGTGACTCTTCCAGATTATTTTATTAATGCAATAAGTTCAAATCTTGTACTTCAAGTGTTTTTAAATTATTTGCAATAAATAGAGCAATCCTTGTAGTTTTCTAATCAACATGTGAGAGCTGAGATAGTTAACGAGACGTAGGAAGTTGAATCTGATTATCGACTAGAAGTGTGATTCCGTCTATAAGTTAATCGGACTCCAATAGAAAGTGCTCTTTATGCGATCGGTTGTGTCCGGATTAGAGCATTAGTCGGGTACTGGTTCTAAAAACTAGTTAGGATTTGTTAGACTTAGCCACTGACAAATTATTTATAGTTTCTGAGTTATTTGCAGAAAGTTAGGGGAAGAGTTTAATAATAAAATCTGAAGAAATAGGTGAACAGAACAACTCAGACTGCACCTTTTGATTATTGGAGTTTCTACCATTAATTGTGTTGTGTTTGCTTTGTTTAGTTAAATTATCCTCTTTGATTTCGTTAATATTTTAATCTATGATTAGGTTAATAAATTTCTCCTCAAAAGTGATATTTTCCCATTTTATTATTTAGGTTAGTTTTCTCGATTAGATTTAGAAGTCAGTTAATTAAACGAGGTCCTTGAGATCGGCAACCCACTCGATCACTATACCCGCAAAATAATAGGTACACTGCCTAGGTGGTAGAAGTATAGTAACAAATATTTTTACTGCTCCAAATAGCTTGAAAGAATCTTCCACACTTCTGTTACAAATGTGGAAGAATGGATCACATGCTGGTTGAATGTCATTGGACGAAGAAGGAGAATGATGGTTTTGAAAGGTATGGGCCGTGGCTAAGAACTGAATATGCATGTTCTTTGATCTTTATTACTGACAAGTTCCTTCCAGATCAAAACCGAAGTGTGCAACTTCCTCATGTTCTGGGGATTGAGTCTTCTTCGACAGCTGAGAATTCCGAGGTAACAAGGACCGACAAAGGCAAAACTAAATTGGATAACGTGCTTCTTCATATCTGGACCTTCAGATAATTCCTAGTAAAGGAATTTTAATAAGAGATGTCAGAAATAAGGGTAAGGGAATTCAAGATGAAGTTTTGAGTACTAAAGATAATCACTTCATAAAAGGCTTAATTGAGGCTAAAAAAGCTCCTATATATCCACCTGGATTTCAAAAGATGATTGATGAGAAAGAAGAAGCCAACAAAAAGAAGCACAATCTCGTTGAAGTTTGGGGAGAGGCAAAAGTAGATGGTTTTTATCACAGCAAGAAAAAAGGTAGGCTAGTTTCAAAAGAAATACTAGACACTGAAATGAGTATCTCTCAAATCATGGAAGAGGATGATTCTAAGGGAAAGGCTCAGTCAAGATATTCACACTTGATGTGGATGGATGAGCTGCTTAAGAAAGGAATCCCTTATGATCTTTTCTACCGAAGGGAAGGCAAAGGTCTGAAATTTAACAAAGGAAATGTTGCTGGAAAAAAATAACAAAACAAAAATGACAATAAGTATTAAAATTCAGTCTCCAGCACTTAAATCTTCTGTTAAAGAAGAGGATATTAAGGACTCTAAAGTGGAAACTTCATTATAGAATCAAGTAGACCCTGCTGGGCAGCAGGCCTGCCAGGTTAAACGAGTTGCCTTAGCTATAACTGTTGGGGGTTAGACCGCTCCCAGGAAATAGCATGGGTGTTTGGTCTCATTAGATCACATCATTCTGAGCTAGTATTTCTTATGAAGACCCACAAACCCAGTGTGGAGATGGATATGGTTGAGCAAAAAGTTTGGTGACTATAATGGTATTTCAGTTTCGAGTGAGGGGAGAAGTGGAGGTCTTGCTTTCTTGTGGAAACCTTCAATTAAGATTAAAGTCATTAATTCTCAAAACATCATGTTTCAGCTAAGGTTGAGTTTCCAGGGGGTGACATTTTTCATTTCACTGGTTTCTATGGGTGAGCCGATTGGTTTAAAATATGTGTCCAGGAAGTTACTTAAAGCTCTCAGAAAGCAGGTGGCTATACCTTGGTTTGTAGTGGGGGCCTTCAATCATATTATGTATAATCATGAGAAAACTGGTGGAAAACTCATAAAATAATATCAGATGAAGCCCTTCAAGGATGTGTTAGAGCATTATAATATGGTGGATGTTGTTTTTTTAGGGGGGGGGGGGGCAAACAGGACTTTCTCTAATTGCCAATTGGATGGTTCTCACTCCTTGAGTAGATTGGATAGAGCTTTATGGTGCCCTGTTGCTCTAGCTCAATTTCCTTCTATTTTAGTGGAACACCTTTAAATGGAACACTCAGATCATTTTCCTTTTCTAGTTAGATTCTTTGGGCGACAACATAAGCCAAAGAAAATTTTCAAATTTGAGAACAATTGGTTACTAGATACTAAATGCCTCGGTATTGTCACAGAAGTCTGGGGTTGTCATAGTCTTAATCTGGAGATAAAGTCAAGGATTACTAAAGAGCTTTTTATGATGGAAATGGTGGACCTTTGGAAAAATCAAGTGGAATTTTTTTTTAAAAAAAGAAGAGAACTGGTTTGGGTATTAATTCTAAACCTTTTTTTGGCTGGTAATGCAACCAATAGAAAAAGGGTCTTGATGGAGATCTTTCAATCTAGAGATTCAACTAGAAGAAAACACAACAACATTTTTGGGCTGCTTGAAGAGAATGACAAGATGTGCTATGATTGGCAAGAGTTGGAAACGATCACTTGATCTTATTTTGGTAATATTTTTCAAAGCTCTAACCCTGTGATAGGCAAGATTTTCCCTGATGCAGTGATTAGTAGACTTAATCAAGACCATACCAACTCTTTGAAGTGTCCTTATTCAAGATTAGAAGTGGTGGATGCTATGAAGCAGTTGGGTGGAGAAAATCCCCGGGGCCTGATGGCTTTAATGGGAAAATTTTTAAACTTGTTGAAATGTGGTGGGACACCTAGTCACTCAAGCAGTGTTGGACATTCTACAAGGTACCCCTATCACTGGCTCTCTCAATCAATACTTTATTGCTCTTGATCCTTAAGTCTCTAGTGATGTCAATATCAGAGATTTTAGGTCAATTGCATTATGTAATTTCATTTACAAATTACTTCAAAGGTCTTGGCTACTAGAATTTAGAATATCCTTCCCTCTATCATTTCTCAAAGCCAGTCAGGATTTGTGAAAGGGAGAGTGTTAACTGATAGCATCATTATAGCCAAAGAAGTAATGCTTAGTCTGTCTAGAAGTCAGGCCAAGAAAAGAGAAAACTTTGAATTAAAAATTGATCTTAGTAAAGTCTATGACATCCTAGAATGGGGTTTCATAAAAGAGATGATAGAAGTTATGAGATTTGCTCCTAACTAGTCTAGGCATGTTATGAATTGTGTGTCTTCCATTCAATGTTCAATTTTAATCAATGGGGCGGCAGGTCAGTTTTTCAGTCCAACAAAAGGCATTAGACAGGGGGATTCTGTATCTATCTTTCTTTTTATCTTGACTTAAGAATATTTATCTAGTGTCATCGAATCAACTGAATATAAAGGTGACTTTAAAGGAGTAAAGCTCTCACAAACAGGTCCCAAAATTCTCATCTTGCTTTTATAGATGACATCATGTTTTGTGGAGAAAGCTCTAAGAAAAAACGTGGTCCACCTAAAAGAAACTCTAAGCTCCTTCCTAGTTTCTTCTGAGCATGTGATTAATGCTAACAAATCATAGGTGGTTTTTAGTAAAAAGTTAAATATTTAGAATAAAAACCTGATTTGTAGTATTCTAGGATATCAAGAAACCTCTCATTTCAAGAAGTACTTAGGTCTTCCGTTGGCAATGGGAAGAAACAAGACTCAATTCTTCAGTTACATCTTGGAGGCTATTGAAAAAAGAGTTAAGAGTTGGGGAAGACCAATGTCTCAAGCTGCTAGGTCTGTTCTGGTGTCTAGTGTTCTGCAAGCCATTCCAACATACTCTATGTCCCTTTTCCTCCTTCCAAAGAATGTTCTCAAAGATAAATTTCATACTGGCCTCTTTTTGGTGGGGAGGAACTAGTGATAACAAAAGTATGCATTGGGTTAAGTGGAAGGAATTTGTGTAAACTGGTGGAAAATGGAGGTATAGGCTTCAAATTTGCTGCTCTTTTCAACAGAGCTCTCCTAGCAAAGCAAGCTTGGAACCTTCTGTATGCTAGTAACTCCATAGTTGCTCTCACCCTCAAAGGCTTATATTACCCAAAAACTGATATTTTTCAAGCAACAAAAGGACATCATGCTAGTCCTCTATGGCTTCATTATCTCTTATTTGGCTTTATTACAAAGGGATGTAGAAGAAAAATTGGCAATGGAAAAGATATCTTCTTTTTCAAATCTTCTTAGGTCCCTCGCCCTTATTCCTTTGAGCTCTTTTCTATTGCCCCCTCTGATGAGGCAAATGTTACAGTTGATCATTTCATTAATCCCGAGCCTAATCAATGGAATCACCAGCTTCTAAACTAGAAAGTGTGGGATATTGACATTCAACAAATAAGAAAAATCTCCTTTGATTGTAAGCAAAAAAGATACTTGGGTTTGGCAGGCTATAAAGAATGGTATTTTTTTTATGTTAAATCAGCCTACATCCTAGTTTCTTAAGTGGAGAGGGGGGGGGGGGGGATCAGTCTTCTAGGAGTACAAATAACTCCCTTTTCAAAGATAAGATACCCAAGCTGAAATGCAGTCCTAGAGCTAAATTGTTACATTGGAAATTCCTAAATAACAGTGTCCCTTGTATGGCGAACCTAGCAAAGAGAATGGTGGGGGGGGGGGGGGGTCTCCAAAGTGTTTCATCTCCAGATACTATGTTTCATACTTTCTTTATGTGTATGATGGTTCAAAGTCAATGGGATGACATTCTTGATCTTAATACTAATGTTCCAACTTGAGATAATAGTATACATGACTGGCTTTATTTAAATATGGATAGATGGCCAGTTGATAAGCTGAAGAAGATTTTTAACATTATATGGGTGATATATAATGCTAAAAACAGTGTGAGGCTTAACCAGTCTCTCTCTACTGGCTGCCCCTTCTCGAATCAAACCATGCTTTCATTGAAAATTATAGCATTGCTTTGGCCTCAACAACACCTCCTTCTCTGGTTGATTATGAGTGAACTCCTCCTATGCAGGGACATATAAAAACCAATTGTTGTATCAAGAAAAGAAGAGGTAAGCCATTGTTTCTGGCTGGAACAATCCAAGATGCAAACAACAACATGGTGCTGGCTTTTAACAAGATGCTGAGAGATTCATGTTCTTTATTGGGAGCAGAAATTCAAGGGACGGTTTCTGGATTGAAGTGAGCTGGATACAATCAAGTAGAGTTAGATCTCATAAATGAGAAGTTGTACAATTTCTTGCCACAGCTGGTCGGACATAAGTTTAGTGACATCAGTCACTCTAATCTTGAGGAAATATATCTTTTGGCTTCTTATTTTGAATTTGTTAAGTGTACCTTTGACAATTCGGTGTTAATTTTTTCTGTTATGATGGTTTCTTATATGTTCAATAGTTCTAACTCCTTCAAATAATGGATAGGAGAGGACATCCCGATTAAGCTAGCTAGATCCTGTAGTATGGGTGATGGTACTGATGTTTTTTAAAGTGAATATGTAGCAGCAAGTTTAAGTAAAAGAACAAAAAGGTATTTACTCATAGAATAGCATATGTTTCTTACTGAAAGAAAAATAGGTCGACAGTTTTCTTCTTTTTCAAAAAAGCAAAATTGTCTCAACAGTTGAGTCGCAAGTATTTATGGCCTTAATAATAGCCCAAAATGAAAGCCCAAAACCACTTTGGATGAGGCGTAAACGTAGCCCAACTTATCGCGCCCAAGAGAGATACTCGTATACTCGTTTCCTGGACTCTCCATTCGCCTCTTTTACCTCCTCGTAAACCCTAGTTGCCGTCTCTTGTTTTTGGCGATCTTCATTCCTCTCTCTGTTTCCCCGTGTTAGGAAATCGAATAGCGAAAATGAGTAGAACCGCTGGAGGAGCCAAGGGCGGGAAGAAGAAGGCCTCGACCTTCACAATCGATTGCTCCAAGCCTGTGGAAGATAAGATTATGGACATCGCATCACTGGAGAAGTTCCTTCAGGAGAGGATTAAGGTTGGCGGTAAAGCTGGCGCTCTTGGCGACAGTGTCGTGGTTACTCGTGAGAAGAATAAGGTCTCTGTTACCTCCGACAGCAACTTCTCGAAACGGTATCTCCTCTCTTCTCTATCTCATCTACCTATGCGCGTGCGTGTAGATGTTCGCATACTTTGTCGAAGTGTTTAGATGTAATTGCTTCGTGCAATTTTAGTTAAAAAAATTTGGTTCGAAATTCTCATCTGAGAGAAAGTGCCACTGGTGACCGTCCCTTTTTCAGAAAGAATAGCTGAGTGCGGAATTCGATCTGGACAGAGATTTTCTTGATTGTTTAATGTCTTGGAGCAGTGAACAGCGAAGTGTCCATCTTTATAAGCTCAAATGTCTAAAAGCATTGTCAGAAACAGTCGGTTCCTGTAATTTGCTAATGTAGATCCAGGGTCCCTGTTTTGTGTATTGCGATAACTTGATTACTGAGAGATTAATCTTCACGATTTCTATTAATGAGCTGTCTATTTGCTCTAGAAAATATACTTAGTTGGTTCTTGGCTGTGCCACCATTTATTAACTTGTCAATTAGAATGCATCCTGGTTTAGTGTGCATTAGTTGATTTTGTTGTTTAATCTACAGATACCTCAAGTACTTGACCAAGAAGTATTTGAAGAAGCATAATGTTAGGGATTGGCTCCGTGTGATTGCGTCCGACAAGGACCGTAATGTTTACGAGCTGAGATACTTCAACATTGCTGAGAATGAGGCTGAGGAGGAGGATTAGTTTTCTTAGAAGTGATCCTTTCACTGGTTTTTGTTTATGATCTTTTTTAGTCATGAGAAGACTCTTGAGACTTGCCCCAGTTTTAGTTCAGATTGGCTATTGTACCTCCTTAAGAAGCTTGCTGGTTATATCATTTTGGAAAATTTTGGTGGTTTATTGTCTTTGAAATCGATTTATATATTCTTATGTTGACTTTTTCTTCTAAAAATATATTGTCCTGTTTACTATTGTAATAACTATAAGATGTGGAAAAATATGTAAAAAAAAAAAAAGGATAAACTGGGTGGGACTGAGGTAGTGAGCTCGATTGGGGACATTTTCAAGCGACAACTTTTCAATTTCTAAAATCAGTAGGTTTCTACCAAATATCCAAAATTAGTAGTTGACGAGACCTAACAATTGTCTATTAATTGCTTAATTCTGTCCTACGGATGGAGCTAACCAAATGTTTTGCTGTGGCTCTGATCCCGAAGCCAAGAGGAGCCTGCATATACAATGCATGCCATTCTAACAAAGTGTACGCATTTGGATTAGCGGTGGTAATGTCTCTAAGTAGTGAAGTGAAGCCATGAAACTGCTATTGCTCTCTCCCCCCCTTCCTAGATAATGCCTGCTTTCCAATTCTGATGGACGACAACTCAGGAGTCCGACGCTTGTTTGACTATGACGTGGTGCTTCTTATATGCAACTGTTTGATTGGGTTGTTGGATAGGGATGATAATGTTTTTATCTTCTACCTGTTTATTTAATTATTTAATCTTTATTTTTATCTTTACTTTTATATTTTTAGTAAGAATTATACTCGAAACCCATTTCAGTAACTACACTTGAATTAAAAAGTTATTATAAATTTATACTATAGGTCCCATTTTTTTGTAGGTTTATGGAAACTAGTTTTTTTTTTATCATTTTATTTTTCTCTATAATTGACATCAGTTGTCATATCGATTTTTTTTATTTTTTTTAAATTTTAGCTGACAACTAACATCAGTTTTGTAAAAGAATAGAGTATACCTGTGATGGTACACTTAAATATTCTCCCCATGAAGATGACTCTGTGTGTAGATCTGAGTTTGTTTGCAAAAATGTAAGGAGCTACATGTGAGAATCCGAAACCACTACTTTTTTAGTGCTTCTGGGTAAACTCACAATGCCTGTAAACCAGGCCGGGCGAAAAAAGTACGTAAGGTTAAGTCTTGTGTGACATGTTAAAATGAGAAGGTGAAGATTGAAGGATTCAAACTCGAAATCAAATGATTCTATTTCGTCCTCCACATGTCCAAGGTTGGACTAAGGCTCCGTTCTGGAAAAAGATGAGGAGTGTGGGACCTACAGGATTAAAATTCTAAAACTGAAACACTAGTGTAAGGAGCGTCTGATCTAAATAGGAGATGAATCTCCATCATCTATTTAGTGGGCCCGACTAAAAGTAATCTACAACTGCAAACTTCATCTCTCCCCAGAACGGGGCCTAAGTAATAAAAGTTTGTCTACATCCATCTGTTAGCAGAAACTTAGATGAGGAGGTGCCACTAGATTTCAAACTTATTGTAACACGAAACCAAACTAGTCGAGGCCTTCTGCCACCAAAGTTTGTCAACGATACATAGTCTGTCAATAAAAGGTTAGATGAAGATGTATCACCAAATTCATAATTATAAGAACGCAAAATCAAACTGGTCGAGAATTCTACCACCTTCCGCCACCAAACTTTGTAACACTATAGATATATTTTATTTTATTTTTTGAAGTTTAAACCTAAGAGTGATTGCTCACCAAGCCACAATGTTTATAAATTAGAGGTTGGAGGGCATGAACAAAATTACATAGAATTAGAGGGAACATAGACAAAAATACATATTATTGGGGGGCTAGGGGCATTTGTGAAATTTACTAAATTTTTTTCATTATAATTTTATGCAAATGACAAAGTTAGGGGTGTTTTACACCTTCAAACCCGCATATTGTCTTCGCCTTTGGCCTCAAGCAAAAGCCCAAGCCTAATGTTCCATTCACTCGGTTGAGGGTGAAAAATATTGGAATCTGACTATGTTTGGCTCAGCTGTATATATGAACATTATAGGACATCTTCAATTATGCTTTCCAACTTC
Organism: Limonium bicolor; assembly: GCA_023374045.1. Classification (NCBI taxonomy): domain Eukaryota; kingdom Viridiplantae; phylum Streptophyta; class Magnoliopsida; order Caryophyllales; family Plumbaginaceae; genus Limonium; species Limonium bicolor. The sequence continues at coordinate 230,213,071 of CM041780.1, read as the reverse complement.
AATACTTCCTATATTAAGAAAAAAAGACACTATAAGAGGACTTATCTTCATTGAGAGCAATAATCATTACTCTTGCTATGAGAGCTTACACACTTAATCATAAAGTTTGTAATAATTCATTTTATTTAAAAAGATAGTGTGGGTGTTAAGTATAGTATCTCCTTAATCTCAAGTGTGAGATACTTTGTTGTAACTTCCATAAAGTTTATTAATAAAGTTTTTCATTGTATTCGTATTGTATTGTTTGTGCTATATTCATTCCATCCAGATAGAGTGCGTACGAGTCTAACAACCTAAACACACTACATGAGCATCAACGGTTCAACAAGTGGTATCTAAGCTTTTTAGTTGACAATCTTCATTGATAGGAAGCTTACTCGTGAAGATGAACACAAACAAGAACAAAGTGCTATTACGTTTCTTAGGCAGACATCAACCTTCAAGCAAACACTATTTGTAGCTCTTGTGCACTAAACACTGCTGATGAAGGAGCACAATGATCCATCTTAGGGCGAATCTACTAGGGGTGCACAACCAGAAGAATTGTCAAATTCAGGGGAACATATGACCCTTCTACCTCCAAGAGTCGTGATAAGCAATCGATGAAGAAGATACACACATGGCCTATATCCATTTTCATCTACAGTTACTTAGGTGTATATGTGTAATGTTCCAAAAGTTTAAAGGAGACAGTCAAGTTTAGCCACACTTAACCTTTTGTGATGCTACGAATGTGGAGTGATAAGTGGTTTATGTGACCATGATTTTTATAATATTTCTCTTATATTTTATGTCTAAAAGCACTTAAACCACACTTTTCCCTTTTGAATTTGATAAGTTCCTCTTATGCTCATCTATAGAGTTTTGGTACATAAAGAACAAAAGTAGCTTACGATAAGATAATATGGAAAAGGGACCCGACCTGAAAATTATGAAGTTAAAGAGATGGCTCGTATTATAGTGGGTGACGAACCCCAAGTTGCTGGCAGAACACAAGAGACATGATGCTAGAACGGGATATGATCGTTTTGGGTGAGAGTTATTGTGCTCTGTGTGGTAGAGTAGTGGAAACAAAAGAGCATCTTTTCTTTTCTTGCAAGAAATTCTTGATGCTTTGGGCTAGCTTGTTCTGTTGGTGGGTGGGACATAAGAGTCGAGTCCCCCACACAACCACCGGAAGGAGTGTGCTATGCATCACTGTGTATGTGTATGGATACAAGTATGAAGAAGAGAGTTCGTAAGGTCTAGAGAGTATCTTCTTCTATTGCGATCTGGAATATATGGAGAGGGAGGAACGATGTGATCTTCAAAGAATGTGTGTTTCTTCCTGAAATCATGGTGAATCATACTAAGAAAGAAATATATAATAGGATTAAAATTTGGTGGCAGGATTTCCCGATAGATAGATTACGATATGTTCGTTGCTCAGCCTGGATGTTTTGTTGTGGTATTAGAGCATCTAGGTTGAAGGTTGTGTGAGTGTGAGGTACGTGGTACTGCTATTCATGTTTGCTATGTATGTTCCTACTCTGATACTACAAGCAAAGGCTTTTCATTTTCGTTTGTAAAGATGAGGACATTCTGTCATTTGTGTGGTGGCAATATGATGATGGTGCTTTTGATGAGAAGGGTGACAATATCGGAGCTGGAGTGATCTGGCATGGTGCTACAGTTTTATGATGAAAAAAGAAGGAGATTATCTAGTATGTTTTACAGCTGGTGATTTCGCATGTAAGTTTTTGTTAGATATACTAGCTTGACGTTTTAGGTTGGTACTTATATTTCTCTTCTTAAGCTTTTCCCCTAGTTTCGCTTAGTTAGGTTTCAATGAGGCTCAGGGTTTCAGTTTTTCGAATAAATTGGCAAAAATCTAAATTATATATATAAAAAAAAGTAACTTTTACAAAAGGAGAAAATAAGAGCAAGATGATGACCAAGGACAAACCAATCTACAACTAAGATATGTCATAACTTGGGATATTAACTGTCCTACAGCTAAAAGTGAGAGGTGCCAAAGAGGAAATGGACATATTAGAATTGGTGCCCAGCTCAACAATAACCAAGTTACATTTGAGCTCAACACCAAGTTGGTCTTCACGAGAACAAACGCCAGTAGTGCAAAATGGTGAGAGCAATGGCCGTGCAGTGTGATAAGATCTGGCCAACAAACAATGAAGAACCAAGCTTGCTCCTAGATTGGGGAATTAGTTGTTAATGCCAACCTACCAACAAGCACGTTCTTGATTTTCAAATGGCACCCTAACATTCTTTACGGTGGAGGAGGCACAGATCCAGCGCAACTCCTGACGCACGACCGAGCTCAGTCCTGGGTTGAGTCACTATTGATTCTCTCATCATCGAATGCTATATATAAAAAAAAAAAGCAGCTCCACTTCCTCCTTTTTGGGCATCACATCTCACTCCACATTTCAAAATCAAGCTGAGTTTTTAGTTCACACTTCTCTCTAAGGCTCTGTTCTATATTGACATATTTATAGAATATTTTGTTGGCAGTTTTGTGTTGATATATTTATACCTTTTTGAAAATCACATTTTATCAGTGCGGCATATTTGCAGCATAAGTTAGTTATGTTAGTTATATACAACGTGCTTACCGTTTTCAATACTATAATTATAATTATTATATTATAGTTTGAAACTATATTTGTTAAAAAAATATAAAAAAAATTCATAACAATATATTATTATGAGTAGTTACTTTACAATAAAAAAGCCTATATGAAAAACTAAAGAAAATAAAAATATTTATATAACCAATTAAATTTCAATATTTATTATTTAAGTACAAATTGAAACTTCTAAACAATATATTTCTATTTTCTATAATATTATAATTCTTACAAATATAAAAGCGTAACAAAAAGAGAGTAAGAGTTTCAAATTTTCTGATAATGTTGTGTGAAATGTTTAGTGAAATTGTAACTTTTAATAAATATATTATATTTTTGTAACTATACATGTTAAAAAATTAATATACATACATATTTTATATACTTTTAAATTCATATATCAACTAGTGTGCAAATTTATTGTTTTTTATTAATCTATGTGGTTTTATAAATAATATATTGTGAATTAGTATTATTAATGTGGTCTCTTTTGAATTCGGTTAACATCTGATAAGTAGTAGTTTATTTTATAAGTTATTTGAAGCATTGCGTAATTTGTAACAAATGAAGTAACTTGTAACAAATGTCATAAAATAAGTAGCTTTTTTTAATCAAAAGTCACAGTTGTGGAAGAGAGAGAGAGAAGCGGGGGAAAAAAGCGTGAAAAGAAAAAGAGCAACATATGCTACAAGCATTTATACCTTTTCAACTGAACAGCAAAACAAAAAAAATAAGGTTAAAATAACATATGCTACAACATACATACTATAGGCGAATGCTACCTAAATGCCTTGTTGTCCTTCTCTATTTAAAGTAGATTTTGTTTTATATGCTTTATTTTAGTAAACTAAAGCACGACTTTGTTTGGCTAATTTTCTCTCTCGGTGTGGTGTACCCAACCTTCTCTTGTGACTACGGAAATGAGTTTTTTTTTTTATTGTGTTCTTAACGCTTCCTTGGCATGAACGAAGATGATCTAGTGGTTATATTTTCTACATTATTGAGGATACTATAACTAGACCATGAACATAGTAAAGATGACAAGATAGCCGAGAGGTGTAATGGTGTTGTCGCATTCTAAAGGGCTTATGATTTGCATGCTTGCGGTACTACTACTCCTAGGATAGGAGTTATAGATAAAATTGGTTGATAGATATTTTAAGATAATACTTGTATGGTTCGGAATCATAGGTGCAACCATGTGAAATGTTCTTTGAATGAGATATTTAAGTGGTATGAAAACAATGTTAAACATGCTTATTCAAGTGGTGGTAACGAGGCCTCTTCACTCGCAACCCTAACTTCTAATACTGAAATATAAACGATGGATTCAATGGGTGAGAGCGAAACTGAAAAAAAAACAATGGTTATACTCAAATGAGAAAAGATGATAACTTGTCAAAACTGAAAAGTACTTGAAAGATGATCGAAAAAAGGACAAGCTTGACAAGTTAAAGGGATGGAAAACTGAACAAGGAACACTTCCCCATCCTTAGAGAAATGGTTTGTGCCTTGTGATGTGTTGGTAGTCTATATTAGGGGCGACCAAGAGATTCAAATTTGTGAGGTCATTAACAAATAAAATTTACTATAGTTATTTTTTAAAAAATTTATGGGGTTACTGACACATAAAACATCTATCATAAAATAAAATAAAAAACTATATTAGAACTTACTATAATTTAATTTTGGGAAATTTCACGATATACCCCGAGGTTTGAGCGAATTTTACAAGATATCCCTGAGGTTTCATTTTTATCACAAGATGCCCCCGAGGTTTCATTTTTTTTTACGATATACTCCTGAGGTTTCATTTTCATTATGATATACCCTGAAGTTTCAATTTTATTATGAGATACCCCTCAGTCAAATTCTGATTATTTATTTTTTACATCTCATGTTACCCTACATCATATGCGCCTCTAATAACCTCAGAGATATATAGTTAAAGTTTTTTTGAATTTAAAACTTAAATAAAATGCTCAAAAAATTAAAGTTCATATAAAATTTGACATCAATATCAAAAATGAATATAATTAAATAAAAACAATCAAAATTTTAAAAATGGAAATGACTAAAAATTAAAATTAAATCATTTTGAAAAATAAACATAACTTGTTAGGGAGTTACCTAGATATTTGTTAAAAATCTAAAAAATGTATAACAATAATATGAAGAATATTAAAAGCAACAATTTCATATAGTACATAATAGTATAAAATCATAAAATAAATATGATCATTTTCTCTGTGATTATTGATATAAATAATATATTTGTTAATAAACTATACTATATTAATAAATTATTTATAATTTCTTGTATTTAATATAATTGCTATAAAAAATTTATGATTTTAAGTCACAATATAAGTTTTTTAAATAGATTTTTTTTGTCGTTAATAATTTCTTTTATTTTAAACTTTTTATGATTCTAATTTTTTATACTTTATTTATGTTTTTAAATTGAATTAAAATTTTATTGATCTTCAATTTTTATGCATTTTTTTTCATATTTAAAATTTTTTAAAAATTTGACCATAAATCCGTGAGGTTATTGCAGGGCGTATAGTGCGAGGATAAAATTAGAATTAGATAGATATGAAAAATATAATATATCAAAATCTGAACTGGGGGACATCTCGTAAAAAAAATTAAAATCTCCCATCATAATAAAAATGTATCTTAGGGGTATATCGTAAAAAAAATGAAACCTCAAAAATATCTCATAATGAAAATAAAATCTCCAAGGTATCTTGTGAAATTCGCTCAAACATCAGAGATATCTCATGAAATTTCTCTTAATTTTTTTTCACAAAAGTTCATACGGTCATGTGACCCGGTGCACCCCTCAAGTACGCCCCTGGTCTTTGTTTCCACTAATTGCACACAAATCCAGTTTAACACTAGTGAGAGTTTTGATGACTTTAAGAGTTCATTAAGCCTACAATGGTATAATCACTCACCTGCTCCTAAAATGAATGTTTTGGACAGATGTTTTTCATACTTAAGAAGAAGAATACATAAAATTGACCTTTTAGCTATTATGAGCTGGGTATAAACATTATGTGAGCGCATCTAGCTTTTTGCCACTGAGTTTGTGAAGAACGAGTGCTGCTGTATGTTCGACACTTGGAAACAAACAACCACTCGACTTTATTTCTTTTTTTTAAAAAAAGGTTATTGTTCAGGCTCAAAGCACAATTTAATGAAGAGAAATTGCAGCCTGCTAGTTGCTACCAACCCACCCACTGATGTTTATACTTCGGTTGATGAGTTGGATAACAATTGGATTTGAGAGATTTTTTTTGGTTGTTTCGCATGTGCTATAAATTGGAGTGTCAGCGAATTAATAAAAAAAAACAAAAAAAATTCTCAAAACATGGTTATCAGCTAACCGATTTGACAGCTTGCTCAACCCTAATTTTCAGCCAACCCCCAAGAGAAGTTTTTTTTTAAACACCCCCAAAGAAAGTTTAGCTCAACTAGGCCAAGGAAGGAGGATATGAACTCACCCATCTTCCTCTAAGAACGAGAAAACCAGGAACGTTGCAAACACCAAAGCTTCAAACTAATGCGTCATGATCCACGTCTAAGAAACTCAACCATATTTGTCCTGGTTCGGATAGGACGTCAATTAGCTTTGAGCTGCAGAATCTCCTTTGCTGTCCTCAAGCGGAAGTAGGCCATATCCCCCTTTTATATTGGAGAAAAGGATTACTCAAAGTCAAGTTCGAGAGGTAGAGATTGGGTTGCAGTAAAGTCAAGAAAATGACAATTTCAGACTACAAGTATATGAAAGCTAAAGAGAAAAGCGAAGATGTATTCAAACCTATTGTCAAGATACAGTTCACAGTGCCAAACAAGGTTATGCTGTATCACTCACCTGATGGAAATCAAGTCCCAAGCCTCTGCTGTAGAAGTCGATATATTTGATCATAAAAACACCACAGTCTGAACTGAACGGACAACAATTGAATAAAACCGTTCAAAAGCGAACACATACGGTAATATAGAAAAGCACAAAAGCCAAGATTATCAATTGCTGCCCTGGAAACTAATGGAATAATCTAGACCAACAAAGTTAGGAAGTTACTAGCAAAATCCCTTTTCTCACCCACAATCATAAAAACATCACCACAAATAACGCGATTAGGAATTAAATCTGTAACGTATAAAAAACAACAGAAGCCAGAACATACCATTCATTTGTGCGGGACAATCCACAACAATCACCTTTCCATGAATTGATATCAATGTCTTCACCACTCTTGTCCTTCACTTCATCCACAAAGTACCGAGCCTGTCCATTTATAACTGATCATTATACATGCTGCTCAATCAAACACTAAGGATTATATGCCGTATGGCCGTCAAACTACATACACTTTGCAAAGTCGGAAATTTACCAAAAAACATTAGAAAATGTGTAAGGAGACCCATTCTGCTCAACAATGCAAATTTAGATAATATATAAACCAGCATACCACCACGTTCACAACTCGAAAATCTCTTCCTCCTAATGAGTCAAGATACTGGAACTTCTTGTCCTTATTGTTAATCACAGCTAAGCACCAATGGGACCCTTGGTGGATGGGGACGAATATCTGAAACATTTAGCACAAAGTTAAAAAACAAAATATTCCAAAATGAAACAAGGAACAGATAAGATTTAGCACTCACTTTATCACACTCAATCAGACAGACCATATCCTATTTTCTTTTGAGTAGTCCACCTTCCAACAGACTTGTAATCATAACCATTTCTCCTCCTGTAAGCTACACCAATAGATCACATAGATAACATATCAACTGCCTGAAACGAGAAATATAAACGCCGGAAATAAATTCTAATTACTTAAATATGATCTGCTAGCAAAAGTAGGTGAAGAAAATAATAATTGTGCATTACATTAGGCAATGTGTCCAGCTATTCACATAGATAAACAAACTTTTGGCTCATTCAATACCCACATCATCTCTCATATTATGATTCATAAGATGAAAGGGGCATATCATTTCTCTAGATACAAACGGTTTACACAACATGTCATCCCTAAAGAAAATGAGGGTTGAAAATTAAAATTGAAGGAAATTAACAAGCACAAACAAGTTATCTGAAAAAAACTTCCAATAAAAGAAAAGAAGAAAAGAATCATCCAAGACAACAATATCTTCATTTTCACATAGCTCGATTAAACTTCAGTGACCCAGACATCCAAAAAGACACAACTGATTGATTTCCACATTATTCAAATAACCATTTAATTATTTAAACAGCTTAGTGTAACGCTTTTCACCAACAGATACATCCACTTACATGCAGCATCATACTTTGGCACATCTCCATAGGTTTTATTATTTGAGAAACTTGTGAATTAGAACACAAATTGATAAGCGGTGATGAACTTGTTATCGGTAGATAAAATTTTGGCAACCCACAATAAATATAATGAATTTCCTATGTATACAAATCAGGGAATGTGCATTTAGTATGGACCAAAGATGTATAATTCATGCCATATAACTCAGACTCCATATGAAAAAACAGTAAGATAGGCTGTAAAGGCCCAAATGAGTATATAGTAGGAACTGATATTTTGCTCCACCCAGAGAATTTCATTTCTCTATGCTTGCGCTACTATCAAAAACTTTCCATGGCTTAACAACTCAAATCATGCACTTTAAAAAATGCACATCATTTAGCTACCCTTTCACCAATGTGCATAATAACAAATTATGATCTCTTCTTCTCATATAAATTTTCCCAAATCCAGTATAACTTTTATAACACGAGTTATGCACCAACAAAGAATTAGAAAAACAATGTTTTTGTCTAAATGATACTGGTTCCTTGAAAGCTATTGCACGCTGAAGAATCACTTTCGCCCTACATGGACACTATGAACCTAGATAAGGGATAGTGTTAGGATAATTCAAAGTATTAGTTTTTTTTTTTTTATAATATAGGCTTAACGAATTCAAAAGTATTAGTAAGTACCAAAAGAGCATATGTGGCATGTATAGAGGTCTTAGAAATGAAAGAAATATCATATTGTAAGCATATGACGAAGGAAAGATGATGATGATGATAAGATAACTGAGACAGAAAACACATGAAGGTTTTGGGTCCACTTAAAAGTAGAGCCGCCATCAAACTTAATGGAGGCACGAAAAGACAATAGATTAAGAGCACTTATTAATTACATTAACCAAGATCCATGGGAGCACATAAACCTATACCGCTTACTCTTGTCTGTCTACGCTCTTATTGTTACTCAAGCATTTTGAGAGAGGGAGGATATCGAACTACCCAGGCGCAGTAGAGCTCTTACAACAATATTTGTATTCCTTCTTCCACCCATCAGGGCATCCATGGTAAAGTGGCTGCTAAATGAATACATAACTTTAAAAAACACCGGAATACATAATGGAAGAATGAACAATTCGAGGGTGATCCTAAATCCTCCTAAGAGGCCAAACTTTCTTGATTACAATACATCGATGCCACCACTACCCTATAGCCATCTACTTATACTAGATAAGAGCAGTGAATGCAAAACTGACAATTACCCTTAAACCCCAAGCTTAGCTAATAAACCCTTCCAACCCCAGTCCTAACAAAGAATCATGGCATGAGCACAGGACAGTCGAGTATTGGCAGCACATAATACAAGGTCAAGCAATAATTTCATTGAGAAAAGCACTTCATAAGATAATAAAAGAAACTGCATATTAACATCATCAATGGGGGCCAGAGAATAGAACAGACCCTTTTATAGAAAAAAGTGTTGAAGAAATGGCATGTCAAGAACTTCTTCGGTTCTCTTAATTCCCTCTCTTTCAGCAATTCAAGGTACACATTTATGACCTGCAAAAGATTTCAAAAAGAGGCCATCAGTTTCATGAGATGCAAGAAGGCCATTAACCATTTTCAGGTATCTTTTCCTTCTCGTGTCATGAAATTGCCATGAAGACGGAACTATAACAAGTACCAACCTCATCGTTCAACCAAGCTCCTGGTCTCAAGCATTGAAGTACTTGTCCAGTGATCTCAATGTTGGAATCCTCGTGAGTAACCAAAACCTTCTGCCTGAAAGAAAGGATAGAATATTAACAATGCTAATGCACACACTTTTTCTAAGTAGACAAGGCATCTTCCAAGAGCTTTACCGGGAGGCATTAGAAAGGGCTCTGAGCACTGTACTCCGTTCTGCCTTGGTCAGAGGCACAAAAGGCTCTCTCAAGAGAGCATGATACTCAGAATCCTCTCCACCTAGTTTTTTCACCGGCATTGATGAGATGAATGATTGTTAATACCCTCCTGAAGGGAGATGTCAGACTGCAGTCTACTTGGCCTAAAATCATACCTATGTCCAGACTCAAGCAACTCTTGGTGTGCAGGTACATGACCTGGATAACATTTGGGACTAAGAGACAAAGAATCTAACATCCTAGCAGGTTCTTCCCATTCATCCACCATATTAGACTTGCCGCTCCGATTCTTTGAATCATATGCAAAGTCATCTGCCCCATGCAACCTCTGCTGCGAAATAGCAGATTCACGCTCAGGCCCATCATTAGTAATCTCAGTTAGCTCACCACTGGAATCATCTGATATTACAATCTCCTCATAAGCATCAGGCTTCACATCTGCAGCTTTGTTACCCTTCGGCCGAAAAGAAAAGGCTCTAAAAAGCAGAGATTTTGCATTCCCCATAATGCAACTTGTCCGTTCTCCAACAAGACCACGTTCCTGATCCTTACAAAAAACTGATTCAAACCCAGACGTAGACTTCCAACTAGAAGCTTGAACTCTCTCTCCTCAGCCGCAGGACAGACTCAGGGTACTGAGATATCTGAAGGCAGTATAGCTGGACAAATTTGCAAGGCCAAGGTTAATATGTATAGCTGAATTCCTTGGTTTCTTGGATCCGTGAGTGTCTAATTTATATAGATATCTCGGACAGCAGTGCAGGCACGGCAACCAGCCTTTCACGCAGCAATATTTGCACGACCGTTTACGTCTACTGCTCCTTTTGTTTGCCCAAAACAGTCTACGGCTACTGCTTGGAGAGGGCATCCATGGAAAGCAAACAGATACAAAAGATAAAGCAGAATGCGTAATCATAAGTTTATATACTCAACCAATTGCACCGAGCAGAGTGGCATATGGGGCCAGACGAGAAGTTTGATGAGTCACAACAGGGTTGCAAACAGGTAAACCCAGATAAATCTACCAATTAGAAATTAAAATACCTACAGAGGATTGAAACACGAAGCCAGGAAGCAGAAGAATTCGCTATCCGCCTAGTTTCTTGGAGACGTGAGTGTCTGGTTGACACTGATATTTCGAAAACAATTCAGGCACGGCAACCAACCTTTCACGCTGCAATATTCGCACGTCCGTTTACGGTTACTGCTCCTTTTGTTTGCCCAAAACAGTTTACGGCTACTGCTTCGAATAGGTATCCACATAAGCAAACAGCTAAAAGAGTTAAAAGCAAATTGCATATACTCCAACGACTTGCACCGAACAGAGTTGCATATAGAGTCAGAACAAAACAGTTCGGGAAATCGCAACAGAGTTGCAGAATGCAGATAGACTAAACCCTGATCAATATACTAGATAAAGAACTAATATACCTACAGAGGAATCGGAATAGGAAGCCAGGAAGCAGTCGAATTCGTTATCCCTAGAACATGAATAGTTGCAGAAATTTAGAAAATAGACACGTTTCTTCTGACTGGAAATTGAACCAAAAAATTGGATGGGGTAGACGACAAGAAAGAGCGACGGAGGAGAGGTATATATTTTTTCCGAGCAGACTTCGGTTGTTTTAGCTGGTGGGGGTGGCAATTTGGGTTTAAAGACCCAATTAAAATTGTATTGTCCATACCCAATCTATAATATTTACAGGGGCGGAGACAGAGGGGGATAGGGGTACAACACACCCCCAACTTTACTAAATTACACAAAATTATAGTGTAAAAAATTTTTTTTAGAAAATTTTAATAAAGACCCCGCTAACTTTTTATAATTTTGTTCATGCCCCCTCAACTTCAATTTCTGTCTCCGCCCCTGAATATTCGGGTTACAAATTATCAACCCATACCTAACTCATATAAAATGATTAAACACATACCCGACCCGTTTAACCCAACATATTTAGGCTATGCAAAATTTAAAAGAACTGGAATTAATTTTTATATGATTGCTCAAACAGAGTTACAAATGAATGAAATCATACATTCAATATGGTAGATATTCCAGAGTTTTCATTATCCTCCGTCTTTTTTCTTTTTCCACATACATGTCGTGCTCAGTGGCACTTATTAAAGAAGGTGATGTGTACACGCTTGGGCCAAATAAAGGTATTTTCTCCTTCAGAATATAGAATCAAAACATAGACAAAAATCTTCAGAGTACAGAAGAGATAGGACCACAGTGGGAGCTGTGGAGGAGAGAGCACACTATCTTTTGACAATCCACATAACGAATACTCTTGTTTTTTTCTTTATAAAGAAATACAACAAAGTAATATCAAATAAACAACCTCTAATAAAAAAGATACTACATAATATGTATTATACTATTAGTAGGTTAGCACTTACTTAGTAATATATTTATATTTTATCTAATTATTTATTTATTATTATTATTAATAAAATAAAATAAACGGGTCGGGATAACAACGGGTTAGGACTTTAAACCCATACCCAACCAACAATTTAATAGGTAACCTATACCCGACCCAATAATTAAATGGGTCAATAATCATGACCCAAACCCGCTATTTTCGGTGGGTATGGGTCGGGTTATCGGGTTGGGTAAAAATTGTCACCCCTACTTTTAGCGTCACCGACCGCTTTTTTAATTCGCTCACTTAAAAATGATCATTTTTATCCTCCTTCAAAATTTTTTAAAATTAGGGAAAATTCACAATATATCCCACATGTCACATATGAGCTTAAAACTTCAAATTTGATATTGAACCAAAATATAACACTTTAGCATCGTCCATGTAAATTTCATCAATTTTAGACAACATTTAAGCATATTTAAAGTTGAATTACAAAAACCAACAAGGGTATATTACTATATTGTGAATTACAAAAAAGGGGTATATTGTGAATTTTCCCTAAAAATTATATATTTATCTAAAATTGTGATATATAAGAGGAGCATCCAAATGTCATTATAAGGAGGTTGAATACATTATGAAATCATATTCAAATTCAGAAATCATATAGTAAGAGAGGGAAGAGAGAAAATGGTTTTGAAAAGTTGAAAAAAAAAACATAGAAAAAGCAAAAAAGATGGAGAAAAAACAACGAAGGTGGGATCCGAAGATGTTCGACGAATACGCAAATGATGTTAACATCAACAAAAACGTACAAGGAGCCCATTTAAGGTATTTTTTTATGTTATTTTGGTTAATTTATGTACTAATTTAGAACAAAATATGGTAAAAACTGTCAGAAAAAGTCAAAAATGACACCATGTAGTAGACGTAAACGCCAACCGAGAGTAGCCGACGCCAACGCCGGCTGTTGTCACCACCGCCTCCTCATATCTCACGTCGTCGCGCCCCTCTTCGAGTTGGAGTCACCGCCTGTAACACCTCACAATAAACTCGTAATAATCACTCTCGTAGCATAATTAAGACGTCTTACAACGGAAATTACAACAACATTAATCCTCACTTGGGTGTCACATGCGAGTAAAGAAGCACAACGTAATACAATAAATAATGACAATAATTAATCGCAGTGATGAACGAGATATATACTACATCATCCTAAGTTTAAATTGATACATAAGGTAAGTGAGCATCTAAGGTAATCCCAATGTTTACATCGTACTAAATATAACTAAGTCTAAAGGTGCGATAATTAAATGGCGTCGTCGACTACCCTGAAGTCCCGCACTCCGACTTCATAACTCGATCAAGTCCTGTAATGTGGTGCCATAAAGGCTCAGCCAACTGCTGGTATGCTAAATGTGATCCTAGACCCTTTAGACCACTTAGGTTGATTAGTCATCTTGCTTAACATGAGATTCGTTTCATGCTGTTCCATTTACATGCTTATAAAATACTGTAAATGCGGAATTAAACATACAACAGGCACTTATTATCCACACAACAATTCACAATAGTCACATCATTAGCAAGATATCAACCAATCTAGTTAGTAAGGATCACCAGTTAGTCCAAACTAAATTATACTCACTAGTTCCATTTCTATCCTATGAAGCCCAACTTCCATCACAATCTCACATATCATACGGGTGTAATGTTAAGGACAATTTCCCGTTTAGCTTCACACATTTATAATTTGGACAATAGTCCTATGCCATCTACCAGTGAGTAGATGGACTTACTTGTCCACAGTGGTAGACATCCATATGGCCAAAGTCAAGTGCCAACGGTAGCACATTCCGGCTAACGATCGTATCCGGCTCATTAGACTTAACAAGAGTAAACTCTAAACGGGTATGAAACTCTAGTGATCACTATGCGCAACCTGCTGGAATGAATACGACCAGGATTTATTAAACAGTGTATCATTAATTATCACACTCCATTTGTTAGTGCATTTTAGTTAATCTCCGGAGATTCAATCTCGTTATTGGAGAACACATTCATTGGATGCCCTATCGGGTCTTACAAGCAACCTAGAAGTCTGCTAGTGATGTTTACAGGTCGAGTCAACGCTCTAGAGATGGTTTATACTGGGTCTCTAACCTAAGTTCCTCACTTAGTATTTTAGGAATGATTACTCTCATGAATTAATACTCATAGTCTCTCCTAAAGGTTTATACACAAGTTAGGTGATAATCGGTCACATGTCCAAAGTTTCGAACGACGTATACGCACAATTATAATGCTTAACAGTCGAGTAAATAATTCACACACATCATGCATATCACACATATCATTCTTAGGTAGATAACAAATAATACTCGAACCCGAGGAAACCCTCAGGGGTTTAGACCACACATTCACATACCGTACACCGTAATAATCGCTAGTGTGAAAATTCACGCTCCTCCGGTACCCTTGTAGCTTGTCTTCTAGCGCATGTCCTCTAATGCAATCAACTCTGTAATACAACTACATATTAGCTCTCTGTAATACGGACGAATTCGGTATCCCGACTAGTCACTAATCCCCCTAGTGATTACCCCGTGATTGTTCAACATTAATCATTCGGGCTTTAAACAGTTTGGGATTAGTTAAATCATCCTCTAATCATATTGTAATTAACATGTAGTATTTATTCACTACTTAGGATTTAATCCAAATAACCTATCTCATTTATTCATAAGTTTATTATTTATATGTATAATATACACGTCCATATAGTTTGTTACTATGTTAATTATATCTTTGACTTATGAACCTTTATTTATTCTTTAAGTTATGAGTTGGTCAACTTGACCTCTTTTGGTCAATTGAGTTGACTTGACCAGTTATGTTGACTTGGTTAGTTTATCCAAGTACATAAGTTTATATAATGCATATTATAACCCTTGTTTCATATAATTCACCCACCATTTAATATGTTATACTTTAACATTAGAACTTTATGTTTAATGTGTTATAATTTCTTCCCACCTTATAACATCTTTATTAATATTATATGGTTCCCAACATATCATATAATCTATTCACTTCATATATTTTTTTATATATAAGAATTATAAACTCATTTATAAATGATATATCTACCATTTTATGTAGAGTAGTTAATCTTACTTAGTTGTGTCATTTTGCACAAACCCATATTAAGATTATAATCCTAAGGTTACGTAACATTATATAGTACATTACCAAGCTTCTAAGGTCTATTTAATATTCCACATTAGTTTATAACCTCACTATTTCATCACTTGTACTAGTTTCATTAATGACATTAATACTTTATAATTGTTGTAACATTTTTACATTATAGACCATAGTCTAAAATTTAATCCTAATTTTCATATCATACGTATAAAACATAGGTTTTATTAAGTACTAAAATCCTTAATGGTGTTCTATTATTTACCAAGTAACTCCCAACTTTATTTCAAATATAAGTATATCATATCTCGTATAGGTGTGCTCCCACTAATTTAATTGTCATACTAAAATATACATTCATAACCACATACAGAGAGCCCTTTTTTTTTATCTCAAACAGGGAGGACTATTCCTCATTTCTTATTGAAATAGAAGAGAAATCCTCTATAAGGAGGGAATGTATACAAACAGGAGGAGCGTCTAAATGAGAGAAGCCAAGGGGACCACTTAAACCTAGCTTAGCCAATGCATCAGCTACCCTATTACCTCTCTAGGAGTATACATAACACTAACATCCCAATCAGGACTAAAACGATCTGGGCAGTCCTTGAACAAAGGCCTCAACGGTAGGTTACTAGGACAACAATGAAAAACTCAACTACTTGTATAGAATCAGAACATATAACAACATGACTCCACCCATTGTCCTTTGAAAACTTCACAGCAACCATAAACGCCATAGCTTCAGCATGAATAACATTTCTTTTCCCAAAAGAGTTGTGAATCCTGCAATCCAAGCACCCGTCTGGTCTCCACAAGCACCCCCTGCCGCTGCATTTCCTGCAGAAACATTATACACACATCAATATTGATTTTTACATAACCAGGATCAGGGGGCCACCAAATCCCTTGGCCTTCAGGGCAACTTCCTGTAAGCAACCGAGGCATATATTGATGAGTCACCTTCTCCACATTCCAAACCCTACAATTGATCAAACAAGCACCAACAATTTTTGTAAAAGGAAGAAACATTCTGTGCTCATTATCAAACACCTTACTGTTACACATCTCCATAGTGTTAACATACAATAGCGAAAATAGCACCCCTGTTACCTTTGAAGAGGAACCTCCCAGAACCAGAAAGATAGTATTTCAGCCAAGCCCCAAAATCCATGGAGTAAAAAATAGAGCGAGAGTTTGAGGGATCACCATGTTCCAAATTCTCTTAGCCACCATACATACATTATTATACACTCACAATATATAGTCCATAAATTCTAGTGTTAGCCCAATATATACAAATATATACATCTAAGTTCTCATAAGGTTAGCATTAACCTCGATACTTACAAAATTAATACTAAAATTATAAAATGATTCCTTAATCATTTAATCCATACATTTTCCCGTGTTAAAATTGTTAATCCCATTGTAATATCATACCTATTAGTTCACTATTTTAACACTATCATTCATATTTTTCTCTTATAAATTTATGAGCTAACCACTAGACTTTTACCCACTAGTTCACGTCAGATAACCGAAAGTGTTATAATCCACTAAACACCAGATTAAGTTCTTAGTGTTCTATTTTATTTATTATTTCTTTATACCCTATGTCCAAACCGTCTTTACACCTTAACATAGTTCAACAAATTTTTATTATCAAAGCTAAGGTTAACGGCTACTACTTATTATGTTATTGTCATAACCTATTTAAACATTGTTACTCTTTTCCAATCTACACTAGATTAATATTTAACCACCATTGACTACGAAACCCTACAGATCATTAACTTAGTACTTAAGTTTATTCGACCATAGTTATACCCACAAGCTTCCAAATTACGTTTAATTAATCCAAAATGACATTGTAGTTAGCTAACTACATTTTACACATTGAACACTAAACTTAGCACTACAGTTCATTTTATTTTGGTCTAATTAACTTCAGATTAATGCCTCTATTAATATCAATCTCTGGAACACCTATAACCCGAAGCCTTAGATTAAAGATTAGCACTTTTAAATCATTGATAAACCAAAACTTTCAGTTAACGGGTAACCAAAACTAAGATTTACCACTTATTCACCAACTGTGTTTATTATCCCGATTATGAAGTTAATCACACCCTAAACCACTTAGAACAACCGAAGCCCCAATTTTCCAGAATTTACAATTTTTGCCCTAATTTTCCAGAATTGTATTCTCGTCCATATTTTCTCCTAATTACCATTTCGCCCTAATTTTTCAGGAACCCTAAATGAAATACCCCAAAGGTTTATAAACCTAATTAAAAGACAAATCAAGGAATTATAAAGACGAATAAGCCTAAATGAATTATGACAAAAAAAAACTCCTAGCACACTTTATAAATAAATACATACATTTCATGAAGGTTATTAAACCTTATTTATATCATGAAAGCAAAGTCCATGAAGGTTATTAAACCTTACATAAACATGGACACAAGTGAAACATTATAAAGGAGGAAACCAACTCACAAGTTGGTTTTCATATTACACATTATTACATGAACAAGAATATAAACAAAAATTTATTTATCGTTTTTATCGAAAAACGTGCTATAAATATTCTAGAAGTGGAAACGAGGTCTTAGACACCTTATAAGATTAATTGGGTAAGTTTGGAAGCATTGGAAAAATTGGTTAGGTAGCTAGGATTAAGACGTCACGTTTTTTTGCCTAAAATGGCAAAACGCAAGCCAAGTAGAAATTAAATGATAATTAATCAAATTTATAAAAAACAATAATGATTATTGTTTAAAAATTATAAATTTTAATGCATAAAAGGTATGTCTCATTAAATGGGGCAACGTGTCGTGAACGACACAAAAAACCAACAAAGAACGAGCTAAAAATGACATTATGAGTATAACGTTTAAAAAAAAGGGCCGACATCCTGGGCCGGCCCAACCTTCCTTTAACTCACGGTATCGTAACGTACCCAGTCCAGTCCAGTACAAAAAAATAATAAATAACAATAGGCTAAAGATAATAAGTCCAGCCACTCTATATCTTTCACTTACGGTGACTTGTAACCCTAAACTAAACAAGGAACATATTTTGCTAGCGCCTCTCTTGATTCCCGAAAACAACCCTAACTGACGGGACATGCACCAACACATCTCTTGTCTTCTTCAATCTGCATCTCTAGATTTTCTTTTTCACTGAAGCCAGCCGACAAACTCAAAATCCCGAGAAACTGTAACACCCCAACTCATAAAACCATAATCATCTCATAACCTCCATTTACTCATATTAGCATTACAACGGAAATTCCTACAAAGATGGTGTTACCGCCATTACCCACGTGACTAACTAGGCATACTAAAATCTCCAAGATCTAGCTACGGTCTGATGGACCCGAATATACTAAACATTAGTGTATACTAAATCTTAACCAAATACATATTCTTAGTACAAAGTATCCCATATCCTAATACATCACACTACAACTTATACCATCTACGACGAGTGTACATGCACATCTCGTTTAACAAAAAGAACCCAAGAACGTCTACCCGCTCCTACTCTCAAGACGGTTGTCTTCTGTCGTTTACCTGCAAAATAATATGGATGCCCCGAGGGGTTCATCACCTTTGCTGGTATGGTTAACGTGTAGCCCTGTACCCCTAAGCTAACGGGGCTATGCACGACTATTTTGTCGTATACATGCGATTGATTATTTATAACAACATAAAAAGAAAGTACAATAAACACAACGCAATATATGAAGCAACTCATAGCTCAAACACATTGAACGACTTAATAAGCGTCCTTAAGTAAACGAGTTAGTTTTAACTCCTTAAATTCGAGAGACATTTAGTTCTCATATTTCCTCTTATCTCAAATGTAACAACTGTTCTTTAATTTGATTTGGTTGTTCCTTATTCCATTGTTTATCTTTGTCGGATTAAAGGTAACCTAGCCAATGAGTTATCATCTCCATTGGGTTAAATAAATAATATTTCTTAAATTTGGGATTTAGGTAGATCCCACCACACCGTCTTAGTAATGCCTCCCACCTCGAACAGAAATCGAGGTGACCGAGTCTATATGTCGACTCTAGGCGATGAGTCCGAAGACAAGTCATATTTGGAAGTCGGGATTGATAATGGATACCAACCTCCTCCAATACACAGTGTCGGTACCATTCCGGATTTCTCACCCCCCAAGTTCCAGTTAGTAGAAGTCTCAAAGACAATGTATGGTTAGTTAAACCTCTTTCGTTATTAACAAACTAATATTAGGAAGTGTTCCTTGTTCTCATACAATAATTTACTAAGCTGTAGTTCGTAAGCAGCTCAAAGGTATGTTGTTTAGTTTCATTCAACACATAACAAATACAATAAAACCGGTTGCATGCTTTATCTTGTTTATTCGGAACATATAAACAAAAGCACACAAGCCGAGGACCACCTCGTTATCAAGAAGCTACAAGAAAACCATACCGTTCACGGTTGACGTCGATTGTTTATTCTCCTCCGGAGTTCCTCTTACTCAAACCCTTAAAAACATTCATCGAATTGGGTGGTTAATTTCTTTTAATTAACCTCTCATATCCTCACTAATGATTTCCAACTAAATACCACTAAGTCATTGTAGTTCAAACTTAAACCCTCTAAGTCATTTTACTTCTCATTATTCCTTAGGTCCTTATATGCATATGTATTTCTCACCATCATTACTCTCTCAATGGCTTACTACTAATGCCATATTTTCTTTTTCTTTTTTATAAGGCCCGCAGACCCACCCTGGGTCGGTAGGATGTAGAGACCTCCGGGTTTAACAGTTTTAGCTCACCGACCCAGCCAGGGTCGGTCCCCTAGGTCGGTCGACTGCAGACCCACTTCGAAAGTGTTTATTTACTCTAATCTTTTCCACAAGTATCCTAGTATGTTTTAACATCATTTTGGCACTTTAAAAACCTTCTAATTCATCCATCAATCTCATACTCAATTCCTTGATCATTGTACTCAAATTCTTACTAATTTCTTAACACTTGCACTTAGTTTCTCAAACTTCCAAAATATGCATTTTGCTTACAATCTTAACTTTCCAAAATGTTTCCTTACAACCACTTTGACCACACCTAATGCATTATTAATCATCCTCATCTCCTTAACTCAAACTTCTCAAAGTTCCCAAGGTTATATTGCATCTCCATGTACAATTTCCTCTCCTTTCCATTTACTACTCATGATTCCCAACTTGTACATATATATGCATCCCTAATCATACTCTTAGCACTATACATCTTTTCCTCATTTACCTTGACCATGCTAAATCCTTCTTAGACATTTCCATCTCTTTTACTCAATTTACTCACCCTTCTCATGGTTATACACTCTTATACATTCCTAGTCATTCCCTTGACAATTTACAACATTCTCCTACAGTTTTCACCTCCATCACCCAAGTCCACCCATTACTATAAAGGTTATTCTTATTAATTCACTACTAGACAATCTCTTAACATCTCACAACATTTTTCCTCAAACTTCACATTACTTTTAGCAATTCTTCCCTTGTAGTTTAAAGGTGATTATCACTCCCATTTAACTTCTAATTCCTCCTAGACAACTATAGGTCATTCTAATTGTAACACCCCTACCGCTAATACCGTCATTACCGTCCAGACTCCTCGTACTTCCATACTCACACAGCGGATACATACTTACACAACGGTGGGTGATACAATGCCGTCAACCACCCACGTGACTAACAAGGCTTACTACTACATACAACATCGGTCTGATGGACCGGAATCCCGAGTACTACACATCTACAATACATACTCCCATTACCAATTGAGTACTATAATTCTCCATTTCATACAATAATCCATAAATTACATACAACATACCGAGTTTACTAAGATCCCAATACAAATACAATAATTCTTTCAAGTTATACATACTCATTAAGAGTCTACATCTACCCATTCCTCACAAACTACATACTTCCAATACATAAGGTGTACCCCCTTGGTACACTACTACTTCAAGGCTACAAGCCTTATACATTCACTACTAACTACAATCCTTTTCTAGCTACCTAAGCAAGATGCCGGTCTCTTACCATGGTCATAACTGCTTCGGTACCTGTAAAATAAAAACATTACCCCTAGGGGCTCAGCTTACGCTGCATATGACTTCCGCATACCCCGCGTACTAGCGAGGGTACGCCGACCACTTGGTCGAATACATGCGATTCATTTTATTCACCCATACATGCATACATGCTTTCATACATCATACTACAATACTACACAGAGTATACATACATACACACAGTTCAATACATACAAGGAAGACCGTACAAGCCAACCGATACTTACTTACCTTTTCCGAAATACGCATACACAATACTTACACAATACATACGCAATACACAATACTTGTTAGCTCCATTTGTCCACCCGGGTTAATCGGGTGGAGATTACACTTTTACTCGGGGTCAATGACTTACACCAGCCAAGACCATTACTCAAACAATACTTTACTTACTTACTACTTACTCAAGTCAAGTCATCGGGACCTCCGGGCCGGGACTACACCGTCCCACCACCGGGATTTACTTGGCTCACTAATCTAGGATGCTACCCATTTAAGGGTTTGGGCCGTGGAAAAGTTTAAGAGCCAGGAATCGGATCCAACCTCTTGTGTCTCCTCATCCTCACGCGTGGCCGAAACTATATCGGACTTCTACTCATTCCAATTTACTCAATACTTACGTTAGGAGTTAGGTAGTTAGGAATTAGTAGAAGTCATCACATCCAGACCACAATAATACAATACACACATACACATCCATACCAAGGTATAATACTTTACACAAGTACACTACACAGTACAAATACATTTCATTCTCATCCATTCATTTCATGAATTATACAAACTAATGTTCAAGGCAATATACAAGAACAAATATAATACAAGCACAAGTAAGTGCATTAAAGTCCGATTCATGCATTTATCTTATTTAGGTGGTCAAATAAGCACACAAATCGGGGTAACCAGGTTAGGATACAGAGCATGAAGAAATCATACCTTTCACCGGGATTTACTTTACCGGGTGTTCCCTTGTTCCTTTGGTTCACTCTCGTTCCTCGAGTCTTATTCTCGAACCAATGACTACATGCCAAATGGTTCAATTAATACTAAGTATTACAATACATACATAATTACTACTCCCGTACTTACCCCGTTATCCCGTTTTTTTTCGGTTTAACTTAATGTCTTTAAACTTACAACTTCCTTAATTACTTCTCATACTTGTTTACACTTCTTAGGACCTTTAAAGGTCACCAAACAACTCCTAAAACCAATACCATTCAATCCCCCATGTTTAAAACCCTTAAAAACACTTTCTAGGCAATTCTAGGGGTGGTCCAGCCCAAAGTCCTGGACCAATACTTCTGTGTACTTTCGGCTCATTTTTCTACCTGGTCCTGGACTTAAGTCCCGACCAATTCCTGCATTCACTCTCGGGCTTTTTTTTGATGCGGTCCGGGACTTGGTACATATCCTAAGTCCCATACCCTGCTAAAAACTACTATTAAGGTCATTTTTTAACCCCAAATCAACCCTTAATCCACCTCCAATCATTCCATAATATTTCCACATGTTTTGTACATGTTTAAACACACTTAAACACTCACTAAAACTCCTTTGCACATTGTCCTAACTTCATTTTACCATTCCAATTCCTTTCCAATCAACTACACTACTATACCCAAGTCCAACTCTCTTTTTACAAATCTTGCACACTAATTTTTCCTAGTTTCTACAATGCATTTCTACACTTCTTGCTACAGATTTTACACTCTTTTATTCACATACTACTACTACTACTACTACCATTCCATGGTTACTAAACATCCTCACTCAATCCAATACATACCTTGGTTCTCCCATTCACCAAGTTATCCATAAATGTACATTTTCTACCAAAATTTTTGTCATAGTTCACCTACAATTCTCACTTATCCACACACATACTTTCTCACCAAATTAATTCCTATTCTAGCCACACCCATACAAGGGTCCTACCAACAATCAAAACAAATCTCAATACACCAATACTTCCTCAAATACAATACCAATACACTTACACAATTTATTTGGCTCTAAGGCCTACATCAATACTAATTCACAATACTCAAACTTCCATAACTACAATACTAATACAATGTTTTGGGTTATTTAATTAGTTTACCCATTCCCATTACTCTAATGCATTGAAATCTAGCATTAAGAAGGAGCTCTTACCTTAAGCTCATTATTCCTTCTTTCCTTTCTAATTCTTCTTCTTCTTCTCTCTCTTTCTTGCACAATCGGTCACATGGGGAATGGAGTTGCCAAACTCCATTCTCATCACCCAATGAACACAAAAACAAGTGTAATTAAAATACTAACCCCTAGATTAATGCTAGTTCATTGAAATGCTTAAACAAAATTTCCAGGGTTTACTTTTTGAAGCTTTTAGGAGGGGTTTTAGCCCTTGGCTCAAGAAGGTGATTCCACCACCATTGCAAGGTTGGAGTTATGCTCAAAAGAGAGAGAGAAAATAGGGCATTACAAAGGGGTAAAAATTGGTTACAAGGAAAGATGGAGGAATCATGAGTTTTTCATGTAGATTTTTACCTTAATGGAGAGAGAAGACTCCAAGCTACCCATTGATGCTATTTTCTCTTTGAATGGGGAAAACCCATGTAGATGAACTTCCTCATTTTGAGATTTTGAAAAGATAGAAAGATAGAGCTTGGAGAGAGGAGCAAGAATATGTAATTTATTTTACATTTGGAGCTTAGATGAAGCTTGTACAAGGGAGGAAGTGAGGGCTGCCATTGGAGGCTGGTGAGGAGCTCCAAAATCGCCCATAATCAGAGAAAGAAGAAGAGAGGAAACAGGAGGGAGGGAGTACTCACGGTGGGAAAAAGAAAGAATAGGAGAGAGAGAAGAAAAAGTGAGGAAAGAGAGTATTTGTTTTACTTTTTGTACTTTATCCCACTTTTGCTTTTTGACTTATTTTAGTAGCTAACTAGTCATGTGAGAGGGCTGCTTTATTTAATTAAAACCGGTCCCCTATGTACACAAGAGCTGGAGCGTTTTTCGTCTTTTACAGAAACACTCGTTATTTTACCCAGTTTCGGTACTATTCACTAACCGGGCCCGTTTTCCAGAATTTTCCCGTTTCTTTAATTTACTGGTTATTAAGCTTCCATTATTGCTTAATTATTGTTATTTAATGATTTATAATTTTTACGGGTTCGTTTGACCACTTAAAGTCATGTTTTCGGGTTTTCTCGAAAAACATGTGCTAAAGCTCTATTGGCGTTTTAATACATTATTTGGATCCGTTTTCTTTGGGAGTTGTTCCCATATTATTTAGGCATTATTAAAACTTAAGAATCCATATGTTACTCTAACCGAGGTCACATACCCCCTATGGTTATTTAACGCTTATTTAGCATTTTTTGCTTTTTAAACGTTTCTTTATTTCTTTTGGATTTATTTTTCCTTACCAATATTACTTAGGCGTTATTAGGCCCTTAAATACGTATTAGAATGATATTAATCACTATATTTAAGTTCGGGGTATTTCACTAATCCTCAAGAAAACCTTAGCTCATTTACTTCCATCAATTTATCTCTTAAGACTCCTAGTAAGTTCTAGGTCATAGTAATTCACTAGACCATGTTAAACACTTGGTTTCTACTCAAATTTTGCCATAGCTTCTCTAGTATATTATCATGCCCATATGCATAGTCTTTCTCTTCTAATCAACACAAGTTAACTAAATCCTTAATGGATGTTATCAAAACACCAATTGCACTTAAACACATCAATCCACAATACATTGCATTAATCTTAAATTGCATAGCACTAAGGCTCTTAAATGACATGGCTCTTAGGCCCTTAAATGACATGACTCTTAGGCCCTTAAATGACATAACTAAACACTAAATTTCCAACATTTAGAGCTTTCAACCTCCATTTACACAACATCAATCCATGGCAAATATAAATGCTCTTGTAATTCACCTTATGATTGTTTTTCTAACTCATATACCATTAGCTCTTTAGTCACAAGTTCATAAGCTTGTTCATACTCTTTCCTTGGTTAAAATGACTCATGTTTATAATGTAAGCCCTAGGCTACATTTTGTATCAATTATAGCCACCACTCCTTAAGGTATTAAACCACATCAAGGTAAGTCATTTACCTTATGTTTCCATGTCTTTTCCTTTCTCCTTCCCTCTTTGTTTCTTGATTGGATTTCGGCCAAGAGGGTTCCTCCCTTGCTAAACTTCTAATCAATGTTCAAATAAGGTAATGAGTGCTAAGTAATGTACCTAGACTCATGGAATTTACTCTTGAGTACAAAGGAGTGCTTAATGCACTAAAATGAATGATTACCTTAAGAGTTTGGAATGAACTTTTAGTTGGGAATCAAGGAATGGATTCCTTTAAGCTCTTGGAGATTGAATAGATGCTAATTCAAAGAGTAAAGTAAGGCCTCTTAAACAGCCAAAATCGGCCATGTATAGAAAATGGACAAATGGATGATTTTTGAAGCTTTTCTTACCTTAAATCAAAGAGAGTGTATACTAGCTCTTGAAACTGAATTTTCTTCTTCAAATTGAGCTCCTTCAATGGAGTCCAACTTCTGGTTTTGGAATTTTGAAAAGAGAGGATGGAAGGCCTTGACTTAACTAAGACAAATATGTGCTTAGTTTTTATTTGGAGCTTGGAGTTGCATTTGGCAAGCAAAATAAGATTAAGAACCATGAGTGCTATAGCATGGACGGTTTTGGAGCAGAGGATGAATAAGAATATGGTGGGGAAGGAAGGAAATGCAAAGAGAAGAGAGAGAAGAGAGGTATAAGGTAAGATATGTGTTACTTTTACAAATAGTGAACTTCCTCCCTCTTTCCTCTCTTGTAAACATTCTGAATGTGTTAGGTGATATGTCACCATCTAAAAACCGTCCCCCTTATGATATTTAGGGACTAGTTTTGACCATTGACCACTTAAGAAAGTCATTTGACTTATTTGGGGCACTATTTGGGTACTATTCATAATTAGTGCACAAATTTGTGAAAGTTTTGGTTTCTCATTGATTTAGGCTTCCTAATGTGATACTAAATAGTATAAATGTTGATAAAGGTATAATATTGGTCATTTGGCCACTCAAAACTCATTTCTAAGATAATTTTTCAAAAATGTGCTTTAAGGAGTCTTACAGCACAATTTATGTTTTAACTTGTTTTTGAGCTTGGTTTTCTTGGTAATTGATTTAACATGTTCATTAGCATGTTAATAAGGTCTAGGAATTACCTTTGGGTCCTAATCAAGGTTACACCAAGTCTAGAGCAAGTATTTGCTTAAATTGACTTTATGGGTTTTCTTATGTTTTTTCTTTGGTTTGAATTGTCTACCAATGTTTCTAAGACATGTTTTATCCTTATACCATCATATCATGATGTTTAACTAACATATTTAGGTTTGGGGTATTTCAATCTACCCCCCTTAAATGAACTTTATCCCCAAAGTTCCCATGCATCTTATTTTATTAGAATACACGTATAACCTCATACCATAAATCATATAGATCATGCTAATATATATATATATTTAAACTTATCGACTCATTAGGTCTGTCATAATAAATACTCAAATACCACACAACATGTCTCAGCATATATCACTCAAAATTCCCTTTGTTGCATCCTCCCCATGTCACCTGAAATACCCCAAACATTAATTACCTTAATTAATAAGGAATTAAATCAAATGAAGGTTATAAATACCAAATATTCATCTAATGAGTAATACTCATTATAAACATTAGTGTATAAACATATAGTCCAAAATGGACACCAAACTATACATTAAATCTCTAAACAAAGAGAACATTATTAAGGAGAAATCAACTCCTAAAATTAATACCACATGTAATATATTAATACATGTAATAAATATCATAAATATTATTAATTAGACTATATAAAACATTGTATATAGTCAAACCAAATTATTGAGTACAACAACCCCTTATATACACACTAAAACAAAAATAACACATGTTACCACCTAACACATAAATAAAGTCACAAGTGTACAAACTTAATGTCTTAATATTAAGACTTGGAACTCAAAATGGTCCCCCCACACACTACTACAGCCGGCCACATACACAAGGAAGAGAAAAGAAAATGAAAAAGGGAAAGGAGAAAGAAGACAAGAATGTCCCAAAGAGGAAAAAAGTAAAAGCACCTTTCTACACCTCTTCCTCTCATCTCTTCTCACACAAGGTCAAATTCTCCCAACATTTACCTACACTCACGGCTGTATAGTCAGGAAAGGGGACACAAAACAGGCATGATATATTAGTAAATAAACTAGACACACTAAGGAAGCATTAAAAGACAAATCCACCTCACATAAGACAATTCTACATCATCCTCTCATCTCTCTCACACAAACAAATATCTTCCACCACCCCTGCATCTCAAAGCTGTATATTTTGTCAAGGGGACATAAAAATCAGGCACACACCATTAGAAGACAAAAAGAACACTAAATAAACTAACAAAAGACAAAACACCTCTTACATACCTAGGAAAGAAATTCCTTCTCTAATACCCCCAATCAGCCGTCCCATTCTCTTTGCCCATACTCTCACTCTATTATCCCTCTCTCAACCGAGCTCATCTTCCCCTTCACCATCTTTAACCTCCATTAACACACCTTAAGCTCTAATGGAGTCTTAAGGCTTATTTTACCTCCAAAATTCAATTTTCTTGCACCAAAATCACCACACACTCTTCCTCTGTCATTCTAACTGATTTTATAAGAGATTATGGGCCATTGATGAGCTGAAACTCAAGAAAATCAGACTGGTAAGTCAAGGTAAGAAAAATGTGCTTTAAGACACCCTTCTTCCTTTATTTATGTATATGGCCGAAATTAACTCTTCCCACTCCATCTAAGGCACTATTACTGACTTGGAGGACCCAAGACACGTCCAAGACCTACCCATTGGCTAAGGGAAACTCTTAAGAACCTTAAGGTAAGGAAAAATGCCTTAAAACACCTTTTTACCTCTCTTCAATATTAAGTCCGAAAATTAACTGCTACTTACCTTTTTTCTACACCTTTTGACACCCATTTGAAGAGTGTTTCCAGCCATCTTCATTTAGCCAAATAGCTGTTCCAAAACCCATCTAAAAAGGGCTCCAAATGAAGGTAAAATCATGGATTTCCATGGCTATTCAAACCTTAATCTCTCTTATCATTTTTCCTACAGAAACTAAGGTTATTCCCACTGTTATAGGTGGCCGAAAACCATACCTAACCCTCCCAAAAGTTCAAGGTAAAATCTCTCTTTAATCTTGCTTAAAAACTCCTTAAACTTGTCATTTGGGAAAAATCACTAACTAAACTTTTGTTCATGGTATATATGTGGCTGAATGGTCCTAATACTACCCATGAAGTGCTGAGTTGATTTCCAAGAGGAAAATCAAAGTTCAAAGAGGTAAAGCTCCTTAACTAAGCTTTAAAAGCTTATTCATGGTTAAGTAAAATGTCATACAAAAATCTAACCTAAGGTACATATGTGTATAGTTCCGAGAGCATAAAGGAGCTGCTTGGACTGCCTTGTTAATTTAAAAACAAGGTAAGAATCCTTAAAACCATTTTAAAGCTTAAAAGGTTATTATCTTGTAAGTTAAATTATAGCCGAGAATGTGTATGTAAATAAGTGTTGTTTAAACCTTGTAAATGTGTAGAAAATAATGGTTATATGTTTGGTTGGTAAACCTAGGTGCCAATGACTTATTAAAGTCAAGTTTATAAGTTAAAAGTGAAAGAAAAATGATTTTTATAAGTTAAATGAAAAATCTGAAGCAAGCCATGTATAACCTATAGTTTATGGACATTTTAATGTCATTTTAAAGTTAAGTTTATGTTATGTTGAAGGCCATGTGTTTAAGCCAATTTAATATAGTTATTTAAAGCTTTAAATATTAATTATTAAGTTTATGGGTGGTTAAATGAATTAAACATGTTTCTGGTGCAAAGATGTAATTTTAGTGAACATGTTCACCTAGGAACATTTTGGAAGAATAATGATGAATTTAGGTGTAACATAAATTAAATATAAAGTTATATTATGGTTTATAAACTTTATAAATGTTAAAATGAACATAACTTGCCAAGTGGGTCAAACCGTAAATAAATAAAGTTTGGGTGCTAAACAATAATTAAAACCGAATGGGGGCTATTTAGGAATTTTAAGAACATAAAATGTAATTTTTATAAAGTTTAAACACTTAAATGTAAAACTAGAGAGATAATAGGGGTATTTTCATAATTACTGATAAATGTTGGTCAAAGGAGTGTTTGGAGGATCAACCTTGACCATATGTGGTGTTTGACCAAGTTGGAAAAATAAGTAATTGATTTGGTAACTTAAATCAAATATTAAGTTAAAATAAAATTATAAAACTATTTGGGGTGTTTATGTAATTTTTGAAAGTTAAGGGCTGGAATGAGGTTAATATGACCAGTAGGGGTCTATGCATAATTTTGGTGAATTTTAGATTGATTTTGGTAATTTAATAAACTAAGGGTTATAATATATAGTTTAAGTATTAAAATGTAACATTTATAAACTTATGGGGTCATTATGTAAATAACCAAAACTTAGGGGTGGAAAATAATATTGGAACAGCCTAGGGTCTGTTCGGAAATTTATAACACTATTTTGGGAATTTTTGGAATTAAATAAGTTAATATATATAATATAAAGTTTTAGGATTAAATTGTAAGTTTACAAAATAAAGAGAGCTATATGTAATAATAAGAAAGCTGTGAGCAATGGTATAAATCTAAAAAAGAGAGGGTGTTGTTCGAATTTGTAGATATATATGTATGTATATGGTTGTATATTATAAGGTGTTGGGATCTTAGGTTTTAAGTAAATAAGGTTAGAATGTAACAAGAATAATGTTTGGGGTGATTTTGTAAATAATCAAAAATGAAAGGGGAATGAATTAAATACCGAAGGTATATGGTTAGTTTGAATTTTCAGAAACAATGAACAATATATTATAAGATTTAAAATGATATAATGTGACATTATATTAAAGTATAATAGAGTATATTATAAAGGAATTATTATGGGATAGATATACCTTGAAAAACAATCACATAAATGATGAGATTTAAGTTGGAAATTTGGGGAGTATAATATATGATAAGCAACCTTATAATATAAGGAATGTGATAATGTATAAAATACTTGTATAGTAGTAAGATGAATTATTAATAAGGGATTTGTGTATAAAAAAACACAAACAGATAAATGTGTACTCCACGTGAAATTATGAATAAATGCATTATGGGAAAACCTTATAATTCACACGATATGAATTTATAATATAAGGTGAAAATATAATATGATTGATAAATCATATAGGGTTAATGTGGAGAGAATCATAGATTTGGAAATATGATTATAAGAGTTATAATATGATATAGTATGAGTTGATAAATAAATATTGGTTATAATGAAACATTTGACCAAGTCAAACTAGATTGACCAAATCATCACAAATTGATCAAGTGGTTAAGTTGACCGACACATATAAATAATATGTAATTAAAAGTTAGAATATAACTTAGTCACGTAAAGTATAACAAGAACTATGTATATATATATTGAGATCAATATGTATGCATGGGTATGTAAATATACAAGGCTCAATAACCTTGATAAATGGTATGGGTTACTAGGAATTTAATCCTTAAGTAATGAGTATTATTGTGTTACGAAATATTATACTCTTACAACTATAGAGCAGGGTAAATTAAATCCCGAGACTTAATACAAACCCGAGCCAAACAATAACCGGTTAAGGGGATAACTACGAGGCAAAGATTAAAACCTATCTATGACGGTTAAATAGACTCGTACTATAGACACTGATATTAGAGTGATGTGTTCCAGAGGTATGGGCTGTTAAATACGAGCTACGGGATTGCCAGAGGATAGGCGTGAGTCATCACGCTAGCATTGTTCAACAGTGAATGGTATGTGAATGTGTGGTCTGAAAACTCCGAGGGTTTCCTTGGGTTCCGGACGTAACTGTGTGCCTGCATGTCAGATAAATAAATGTTATCATGTGTTTGTATGCGCTTATGTTTTCCAATCGCCAAAGCGTTTATTAACTATGCGCGTACATCGTTCGGACATGTGATACTCATTATCACCCTAATTGCGTATGAACTTTCGGGAGAGACTCTGGATACTATCTTGTGAGAGTAAACAACTCCTAACACACTAAGTGAGGAACTTAGTTTAGAGACCCGGTATTAACCATCTCTAGAGTGATGACTCGACCTTTGAACATCACATAGCAGACTTCTAGGTTGTGTGTAAGACCTAATAGGGCATCCAATAAAAATGTGTTTTCTCCAATAACGAGATTGAATCTCCAGGAGGCTAATTAAAATACGCTAACTTATGAGAGTGTGATAATTAATTAATGAAACAATGTTCCTAAATCCTGATCTGCATACGTCCCAGCAGGTTACGCATAGTGATCACTAGAGTTCTAACACCCGTTTAGGGTCTACTCTTGTTATCTAACGAGCCGGATACGATCGTTAGTCGGAGTGTGCTACCGTTGGCACCATACCCTGACTTCGGCCAATGGACATCTACCACTGTAGATAAGTGAGTCCATCTACCCACTGTAGATGGCACCGGACTACGGTCCAAAATATAAATGTGTGAGATTAAACGGGTAATTGCCCTTAACATGACACCCGTATGTTTATGTGAGATTGTGGAAGCGGGGCTTCATGTGATGGAAATAAACAAGTGAGACTAACTAAACTTCAACTAACTCTTACATTACCGTCGACTTCAAATTTAATTGTTCAATTATCAATGTCATAATAGCATGTCTTGATGTGTGAATGTTTGAATACCTGTTGTGTGTTTTAATTCCGTATTTACAGTTATGTTATAAGCATGTAAACGGTACATCATGAAATGAACCCCATGTTAATCAAGATGGCTAAAATGTCCTAAGTGACCTAAAGGGTCTAGGATCACATTTAGCATACCAGCAGTTGGCTGAGCCTTTATGGAACCCACATTTCAGGACTTAATCGAGCTATGAAGCCGGAGTGCGGGCCTTTGGGGTAGTCCACGACGTTATTTATTTATTTATTGCACTTTCAGAATTAGTTTATATTCAGTACAATGTAAACATTGGGATTACCTTAGATGCTCACTTACCTTATGTATTAGTTTAAATTAGGATGATGTAGTATATATCTTGTTCATCACTGCGGTTAATTATTGTCGTTATTTTATTATTATTTTTTTCAGCTTCTTTACTCGCATGGGCGAGTAATGGCGTGTGACACCAGAGTGATAATTATGAGTGTTTAACTTCCGCTGTGAGACGTCTTTAATTATACCACGAGAGTGATTATTACACGTTTGATGTGAGGGGTGTTACAAAAAGTGGTATCAGAGCGTCCGCTCTGATGACGAGATATTAGGATTAAGACAGTAAGCTTAGGATTATGGGAATACGGGAAACGTTGGTGAGGTATGAGACATCTAGTCTTAAACGAACCAGTGTCTTAGTAACACTGAATGCGTGACAATGTTAGTGTTAATGGCATATCTGTATTATTGATTACTATAGTGGAAACTACCGAGTAATGATACAACATAGCATATTACGGGTATCGAGAAGAGTCATGCCGGGGGTGACGGAGGTCCTGCAACCCCGAACAGCGTTAAGACGACATTCGCTGCACGAGCTTGATGGAAGAACATCCCGGGGAAAATAACAGTGGTACCCCACCCGCCGCTGCCCACATCTCGAGTATCATCTATAGAAGCAATGTAATGGATGGCGCCAAGGAGACAGAAGAATTCCTCCTATTCGGAAGACCGATGCGGTTGCTATAGTTACTGTGACGTCAAGACAGGCATTAGAGCTGTAATACAATGAATCATTAAGGACCGGGGGTCCTGATAATTACGTACTATCTAGAAGCATACCAATACACAGTGAAGAAATACATCCAACTTTACTTTGAAGGGGGATAAGAATCCATAGGACAATCGGGTCGGTTTGTAATTAGACACTGAAACCTTGTCCAGTTAACCCGAGGAAAGCACACACGAATGCACCTGAAGACCAGCAGATAGGAAAACGAGTCTCAGACGACTATCAAAAACGCGTAACATACGAAAGCAATGACCACCTAGAAGTATCTCACAGAAAGGGATAGCTTCAACCCAATACAGCCTAGAAGGTTCAGAGAAACCTGACCTACAATTGCAATAACCGTATGAGCTGACGAACTAAACTCCAAAAAAAAAATTACTACAATACAACACTCGAGAAGAGGAATGTCGTACCAAGGAAAACTAGAGTACTCCATCTGCTGGACCCGAAGCACCACGAGGTAGCTACACAGAGCAGACCCCAGCTGATACGAGCAATTAGAAGGGGAAAGGAGTCAGCAGGGGCGAAATACCCTGAATTTTGTGGGAACCTTAGGCGCTGGTACTAGTACGCAGCGCGATCTAGGTAACCGCACATCCTTAACTTAATAGATTGACTACATGAGAGTATACTTCAAAAACCTCATCCTACCATGAGGAAGTTCAAAGAAAAAAAAAAACAAAACTCAAAAAGAACCCAACTCAGAGAACTTAGAATTAGAACCACTCTATAAAACTTATCATGCCTCAACGGACTGGAATAACTCCAATACTACACTTTTCAGGACAAATCACCCAAACCATACTCGAACGACTGAAGCGTTAATGAGACCAATAATTATAAAACCAATTATAACTCAACCTGCATGACGCACTTACTATAGCAAGCGCTATGAAGAGCAATACATTAACGATTCCGCCTACCTCGCGCACTTGCTACAACAAGTGCTGCAACTACAACTGCAACTACAACTTCAACTATAATTGCAACAGTAACTACAACTGTAACGACAACTACAACTGAAGTCGACAGGCCATACAGACCGCAGGTGCAACACCATGGCCACCTGTAACCATTAAATATTCGTACGACCTTCGTACAAACACCATAAATACAGTCTGTCACAAATTAGGATCATACAACCCTTAAAAACATGAGGCCTACAAACCTCAGAAGGACCCGATGAGTCTGACTACTACAACTAAAGGGCATACACCAACCTTGTAACGAACTACACCAATTAAACATTAATGACCAATTAACATCGGCTCATGAGCCAAACACCATAACGTATTGATAAATTATTTAACAATTTGAAATTGACGTGGAAGGTGGAACTTGATCCGGTACAGAAACAAGGGAAGCTGAACACAAATTGGGGTGAAAGGATAGTTCAACACTGATACTGATCACACCAGGGTCGGATGATTCCTGAAACTCTCCACAAATGGCCATAAAATTAATCACATAGGAATAGACAAGGAACCGAAGTATACCAGCTGCAAACATCTAAAACACATCCAATGTAACCATAAGGTACCAAGTATGAATATTTATGAATAATAGTTCAACCCTCAACATATATAGGGAATTATGGTGGAAAAATGATCGTGTAGCAATTAGGGCCAACAATATGCCCATAACGGCATACGCCAATACACAATAAATACTTAGAAAAAGGAAAAAAACCCGTTAACCCTTAGTAGAATCGAGATGGAAAACCACAAGTACCACTACCCCTAGTAAGGGTAGCAAGGGAAAGAAGCCCGAGCATTAACCTACCATAACGTCGAGAAACACGATGAGCACAACAAGAGAATGATTGAACCCACTATACCGTAACACAGATATCACTTAAACCAAGTGCAGCCACAAACGCAAATTGGCGTTGACTGCTTGAACAATAAACATCCAAGGCCTTATCCTTACAAAGGAGTACCATAACCAACAAGAATGAACAAATGTCAAGAAAGGAAAATAAATTGTTACCTCAATTGATCACACTGACCATTGAAATGAATTCACAAGTAAAGGGAATGGCTATTACCATTGGTATTCCACCATACAATAAGTGACAAAGAGTACGTGGTTAAGACACATCATCTTCTAATATGACGAATGTCAGTGATGACGATTATGTAAGTTAAGCAATGACCACAACTTAAACAATATTACAAGACATTAGGTCTAACACTATAAGGCACAAGCCTAAGTGAGAATATCCAATGTACTATTAGAGGCACACGAGCCCAAGAGAGTGGAATTACCACCTCCGACTACCTTTCCAAGGTATGCCACAAGAGCAACAACACTTAAAACAAAATGACTAATGAGGAAAACCGATTGAAACCAAACTACAACGAGGATTTCCATAAAAGAAGGAAACACAAACCATTGCCACGGGGTCCAAAATTACAACAAATAATGTAACCCAGGAAATAGGGTAAAATTAAAAGAACTATGATGTGTCACATAAACTACACAAACAACTTGTAAAATATAAGAATGAGAAATAATGAATAAACGCCAAACGGCGCACACGAAAACCAAATAATGATAATTTGGAGTCGATGCACAATCACTCCAATAAAGAACCTATTAAACAATAGACCAACAATGACTTGTCAATACAAGTGGTCGTAAGAACCCCTTTAAGACATTGGTGAACTTATGTAGAAACAATGATAGAGGAAAAAACCACCTCGTACAGTTACAGTATAAACCAAATTATTTGGACGCTATATCGCAAACACTTACTAAACATAAAATACGTAACCATGCCCATTAGACAAGAGACCCAGGGAACCTAAAATCCCTTTGGGACACACTAATACTGTTTGAGAAAGAGATTGGCAAATGAATATTTTACAAATTGTAACTGTGTGATAGACATTACGTATATGTAAAAACGAGATATGGAACGACCATACTCCATAGGAGTTTGCGGACTTGACAGACTTAATTATAAGTTAGTCAAGTAGATAGTAATACATCAGTAGGGTATCCCGTACATCTAGACAAGTAGTGTAAGGAAAACGAGAAGTAGTCAACTTCATGCCAAGGTCAGTGATACAAATCCAGACCAATGCAAATAACCACCTCGAATAAAATAACAAGAAGGGTCTCGGTTTAACCAACGAGACTAGAGGAACCAAAAACCTTAGATACAGCACGACTAAAGTCGTGACTCCACAAAGGGGTGATTAATATACAATAGTATAAAAGGGAACCTTCCGAAAGATGAGAGAACTAATGATCAACTAAACGACAAATGCATGAGAACCCATTAAATGGGCGAGTAAACAAGTGAAATCCTAATAAGGACCAAGAGTCCTTAATGGCACAATTCTTGCCATCAAGAAGGAACCTACCCAAGGATGATAGCCGCCACCCGATAAAGGGGCATAAAGAGAACTACTCTCCAAACTAAAAACACGAAACAATACTATATGATATAACAGTCACCACATGCCCAAAAGTAAGGGCAATGCTACATATTTCCCAAATAAGAAAGAAGGGGTTAAACATAAACACACTACTAATTGATAAAAGAAAGGCAGAGCTAGTATAATAGCGAATGCCCTAAGCTTTAAAGCAAGTATAACAATAACCAATAACTGTCGAATCGACTCCAATATGGTACACACATAAGCGACCATTATAAGCAGCCATTAGAAATAAACACGTTGGCACGAATTAGACGAGTAAAACTCGCATAAAACTCAATAATGAGGAAAAAAATTATTTTATAGGCAGACTACAGTAGTCTAGACCGTTCAAAAAGACACTCCAAGTAAATACAATTTCCAACACTACACACCCACTTGGCGACTCATAAATGTACAAATACACTCATGGTAAAGCAACATGAGAAAGATACAAGATAAACCCTGAGGCAAATGCCTCAATGCCATAGAGCATACCCACATTGAATGCTGAAAGAAGCATAACACAAATTAATAATAAGAATAACAAATAAATTTCCCCAGCAGAAGCGCAGGGCGAACAATACGAATATTGTTGTTTGGCCGACATACGAGGAAAATACAATATACATCCATAATAAACACCTAACAAATACTACAACTAACATATTACTCCTAAACAAAACAACTTGGAGACACGAGATCACAAGTACTATCTCAGTGAATACATAGAATAGTATGTCTCAAGCTTGCTGAGACAAGTGCAAAGAGCACTGAATGCTAATGATAGCCAATGTCACATCTCACCATTAACTGAAAGTCAGTAAGTGAAGACAAGGAACATTTGAAGATATACTACGAACATGAATGCTAGTAATCCGGAATACCAGGATAGGCATCTTGAATCAAATCGAGCGTACGTACAATAAAGATACCGCTCCGATCAAGATACCTCTATTTCCAAAAGTAAGAAAGACCGTGTATAGCACCGTCGCATTGGAACGGGGCCAACAATAACTTACTACTAATAAACTATCCATAATACATCCATAAGAATGAAAAAGGGTAAACTAAACCTTATGTTTGTGGGTCTGCACCTCACTATGGAGCGAGTGGGCCCATTACAACGTGTTTAAGAGAGCGCACAAAATACTTCGCGCTTTCCAGCTAGAGAAGTACACGTCTCACTCTCCACATATTTTAAGCCCAAAAGGCTTGAATTAGACCCGTCTCTCAGATAAGAGAAGACTCCACTCCTTACCCCCGATACGGAAAAGAGGGATACCAAGACCAAAACCATTAAAAGGTCAAAGGTCTTTAGTCAAACCATGAGGCAGAAGAGGCCACATGGGAGTTGGAAGACTCTGTACGAGCCAAGTATCCAGCGCTCTTCTTACAACGGCTGTCAGATACTTTGGGGGTCACGGGGTGTAACCCTTTTTAAGGGGGGTAGAGCCTCTTGGCGTGCACTGGCGTATTCCAGAATTTTGTGTTGTTAATGTTGTGCTTGTGGTACGTATGCGGGCATACTTAGTTGTAATTGTTTGTATGTGCATTTGCGCCCTTGTATGTGTATTATGTATCCTATGAGATACTCGATTATGTTTGTGAATACATTTGTTTATGATGTATCCTTGGAGATACCTGTGATAGATATATATCCTTATGTGGAAAGTGAAAGAACCAATATGGTATTGTGCACTTGTGTTGCACCACGTGTGGATGTGTGAATATTGTGTCGTGCACTTGAGTTGCACCGTGTAACACCCCTCTTCAAAAACACGATATAATCTCTCACGTAGCAATAAATAAAACGTCTCGTAGCGGTAAATAAATAACAATCACAAAACTCACTCGGGTGTCACCGGCCATTACTCGCCCATGCGAGCAACGAAGCCAAACTACATCCAACTTCCAACGTAAACAAACTGCTAACCGCCGTGATAACGAGAAACTCCTATACATCATACTAAATCCATAAATCATAAACATCGACAAGTGAGCATCTACCCAAACCTGAATATACACAACCTTACCATATTACAATTCACCAACCTCATTGCTATACAACATCTCCATGTGTAGTAACAAAAGCAAAACTCCAATTACCCTGTGCCTGCTCTTCGGCTTCGACAATGACCAACAACCTGAAATGGTGTAGTATCAGCGATAGACGCTGAGTATGCCGGGCCTGGACCCTAATGGTCACTTGTCATATTAACCATCTTATTATTAGATCGGTTTCATGCTTTACCATTTTACAGATATAATCAATACTGCAATATAAATGTATACTATACATAATCATTCATCCAAATATTCACAAACATTTAACCATCCATCCAAACATTCATTTAATATCTCAAACAACATTTGTATATCGAACGTATCGAGAAATAACGATATAATGTACAATGTACAATCGCCGTAGCGTATACCATCCTTTATTATTTTAATTTAATTTGGCCTTCAAGGCCCCATCCATATGTACAATGTACATTCGCCGTGGCGTACAGTTTTCATATTTAACTTACCTTAGCCTTGTAGGCTCCATCCAACCATGTTTAATTATTAATATCAGTTGGGTGTCATGTTAGGACAACCCGATAACCTCACCATGGACAGTAGTCCTCCCGTACACACAAAGGTGCTCATTTCGCCAGAGGTCTGGAGGCCCCTGACTCTCTTAAGTCTCGTAAGACGTCCATAAAAAGGCCGTAGCCACCTGATCCACGATCCAGTTTGGGCTCATTGGATATAACCTGGAGCGGAATCCAATTAGGAAACCCTCAGTGATCACAAATGCGCAACCAAGTAGTTCGTAAACTACCGGGATTCCTCACCTCAACTCATACCATCTCTCTCTCATAATGTTTAAGATCTGCTCTTAGTCTTATGGAGAATTATTATTAGTTAGCTGCCCAATGGGTCTCACGTATACCTAGAAGTAATCTAGGTTATATTCATGTTCAAGATCCATGCTCTAGAGACGACAATGTCGTGACTCATCCCTAAGTGTTTTACTTAGGTTACCATATACTTAATATTAATACTTATGGTATTATATCAAGTAACCGCCATTTTATCACAACAACGTATATGTATGTTTATATAAGTCGATCTATAGTCGACGTAGTGTTAGTCCCGTAGGACGCTCGTGCATAAATAATAAATGCAGTAACACTTAAACACATACATGTAACCACACACATATAACACACAAGTTATATCAACCAAATTCGAGCCCAAGGAGCAACCTTAGGACAACTCGGATCAAACCCCTTTACATACCGTTCACCCTGATCGTATTACGGTGGAGTATGAATCAGCAAGATCCTATGCTCTGTGTAGTCCACTAGCTCGTCAAGCGTCTTGTCAGAAGTATAATC
The DNA here is from genome assembly GCA_023374045.1 of Limonium bicolor. Taxonomy (NCBI): domain Eukaryota; kingdom Viridiplantae; phylum Streptophyta; class Magnoliopsida; order Caryophyllales; family Plumbaginaceae; genus Limonium; species Limonium bicolor. The sequence goes on along the minus strand of CM041780.1, from coordinate 230,172,764 downwards.
TAAACGGTATTAAAACTATAAGTCAGTCTCCATGACTAACTACATCCGGTATTTCCGAATAACAAGTAACCCCGACAGTTCACCCCTGTTTTCTACAGTTATTGTTACGGGTTTTTCTAAAACAGTCGGCTTTGTTACTTACAACTCGTACGTCATAATATTTCAACTATTAAGTTTAATTCGTTATATTTCTTTTTAATCTTATCCACCATCTAGTTTAGGTACGTAACCCATAGTTGCATGTATGCATGCATGATTATATTATATTATATTCTTTTTTTTGTATTGTATCATTCTCTCACCATCCATTATAATATAATGTATTATATAACCCATTTATCTTTAGCAAATAATATTTGCATCCAAAACTCATAACTTATAGTTTGTAACTATTTTTTTTAAAATAACCACCACCATTATGTTATATGGTTTCCAACCATAATACATATCCACCTTATATACATTATTCTTGTGTATGTATATATTTACCTCGTAGGTAATTCCCATGAGTTTAATACACTCTTATATTTTATGTTACTTTTTACCATCTTTTATTAGATGATTATTCCCATTTATTTATAGTTTGTCACATTATTTTATGTGAGTACCCTTCCTTATATTAATTCCATCTAAACCATATAATTGTTATAACATTTATAACATCATAGACCTTAGTCTAAAATTCATTTTCCAACTCTTATTAACTCGGTATAGCCCTTGAATTTATTTAAATTCCATTTTGACCACATAACATTTTGTAATGTTATACCATACACTAATATCATACTATGTGATATTTTTATTCCCTTTAACTTACCTATAGTTTTTATACAAACTATTTATATTGCCTCATAGGCACCATAGGAAAATCTTATTTTTTTTCCATAAACCATAGTTTCCTTAATTTACAAATCACCCCTTAAATCATACCATGTTATATATTCCATTTAATATAACATTTCTAACTTATAAAGAGTATAACCTATGGTTATTTTTTGTAAATTCCGAACAGCCCTTGTGCTATTCTATATTTGCCATTTGGCCCTATTTATAACATATAGTTTACCATATCATTAAAACCATATATTATACATATATCTTAATAGATACTCTTATATAATTCTAAAAATCTCCAAATTCCACCAAAGGGTTATAAATATCCTTATTAACCCATATACTTTCGGTATTCACATTTCCACCATCTATATTTCTCCAAAGTGTCATAATGACATAATAACTATATATTATACATATATAGTTCATTTTAATTCCAAAAACAACCCAATAAATTCCTAAAAATTCCTAATAGCCCATGGGTGTTTATATTACCATCATACACCCTTAATTTTTGGTATAACATATTTACCACATATGTTATGAAAATTTTACCATAAGATACTTATCTTATTATAAAACCTTAAATAAGTTATCTAACTTATTTATTTTGGTCAAAACTAGCATATGGTCAAGGTTGACCTCCTTAACATTTCCTTGACCATTAATTCCTAATAATTACGGTTTGCACCCAAACTTTCTAGAAATCACCATTTAACCCCCAAAACTTTATAAAATCTTATAAATTTATTTTAACTCCTTTTTACCTCTAATTTTCGGCCTTATTATTCTAAAGCCCCTAAATTTAATTTAATTACACCTAATACCCCATTTATTTTTGGTAATGCATTTATACTACTTAAACTTAATTAAAAGCTTGTAAATGCATAAATAAAATGGCCTAAAATACATGGCCTTATTACAAACATTGGCTTGCAAAATAAATTACACATAAATGTCCCAAAAACACTTATAATTCTTGGCCTCACCATAGATTTCTCATTTAATTTCCAAACTTCCACATAATGTCTTAAATTTGACAATTATGCTTGTTTAATTAGTTATAAAATTTATTAAACCATTCCTTAATCACCTAAGGTCAAAATAAGACCTTATTATTCTCTTCACTCACGGCATATATGTATAAATATGTATAAACACATATTAATATACCAAGTGTAGATTTAAGTGATTTATACCTTGATTTAACTTAGATAATTCCTTGTTTGGATTCGGCCACCTTAAGGAGAGTTTCTCCAAAGCTTGATTTACTTGTCCTCATGTAGAAAACAAGACATGATTAAACTCCAAACATGAGCTAACCATGAGAAGTAATTTAAGTCATGAAAATCATGGATTTTTACCTTAGATCTTCAAGCTTCTTAGAGATTTACTTCGGCCCTTTTTTTCCTAGAAAGAAAGAGTATCAAAACACTCCTAATAACAAGGTATAAAACCGTGGGTAGTTAGCTTGGAAGATAGCTAAGTTTTACCTTGTTTAAGATGCCAAAAATGGTGTTTTTGGCTTGGATCTAGCTACTCCTTGTAGATCTTGGTATACCAACTGAATCCACATGAAAAGGAGAAGAAAATAAGGCTAGGGAACCAAGGTTTACAACCGAAATTCACAAGGAAGAAGAGGTGTGTGCTTAGAGCACATTTTTACCTTAAATGGTCAAGACTTGAACTTTCCTCCTTAGATCTTGATATGGCCGAAATTTATTCTTCCTTTAACCTCCAATCACTCTACATAGATGTATAGAAAAGGTTGGAGTCTAGATCAATGGAAAAAGGAAAGAAAGATAAGAAGAAGAAAATGGGCATTTTTATGCCTTAGGAGCTTACCTAGAGCATGAGCTCTCTCCAATGGAGCTTGGACACTTACCTACGGTTGAAGAGGAGCCAAAGAGAGCTCAAGGTTGGAAATGAAAGGGAATGACCCTAAATTGCCTTAAAGCACATTTTTCCTTATTTAATGTCTTTAAAAAAAAAATTTTTTTTTTTTTTTTGTAAATTTGATGACTCACCAATGACTTATTGGTGTTGATAATTGAAGGCTAATTCGGTGGAGACAACAGCAAGGGGCAGCCTTCTTGTTTGGAGAAAGGTGTGAATGATGATTGACTCCAATTTGATTCAAAAATGGACTAATATGTTACTTTATTCACTTAATGAATAGGTGACTCACCATGCTTGTCTTATCCTTGCTTGGAGCCTTGGAATGCACCATAATAAGGAGGAAGAGGGGCTCCAAATCGGCTGGCTCACATGGGTAGGTAAGTGGTAGACAACCTTTTTTTTTATAAGGTAAAGTATGCTTTTGTTATTTTATGCAAAAGTAAAGGACTAATTTAATTGTCACATGGGACTTGTCTCTTGGTCTGTTAGGAGACTTATTCCACCGATTTTATGTAGTCCATTCGTGGTCAATGGTCAACATTGACCAACTTAGTCAATGTTGACCCAAATGGGCCCCACTTTAGGGTTTTATTAATATTTTAATTAAATTTGTAAAAATTCGTTAAATTTCTGGAATTAAATTCCTAATATGATATAATATGATATTTTATCATATTTAAAGGTATTTATAACCTTTTATCCCATTTAAAACCAATTTAGAAGACAATTACACAAAAACGTGCTTTAAGAAGTTTTAGTGCACATTTTGTGTCGCAAGGTGTTTCTGAGCTTGGTTTTCTTTGACAACGGTTTTTTTGTGTTCCTACATGATATTGATCATGGTATCCAATTTTATATCATTTAGAGGTCATTAGACCTTTAAGGTATTCTTAGAGCACATTTTTGCCCTTTTTGACCTTGAAGCATGAAAGTGCTTGTTCTTTATGTTGGAGTGTTGTCCAACGATTATAATCTGTTTAGTAATGTGTTAATATACTTAGGACAAATTTTAAGGTCCTAAGTAGTTCATTTGGGTATTTGTTTACCCTAAACAGTCAAAGGGTGCAACATCTTGTTTTATGTTGACCACTGTTGTTCTCAGTTGACTTTTAAGGCATGTTTAGGCCTTAATTAATGTGATTAGATATTTAATCCATGTTTTATTAATTTGGGGTATTTCACACCGTGTGTGGATTATATTTTCGTATGATACAGTAGAATTGCCCTTATTACACTATGCTTATGGGATATTATGTGCACTTACTGCACCTTAAGACATGAAGATATGGGACTTGATCCCTAGGAGTGATACTAGTCATGTAACTAGATTATGTAGGACCAATTGATTAGAAATGAGACTTCGGGACGAAGTCTTTTTTAAGGGGGGTAGACTGCAATACCCCAAACATTAATTACCTTAATTAATAAGGAATTAACTCAAATGAAGGTTATAAATGCCAAATATTCATCTAATGAATAATACTCATTGTAAACATTAGTGTATAAACATATAGTCCAAAATGGACACCAAACTATACATTAAATCTCTAAACAAAAAGAGAACATTATTAAGGAGAAATCAACTCCTAAAATTAATACCACATGTAATATATTAATACATGTAATAAATATCATAAATATTATTAATTAGACTATATAAAACATTGTATATAGTCAAACCAAATTATTAAGTACATCAACCCCTTATATACACACTAAAACAAAAATAACACATGTTACCACCTAACACATAAATAAAGTCACGAGTGTACAAACTTAATGTCTTAATATTAAGACTTGGAACTCAAAATGGTCCCCCCACACACTACTACAGCCGGCCACATACACAAGGAAGAGAAAAGAAAATGAAAAAGTGAAAGGAGAAAGAAGACAAGAATGTCCCAAAGAGGAAAAAAGTAAAAACACCTTTCTACACCTCTTCCTCTCATCTCTTCTCACACAAGGTCAAATTCTCCCAGCATTTACCTACACTCACGGCTGTATAGTCAGGCTAGGGGATACAAAATCAGGCATGATATATTAGTAAATAAACTAGACACACTAAGGAAGCATTAAAAGACAAATCCACCTCACATAAGACAATTCCATATCATCCTCTCATCTCTCTCACACAAACAAATATCTTCCTACAACCCCTGCATCTCACGGCTGTATATACTGTCAAGGGGACATAAAATCAGGCACACACCATTAGAAGACAAAAGAACACTAAAGAAACTAACAAAACACAAAACACCTCTTACACACCTAGGAAAGAAATTCCTTCTCTAATACCACCAATCAGCCGTCCCATTCTCTTTTCCCATACTCTCACTCTATTCTCCTACTATCAACCGAGCTCATATTCCCCCTTCACCATCTTCAACCTCCATTAACATACCTTAAGCTCTAATTGAGTCATAAGGCTCATTTTACCTCCAAAATTCAATTTTCTTGCACCAAAATCACCACCCACTCTTCCTCTATCATTCTAACTGATTTTCTAAGAGAGTATGAGCCATTTATGAGCTGAAACTCAAGAAAATCAGATTGGTAAGTCAAGGTAAGAAAAATGTGCTTTAAGACACCCTTCTTCCTTTATTTATGTATATGGCCGAAATTAACTCTTCCCACTCCATATAAGGCACTATTACTGACTTGGAGGACCCAAGAAATGTCCAAGACCAACCCGTGGGCTAAGGGAAACTCTTAAGAACCTTAAGGTAAGGAAAAATGCCTTAAAACACCTTTTTACCTCTCTTCAATATTAAGTCCAAAAATAAGCTGATAATTACCTATTTTTCTACACCTTTTTACACCCATTTGAAGAGTGTTTCTATCCCTCTTCATTTAGCCAAAGATCTGTTCCAAAACTCATCTAAAAAGGGCTCCAAATGAAGGTAAAATCATGGATTTCCATGGCTATTCAAGCCTTAATCTCACTTATCATTTTTCCTACAGAAACTAAGGTTATTCCCACTGTTATAGGTGGCCGGAAACCATACCTAAACCCTCCCAAAAGTTCAAGGTAAAATCTCTCTTTAATCTTGCTTAAAAACTCCTTAAACTTGTCATTTGGGAAAAATCACTAACTAAACTTTTTTTCATGGTATATATGTGGTCGAATGGTCCTAAGACTACCCATGAAGTGCTGAGTTGATTTCCAAGAGGAAAATCAAATTTCAAAGAGGTAAAGCTCCTTAACTAACCTTTAAAAGCTTATTCATGGTTAAGTAAAATGTCATACACAAATATAACCTAAGGTACATATGTGTATAGTGTCGAGAGCATAAAGGAGCTGCTTGCACTGCCTTGTTAATTTAAAAACAAGGTAAGAATCCTTAAAACCATTTTAAAGCTTAAAAGGTTATTATCTTATAAGTTAAATTATAGCCAAGAATGTGTATGTAAATAAGTGTTGTTTAAACCTTGTAAATGTGTATAAAATAATGGTTATATGTTTGGTTGGTAAACCTAGGTGCCAATGACTTATTAAAGTCAAGTTTATAAGTTAAAAGTGAAAGAAAAATGATTTTTATAAGTTAAATGAAAAATATGAAGCAAGCCGTGTATAACCTATAGTTTATGGACATTTTAATGTCATTTTAAAGTTATGTTTATGTTATGTTGAAGGCCGTGTGTTTAGGCCAATTTAATATAGTTATTTAAAGCTTTAAATATTAAATTATTAAGTTTATGGGTGGTTAAATGAATTAAACATGTTTCTGGTGCAAAGATGTAATTTTAGTGAACATATTCACCTAGGAACATTTTGGAAGAATAATGATGAATTTAGGTGTAACATAAATTAAATATAAAGTTATATTATGGTTTATAAACTTTATAAATGTTAAAATGAACATAATACTTTCCAAGTGGGTCAAACCGTAAATAAATAAAGTTTAGGGTGCTTAACAATAATTAAAACCGAATGGGGGCAGTTTAGGAATTTTAAGAACATAAAATGTAATTTTTATAAAGTTTAAACACTTAAATGTAAAACTAGAGAGATAATTGGGGTATTTTCATAATTACTGATAAATGTTGGTCAAAGGAGTGTTTGGAGGATCAACCTTGACCATATGTGGTGTTTGACCAAGTTGGAAAAAAATAAGTAATTGATTTGGTAACTTAAATCAAGTATTAAGTTAAAAATGAAAATTATAAAACTATTTGGGGTGTTTATTTAATTTATGAAAGTTAAGGGCTGGAATGAGGTTAATATGACCAGTAGGTGTCTATACATAATTTTGGTGAATTTTAGATTGATTTTGGTAATTTAATAAACTAAGGGTTATAATATATAGTTTAAGTATTAAAATGTAACATTTATAAAACTTTTGGGGTTATTATGTAAATAACTGAAACTTAGGGGTGGAAAATAATATTGGAACAGCCTAGGGTCTGTTCGGAAATTTATAACACTATTTTAGGAATTTTTGGAATTAAATAAGTTAATATGTATAATATAAAGTTTTTGGATTAAATTGTAAGTTTACAAAATAAAAAGGGCTAATATGTAATAATAAGAAAGCTGTGAGCAATGGTATAAATCTGGAAAAGAGAGGGTGCTGTTCAAATTTGTAGATATATATATGTATATGGTTGTATATTATAAGGTGTTGGGATCTTAGGTTATAATTAAATAAGGTTAGAAATGTAACAAGAATAATGTTTGGGGTGATTTTGTAAATAATCAAAAATGAAAGGGGAATGAATTAAAATACCGAAGGTATATGGTTAGTTTGGAATTTTCAGAAACAAAACAATATATTATAAGATTTAAAATGATATATGTGACATTATATTGAAGTATAGGAGAGTATATTATAAAGGAATTATTATGGGATAGATATACCTTGTAAAACAATCACATAAAACGATGAGATTTAAGTTGGAAATTTGGGGAGTATAATATATGATAAGCAACCTTATAATATAAGGAATGTGATAATGTATAAAATACTTGTATAATAGTAAGATGAATTATTAAAAAGGGATTTGTAAATAAAAAAAACACAAACAAATAAATGTGTACTCCATGTGAAATTATGAATAAATGCATTATGGGAAAACCTTATAATTCACACGATATGAATTTATAATATAAGGTGAAAAATATAATATGATTGATAAATCATATAGGGTTAATGTGGAGAGAATCATAGATTTGGAAATATGATTATAAGAGTTATAATATGATATAGTATGAGTTGATAAATAAATATTGGTTATAATGAAACATTGACTTGTAACATTGACCAAGTCAAACTAGATTGACCAAATCATCACAAATTGATCAAGTGGTTAAGTTGACCGACACATATAAAATAATATGTAATTAAAAGTTAGAATATAACTTAGTCACGTAAAGTATAACAAGAACTATGTATATATATATATTATATATACATATATATATATATATATATGGAGATCAATATGTATGTATGGGTATGTAAATATACAAGGGTCAAATAACCTTGATAAATGGTATGGGTTACTAGGAATTTAATCCTTAAGTAATGAGTATTATTGCGTTACGAAATATTATACTCTTACAACTATAGAGTAAGGTTAAATTAAATCCCGAGACTTAATACAAACCCGAGCCAAACAATAGCCGGTTAAGGGGACAACTACGCAAAGATAAAACCTATCTATGACAATTAAATAGACTTGTACTATAGACACTGATATTAGAGTGATGTGTTCCAGAGGTACGGGCTGTTAAATGCGAGCTACGGGATTGCTAGAGGATAGGTGTGAGTCATCACGCTAGCATTGTTCAACTGTGAACTGTATGTGAATGTGTGGTCTGAAAACTCCGAGGGTTTCCTTGGGTTCCGGACATAACTGTGTGCTTGCATGTCAGATAAATAAATGTTATGCATGTGTTTGTATGTGCTTATGTTTTCCAATCGCCAAAGCGTTTATTAACTGCGTGCGTACGTCGTTCGGACATGTGATACTGATTATCACCCTAACTGTGTATGAACTTTCGGGAGAGATTCTGGATACTATCTTGTGAGAGTATACAACTCCTAACACACTAAGTGAGGAACTTAGTTTAGAGACCCGATATTAACCTTCTCTAGCGTGATGACTCGACCTTTGAACATCACATAACAGACTTCTAGGTTGTGTGTAAGACCCAATAGGGCATCCAATAAAAATGTGTTTTCTCCAATAACGAGATTGAATCTCCATGAGGCTAATTAAAATACGCTAACTTATGAGAGTGTGATAATTAATTAATGAAACAATGTTCCTAAATCCTGGTCTGCATACGTTCCAGCTGGTTGCGCATTGTGATCACTAGAGTTCTAACACCCGTTTAGGGTCTACTCTTGTTTATCTAACGAGCCAGATATGATCGTTAGTCGGAGTGTGCTACCATTGGCACCATACCCTGGCTTCGGCCTAATGGACATCTACCATTGTAGATAAGTGAGTCCATCTACCCACTGTAGATGGCACCGGACTACGGTCCAAAATATAAATGTGTGAGGTTAAACGGGGAATTGTCCTTAACATGACACTCGTATGTTTATGTGAGATTGTGGAAGCGGGGCTTCATGTGATGGAAATAAACAAGTGAGACTAACTGGACTTCAACTAACTCTTACATTACCGTCGATTCTAATTTAATTGTTCAATTATCAATGTCGTAATAGCATGTCTTGATGTGTGAATGTTTGAATACCTGTTATGTGTTTTAATTCCGTATTTACAGTTATGTTATAAGCATGTAAACGGTACAACATGAAATGAACCCCATGTTAATCAAGATGGCTAAAACGACCTAAGTGGCCTAAAGGGTCTAGGATCACATTTAGCATACCAGCAGTTGGCTGAGCCTTTATGGTACCCACATTTAAGGACTTAATCGAGCTATGAAGCCGGAGTGCGGGCCTTCGGTGTAGTCCACGACGTTATTTATTTATTTATTGCACTTTCAGAATTAGTTTATATTCAGTACAATGTAAACATTGGGATTACCTTATATGCTCACTTACCTTATATATTAGTTTAAATTTAGGATGATGTAGTATATATCTCGTTCATCACTGCGGTTAATTATTGTCGTTATTTTATTATTATTTCTTTTCTACTTCTTTACTTGCATGGACGAGTAATGGCATGTGATACCCGAGTGATAATTATGAGTGTTTAACTTCCGCTGTGAGACGTCTTTAATTATGCTATGAGAGTGATTATTACACATTTGATGTGAGGGGTGTTACATCACCGGTCAGAAGACAAAGGCTCATAGGTCCTCGGCTTCATGAGCGAGTAATGCAAGATATCACCCGCAGGTACCGACTATTGGACGCTTACGCTCTCTGGTCCGTGGTCCTTTGGAAGATTAAAACTATCACATAACTTTTGTCGTATTCTCCCATGTCACCGGTCCGAAGACAAAGGCACATTTGTCCTCGCCTTCATGGGCTAGAATACAAAACCACTATGTTCTCCCCATGTCACGGTCCGAAGATAAAGGCACATGCGTCCTCAACTTCATGGGTGAGACTCAGTAAAAAGGAAATCCTTTTTACGAGGTCAAGTAAGGAACAATTCCTCTAATTGAAAATACAATCAACTCCAATTTCACTTTTATGCTAAATGCCTTTATTCTTTACGTGATTAATTGTGACCACTTGTAGGGAGTTTCAGGAATCATCCGACCCTGATGTGATCAGTATCAGTGTTGAACTATCCTTCCACCCCAATTTGTGTTTGGTTTCCCTTGATCCCTAGGAAATCAAGTTCCACCTCCCCCATCATTTTCAAACAACCAAATAATTCACTCATGTCTAATTTTCTATCTTTCAGCCATTCTAGTCATAATCAATACATCTCCAAATGTGGACTCAGTCCATTAAACATTCTCAGTTCTTCTCTCAGCAATTATCTCAGGAATTTAATTCCCACTAAGTTCTTCATCAGTTTCATACTGATTCATTACTCATAATAATATCAACTCATATCTCATACTCATACCGATTCTTATTCCCTTGAAGTCTCTCTAATCCTCTTCACTAATCCTCTTCACTTGTACTCACACTAGAGTTTACAAGGTAGGTACTTAATATGTATAGTATTCGCATCTTATGCGCGTAATAACCATAATAAATCTCAAAATGTATACATACGTATTAAAACAATTCTTTTGTGCTATGCACATCTTAGTTCATACACTAAGCGGTGTTTCGCTCTACCCCCTTAAAATGGATTACACCCACGTAATCAACATTATATCATCCTTGAACATAGGTTCAAGATGTCTCGGTCTTATGGAGCATTCTGGCTTCCATGTCGTCTATCTTTCATTGTGATCCGATCAGAGGGTCTTAACCATGTTAATGGCTTAGTCTCTGCATCAAGGATTCTTATGGGTATTTATATCACTCTCACAACTGGGTTCAGGTTTAGCCTTAAAGGTTATAAGGCATTCGGTAAATAAGCCATATATTTCATTAACTGGAAGATGTGCGGTACATCATTCCTCTCACTGTTGGAAAAAAAAAAGAATAAACAACGCTCTTTTAAAAACGGTTATATTTGTAAATCGTTTTTTAGCATATTAAAGAACGATTATAAAGTAAGGCGTTGTATTTATGGTTTAGGCTGGGCATTTTAAAAAACGCTTCACTTAAGAAGCGTTCTTTATTGTTTCGCGCCCAAAGACAAAAAAAACACTTGGGTAATAAGTGTTCTTTATATGAAACATATAATGAACGCTTTATAAAGAAAGCGTTTTTTATGACTGTGGGACGCTTCGCATAAAGAACGCTTCCTTTAAGAAACGTTCTTTATGTTTTTTACTCTCAGCATAAAAAACGCTTCTTAAGTGAAGCGTTTCTTATGTTGCCTGAATAAACACGCCACTTTCCCGAAAAAATTTAATCTCTCCCACGCTCAACGTACGTAAACCCTCTAGCTAGCTACCTCTCTCTCTCTTGACTGAGCTCACGAATACGTACCCCAGTACCGTCGGCAAGCTACTGCCATCGCCGCCCTTCCGTCGCCGCCACTCCCATCGCCCTTCCGTGCCGTCGTCCGTGCCGCCGCCGCTTTCTGGCCGTCTCTCTCGCCCCTGATGATACGCGTGTTGGCTCCCGATATTTGCGCGCATGAGCTTCTTCTCTGATCATCGATCATCCAAATAGTTGCATGCCTGTCGCCCTCTGTTTCGGTAATTTCATCATCAAAATCTGCGAAACAGGAACATATATATATATATATGTCTACTCTTTCTCTTATTAATTTTGCAACCCGCGATCGAACAGGAATTAACGTACATATGCCCATCGCCACTGTTATATTATTGATGCATCTACAATAATTTTACAACCCAACTGGCGTAATCGATCCTTGCTCTATCGCCTCTTTTCCTGATTCTGCTGAGGTAATTTTGCTAACCAAATTAACTGATCGATCAGAACATATAAAACATGCATGCTGTTGTTCGGATTAATCACATGATCATAAAATATTAGGATTAATTAAGTGTCTGGGGAATATTAATTAATTTTGCAAACCAATTAAACTGTCGCCTGAGCTGATTTTTTTGGTATATACTTGCTGGTTGTGTCCAAATGGACCTGAGATTAATGTGTTTATTAGGCGGAAAATATAATGTGTTTGGGCATACAAATATATATAGTACCATAAATTTTGCAAAACCATGCAAACTGTCGATTATGAACATACATGCTTTGTTTGAGATTAATGTGTTTATTAGGATTAAGTGTGTAGGATTAATTTTGCAAACCAAACTGTCGCCTCTTGTACATGCTCTATTGTGGTGAAACCCTGTATTTTTAGGGGGGATACTGTCGGATTTCACAGAAAATTTTGTCAAACTATTGAATTATTGGATTCGTAATGTAATTATTGTTGTGTACAAACTATCTCGTGCAGGCATTGTTAGTACGTACTTTTCATTGTCACACACGCCTGATACGGGCTGGTTGATTGAAGTCTAGGTTCTTCACATCAAGACTAAGCAGACTACTCATCAGATTAGGTTAGTACTTTATAATTTTTCTCTAATAACTTCTTAATTGTTTATATAGTGTTTCTCTGAATAGCTATTAAATATACTCGAACATAGTCACCCGTCTGAGATATACCTACTAGAGGTATATCTTGGATAGTCCCCGTCGGGACTGTCCAATCACGTTTGATCTCACCTTCTAGGTAGTGAACAAGTTTATAAAAAACAGTTCATTTAAAAATTCGGTAGCCTTTCCCTTTTGTTCTTCGAGTGTATACATTCATATATACACTAGAAGAACAGAAGGGAAATGCTGCCGAAATTTTCAATGAATTGTTTTTTATAAACTTGTTCGCATGTGAGATTGAACGTGATTGGATGGGTTTAGTTGTAAAATTTTTAAAAGTAACTGGACTAATATCTGCCAACATATGAACGATATCGATCAGTTGTAAAGTAATACATCGATCTCACAGAAAGAGATGGAGCGTTCAAAGATGTACAATGACAGACTTGACAACGATTACCTACAAGGGGTCGATAGGTTCTGTAACATCCTAGTCAACAATCTTCAACCGAGGAATAAAGGGTATATTTTGTGTCCATGCATCGACTGTAAAAACGACTTCAAGTATAGAGATATTGAGAAAATTAAGGACCATTTGATTCGTCGTGGGTTTACAAAAGATTACGAAGACATAGCATTATGGCATGGTCAGCATGCAGTGGATGTGTTTGACTATGCGGAAGCTTCAGTAGAACAACCAGAATTGGACGGCATTGAAACTTTGGGATGACACAAAAACTTTGGGGATGATGACAACTGCACGATTAATGACGAGATCAAAGAAGATGCGAACCTTGACACACTATTGGAAGATGTAGAACAATACTTTACCAACAAACCGAGTACACATGAAAGCTTTATGCAGTCATGTAAAACCACTGTACGCTGGATGTGATGCACTGGCACTGAACAAATTAAGTGCGACGCTGAAACTATTTAATGTCAAATCGAAACACGGATGGAGCGATGTAAGTTTCACGGAACTATTGCAAATTATTAAGGAGATACTACCAGCGGACAATGTCATGCCTACAACTACTTATGAGGCGAAGTTAATGTGTCCAATGGGTATGGAGTACAAGAAAATACATGCTTGTCCATCGGGGTGTATTTTGTTCTGGAAGGAGTATGAGCTACATGATTGTTGTCCTAAATGTGGTGAATCACGTTATGTAAAGAAAGATCATCAAGACGACAACAAGCCAAAGGTTCGTTCCCCAGGAAGGTGTTATGGTATTTGCCAATAATCCCAAGGTTTAGGCGGTTATTTGCAGTTCCGAAGGATGCTGAAAACCTTAGGTGGCATACAACACATAGGGTGGACGATGGTAAATTAAGACATCCTGCTGATTCACCGCAATGGAGAAACATTGACAGAATATTTCCTGAGTTTGGTAAAGAATCAAGAAATTTAAGACTTGGCTTATGCACGGATGGAATGAACCCGTACGGCACTTTGAGTAGTGTACACAGTACTTGGCCTGTTCTGTTGACTGTATACAACCTCCCACCATGGTTGTGCATGAAGCCTAGGCATATTATTCTATCAATGTTGATATCCGGTCCAAAACAGCCGGGGAATAATATTGATGTGTTCTGCAGCCGCTTATTGATGACTTGAAACTCTTATGGAATAAGGGAACAACAGTATATGATTCTTATGCAAAGGGAAACTTCACACTGCGTGCTATGCTATTTTGTACAATAAACGACTTTCCAGCATACAGAAACCTATCTGGATATACAATCAAAGGAGCATTAGCGTGTCCTGTTTGCGGTGATAACACTTGCAATATCCGATTGAAATATAGTGGAAAAAATGTGTACATGGGTCATCGAAAATTCCTTCCAAGACATCATAAGTACCGAAAGATGACAGATGAATTTGACGGGACGACTGATCATGCTGTAGCTCGGCAACCTTTATCAGGTGTCGATGTTTATAACAGGTGAAAGATATTGTGAACAACTTTGGTCCTCCAACTAAAGCTAAAGAGAAGAGTGTTTGGAAGAAAAGGTCGATATTTTTTGATCTTGAGTATTGGCAATATTTGCAAGTAAGGCATTGTATTGATGCCATGCACGTCGAGAAAAATGTGGGTGAAAGTCTTGGTGGAACGTTGCTAAACATTAAAGGGAAAAAAAAGATCATTTAAAGGGGAGAAAAGATTTAGTAGAGTTGGGCATACGAATAGAGCTCCAACCCCAACAAAGAGGAACACGTATCTTCCTGCCTCCCGCATGTCACACTCTATTCAAAAATAGGCTGGTGGCTGGTTGGATCAATACGAACAACCCGAAGCAGGTGCCTCCCTATGAGTTGTACGCTGGCATGATCACTGAGGAAGATTGGAAGGAGTTCTATGAAGCACATATCACCCCTGAGTTCAGGGTACGTAATTGTTTTCATTGATTAACTTTTAAGTTTATGTTGTTAATATAACAGGATAAAGTTTATAAAATGAATTGTATTAATTCTTTTCACAGGCAGTTCAGGAAAAAGCCCGACATAATCGCTTGAAAGATCAGAACCCACACTACATGGGCCAAGCTGGGTACGCGGGTCGTATACCAGATAGGATTGAAAAGGGGTTATTGAAGCGTGTGCGTGAGGACGGCACAATTGAGCCGATTCAAAGTCCGGATGAGGCGAATCGGGCACAAACATACATGCTTGGCCGCCAATTAGAGAAGGACGGCGAAATGTATTATCCACGGAAGGAGACTGCAGACTTAGCTGCAAAAATTGTGAGTGCCCTGAGTAATATTTAATAGTTTATAAATTTTTCTTACAATTTATGTATGTTTTATTTATTTGATCTAATTCATAATTTACATGTTTTTTTTGCGTGTACAAGACTGCAGAGGGTGTTGATTCTTTTCTTGGTCAGCCTCATACTCAGGAGGATCTGTTGAACAAAGCGCTTGGCAAGAAGGATTACCCTGGGAGAGTTCGAGGATTTGGATCTGCAGTGTGTCAGAGAGATGTTTTTCCTCGCTCCCAGCGGATCAGGAGAGAGGAAGAAATCAAGGAGATCGAAAGGAAGTTGTCACAACAATTCCAATCTGATTTGCAGCAACAGATGCAACAAATGGAAGCAAGATTGATGGAACAGCTGAGTCAGGGGCATCAATCTTCTAGCTCATCAATGTATGCCGCCCCTGCACCCGTTTCCACCCCTGCACCTGCTTCCATCCCAGCACCTGCTTCCACCCCTGCACCTGCTTCTACCCCTGCACCTGCTTCCACCCCTGCACCTGCTTCTACCCCTGCACCTACTTCCACCCCTGTACCATCTCAGGTTTCGGTTACTTACACTGTACCTACACCTTCTGATCCATTCCCATATGCCAAGCTTCAGGTATGCATGTGTGAATTATAGTGCTTTGTCGTTATTTTTTTTCAATTAATCAAAAACATGCATGTTGTAATGTATGAATCTAATTGTTTGTGTTCATTTATTAGGGAACCAAAAAGTGTCGTCTTCTGCAGATCAATGAACATGGCACCGTTGTGGTTGCAATAGGCACAATTCTACAGACTGATTCGGCGTCACTGTGTCATTTTAAGCGAGTTCCGGCCTGGTACGTCCGTGTGACGGTCGACAGTGTCTGTCAAGGCTGTGATCCAATTCCACTACCGATAGAGTGGAATGATTGGAGCACTGTCATTGAAGCACGTGGCTCACAAGTACCATGGCCTTGCAATCTGGTGGATTTATCTGATAGTACGGTAAGAAAAGCAACTTATATAAATTTGTTCACTAATTACCATTTCATATAAATACAGTTTTGGGAGAATAGTTTTCTAACGTATATATGCTAACTTGTCATTTCTTAGACACCTATTCCTATTGTTGGCAAAGGTAAGGCAGTCTGTGCGTCGAAAGGAAAGGGTCCATCGGGTCAGCAGGATGATCACTACATCAGTCCACTTCGACGCGATTTCATTCTTATCCAAAATTTGGTGAAAACACTAGGAAAGCGTCAGCAGATCTTATATGACTTGATACTCGGGAAGGGTGATGATTTCATTGAGTTCATCCTTAGGGTTCCGCCGTCTTTGCCACAGCGGACAACCCCAGGAGTTGTTGATCAGTATTAGCGATGTCAAGGAGCTGCTGCTTGGTGATATGCTGAACATCTCGGTGATTCAATCCTACTGCTTGTAAGTATCACATTTTTTCACTTTCAAAGTTAATAGTAAGTTTTTGTATATATTTTTAATTTAATGCATTTGTCATCAAAGGCCCTTACTGTCAAGGCTGGTGGCAAAGAAACTGGACAATATGATCACCTTCCTATGTCCACAAATCATGTCTTCTGAGGAAGCTACGAGAGACGGTGCTGTGTGTCAGATCCATATGCGCAATGGCATAATTACGGCGATAAAGAGGAATAGCAAATTTGTGCTCATACCATATCATCAGATGTAAGCGTGCTTGACCACCTTATGCTTTTGTCTTGTTTTATGTTAACTCATATATATTTCGAAGGTGAAGTTGATTTTTTGTTGTTTCAAACTTGTAGCAATCATTGGTTGTTGTTAGTGGTGTGTACTTACTCATCATCCTGCATAGTGATTGACCCTATTGGTGGAATTAGGAGAAACATCACCACTTCTGTTCTGCTGACAAAGTAAGTAAAGTGTGCATATTTTCATTTCAAAAAATAAAATTTTATACCTTTTTTGATGACTTGTCACTTAAATTAATGCTTGTTTTAATTAATTTCAGTGGTTTTAGAGAAGGTATGGTCAATGCCAATCAGATGAATTTTCCTTTGCAGATACAATATTAAAAAGGTAAAAAACATTCTATTTACTCATATGCATATACTTAAATATATTTTGTATATATTAGTGTGTATATAATAATATAATTTTATTGAAAATAGTGTCCCAGGCAACCGGATAGCAGCAGTTGCGGTTATTTTGTGATGCGATACATGTTGGACATCGTGTCCCACATCGACAAAATCAGTAATGAATCTGGAGTATGTGTTATAAGTTTTGTGTTTGAATTGGTAATATAACTGTTTGTGCATGGTTGGATAAGTTTAAATGGTGTGTACTTAATTGCTTTTATAATTCTTGCGTGCAGCTTATTCACTTCTTTGAAAAACAAGGAGGTACTTACTCAGCTGGTGATCTAGATTTTGTCAAGGAGCACATGTGCGCTTACTGGACGAAAGCAATACTGGAAGATGTTTGACTGATCAACCAATTTGCATCTACAAAAATGTGTAGTCTGTTGCGCCCATTATATATGTCAAGTACACGTTTCCTGCATTATCAAAGTTCTACAGATTGCTTTAATTACAACATAAGTACTTAGTAGCTTCCATCTGTGTTTGGATTTAACTATAATTAAATTTTGTATGCATGTGTTTATGGTACTAATACTGGCATTCTCTGTTAATACTGGCTGATCTGTTGCATGCAATTGGCCTGCCTGGATTAATGCAAATATTGGTAGAGATTTCTGCTGTGTTGAAAATGCAACAATGCATTAATTGATCTGTGATGTGATGATATCGATCTGTAGCATTTGTTGGAACGTACAGATCAGATTTCTGAAAAAAAACAAAATAATATATATATATATAAAGAACGCTTATCCATATAAGCGTTCTTTTAAACTCTCCCGCCAACCATCATAAGAAACGCTTATATGTGATAAGCGTTGTTTTTGACTGAGCATAAAGAACGCTTGTTAGGATAAAGCGTTTTTTATGTTGCCATCGTTCTCGCATTATAAAGAACGCTTTGCAAATAAGCGTTCTTTAAAGATAGTATAAGGAACACTTTGAAAGCGTCATTTAAAATGTTTTAGCATTTGCGTCGCTCGAATAAACAACGCTAAATAAATGTTCTTAAACGCCAAATTTAAGCGTTGTTTATTCTTTTTTTTCTAGCAGTGTCTTCCCGTTCATTAGGTACATCAAACTTTTAAGGTATCGGTCTGCTAGCTTCCGCTACTCGACTCTAATAACCTTAGGGCTTAGTTTGCCTTTCTTATCCTTTTAATGTATTGTACATCCCTATGCATCCTTATAATATAGGAATAAAGGTTTCTCAATGGACACATGCTATCTTTATTTATACACGGCCTTAATGAGTTGTAGCTTGTTTATCCCATTCTCTCTAAAGATCTAATGTTCATGCTCTCACTGTTCTCTCAAGTGCCTAAATTGTTCTTTCCAACTGACCTTTGGTCTGAAAATGATGCTTAATCAGAATTAATGTTTAGTGCTTATTGCCCTTGAAAGTTTCCTCTAATGTTTATAGATATGTCAAATGTATGCTCTTGATAATCCGTGCTCTTCGCATTTCATAATTCTTAATTATTTTCTATCCGAAATGAGTTCTTTGGTTCCTTTTGTGTTGTTGGTTTAACTGCGGTCTTTCTCTTCCACTGTTATAGGTAGCTAGCTGCTCTTGTCTGATCTTGCGTCGTTGATCGTGGTACGGAGTCGACTACTTCCCGTGTTCCTTACACTACTCGTTACATGCATGAGGTACCTTACTGGTACATTACTCTTACCTGACTGAAATACATAATCTGGTTCCTCTAATCTCACGAACTAATAGAACACCGGGACGTATAGTGGTTCGGCCATATCCAGCCTACATCCACTTATTGCAATCTCTTTATTACCTCCTTTGTTATTACAACTCTAGAGAGCTTTATGTGTTTTCTCTCTCTCTCTAATCTTGTCTTCTTTTACAAATGAGCCTCTCATCTCTATTTATAGACTTTCTAGGTGAATCTATCTCTTAATCCTTATACATGTGGTATTACTTTATTGGAGCAACCTTCTTAATTTTGGTACATCTCTCTTTAAAGCCTTCCGGTCCCAAAGTGTGAGGTGTGGGATCCGGTCATGGGGCACGGGGCCGGAATAAGGGCCCGATCATTGAAATACCCAAACCTTTATACTTTAATTAATCATGAATTAATTAAATAAAAGTAATGAGATATAAGGAATTAAATACCCTTAAATAAATACAAGGGAATAATATATATTTAATTAACCCTAAAAGTCGTTAGGAAACATAAACGAACCTAAAATGACGTTAAGGAGGTTTAGGAAAAGAAATATAAACAAAAAAATAAAACTAATCGTTTTACCCTCGAAAAACATGTCACGAATATTTTAGAAGTGAAAACGAGGTCGTGGACACCTTATAATATTATTTGGGTAATTTTAGAGGCATGGAAAATTGGTTAAACAGTCAGAATAAAACGTCGCGTTTTCGCCTAATAATGGCGAAACGCAAACCAATTAGAAATTAAATACTAATTATTAGAAGTTATAAATAACAATAATAATTATTGTTTGAAAATATAAATTTAGAATTATAAAATGATTCGTCTCGTTAGACGGGACATGATGTCACAAACGGCATGAAAACGGTCTAAAAACGAGCTTAAAACGACATGTGTGTAAAGTTTGAAACAAAAAAAAATAGGGGCCGACCCGCCCAAAGAACTGGGCCGGCCCAGACCCAGTCTGTGTTATCCCACGGAAATCCCAGCCCAATCCTAAGCAATTAACCCAACAAGAAAATGAAACTCTTAGCACAACCCCATCTCACTTAAGGTAATTTTGAACCCTAGCCGGCGAACTTACGCCTCCCTCCTCCTCTCTTCTGTCAACTTACAATTTCAACTCTAAACTGGCAAATTCATGTGCCTCTCTGTTCTCTCGTTCTTCATAATTCCCTCACACAAACACAAACCCTAGACTCCTTCATTCTTCAATCTTCTTCCTCTGAAGCCTTTCCTCTCAGTCAACAACCCTAACTGGCGACGAACTCGCGCCTCTCTTCTGCGAACAAATAAGCAGCTCCGGTGGTCACTGAGGAGGACAAGAAGTGGGCGGTGCCGAGAGAAGGCCGCGACCAAACGAAGGAGCTCGAATTTAGAGCCACCTGCTTTGGAGGAATCGAAGGTGTACATTGGTCGACTTGCTTATTTTCGTTTCTGATTTTAGCTAGGTCTAGTAAAAAAAAATTAAGGCTAGAAATTCCTCTCTTCTCTTTCTGTTTCTCGGCATTTAAGCCCGATTCCCACCTTGAAACGATTGTAAAATTTGTGTGGTGGCGCGAACTGGACTAATGGTGAGAACTGTTTCTTCTGTGCGAATTTTTGTGAACCGTGAACAAATCCTGCTGGTTATGGACTGTGAATGTGAAGCTTGTCGTTGGTGTATTCAGAAATTTAGGGTCTTAGAAATTGAGCGAGGGTTACAAATTAGAGTTTTAGCTTTCTGAAATTGAAACCGATTTAGGGTTAATTGGTGAAATTAGGGTTCCGAAAATTAGGGATTGGAATTAAAAAAAAATTAGGGTTTATGAATTTAATTTGGGGTTTTCTGATTTCTCGGTTTGGGTTTCAGAGGTTGAAATCAAATTGGGAAGATTATGTAAATTAAGGTTTCAGAAATATGGAATTGGGGAAAACCGATTGAAATTAGGTTTCTAGAGGTTTAGGCATGATTCGGATGAAATTGGTGAATTAAGGTTTGTGACTGAATTGGAAAATGAAATAAGAATTAGGGAATTCGGTATTAAATTAGGGTATTGACAATTAAAAATCAATTTGGGGGAAATTAGTAAATTAGGGTTCAAAAATTTAGTGACTTAGGGTCACGAATTGAAATTGTATAGATTAGGTTTTTAAAATGATAATTAGAAAAATTGGAGTAAGAAACCTAATTTGAATTAAATTGGGGTAAAAAGGTAATTTAAGAAAATATAGGTGAAAGGGACAATTCGAGAAACTATGGGTGATCGGGTGGTTTTCGGAAAATTTTAAAGGTTAAAATGGAAATTCTAATTGGACTTAGGTCAAAGTTAGGGCTGATGATAAAGAGGAATTAATGATTTTGACTGAAGTCAAATTAGGGTTGCAAATTAAAATTAATTTGGGAATTCTAAATAAGTAAATTGGATATGGTTGAAAAAAATTGAATTGGGGTTTAAATGATCTCTGATCAAAATTGATAAACTGGTCAATTGGAGTTGAATAGGTTAGAAGGTGGGCGTAGCCCATGGAAACAGCAGAGAAATAAATGTGGATTTGTAATGGGTATAAGCCCAAATTAGAAATATATATATACAAAAACAATAAACTTGGGATATTGAATTAGGCCAGACCAAATGGTAAATTAGTAACTTGTAAAGGGACTAATATTTTTAGGTAGGTTGATGAGTTAAAATTTGGCAAGGAATTTGTTTTATAAAATCGGTATTAATTGTGAGTGTTTTAGGTGATATTATGTATGAGAACTAATATAATATGTAATGGATTGACATTAAGAATTTTGAGAGCTTACATATACAGGTATGCGTATATATGTATATATATATAGGATTCGAATACAAAGGAATTTTAAAGATTCATACGGAATTTAGAAATTATGAGGTAATGAATAATGTATATATGTTATATATAATTGGAATTAATTATGAGTTAGAAATATTTGAGGAACGATATATCATCAAATAAATTAGGAGGAGGAAGAATTGTAAAATTAGAGCCATAAATATTAATGTGGTAATGGTGTAAGTATGGAGAATATTGAGAGGATTAAATTTAATGGTGATGTTGCATTAGAATCGTCAAGAATATACATGTGTACATATAAATGTAAGTATACATAGTTATAACGTACAAAGGAAAGACATGTTATGTAAGATAAGGAGTTGACCCGATCGATTAAATGAATTATAGGATCGGGATAGATGGAACGTCAGCCAGAGATGTTCAACGGGTTAGGCGAGCGTTGTTTTAAAAGCTAGCCACTCTCAAGGTGTACGGTATGGTTTTCTTGCAGTCTGTTGTCTACCGGTTTACACCGGCTTGGGTGTTGCTTGCTTTCTGTGTGTTACGACCTTATAAGATTAAGGCATGAAAAGAGTTTACAGTTGTTATACATTAAGATGTTGTAAGGTTGTGACTCCTTTCCCTTGGTTGTCTAACAAGACCTAAATATTTGCTTGTATGTGACTTAACAAAGTATTGTGTGATCACTAACAAGTGCTAATCGGGGGAAGTGAGGAGTCCGGTTGTTCCGGCCACGCGTGTGATGGATGGGAGTCGATATCATATCCGGTTCGGCTCTCTTGGTGTATGTATAGGTGGTATTCCAATTTGGTTTCTACCTTCCCTTAGCTTATCCAAAGCTAGTTACTGACTCACGTCGGGCCACAGGGGCATACGTATGTTATTTCGGTGTGCTTGGGATTACTATATCCGACACACCTTGGGTATAAGTTAACCGTTCTATATGACTGGACGGTAACGAGGTTGGTAACGAGCTTAACATGGGATTGGTGAAAATCTCTAGGCTCTCATGGTATGCTAACTATGGTGGAAGGTTCCTTGTGAGAACCGATTTTATGGTGTTATGTATTGATGTTGTGCTATGCAAATTCCCTTGCTATGCTATGGTATATATATATATATGTTGTTGGATGTTTTAAAAATGAATGCCATGTTATCATGACAATTGGTTGCGCGTATCCCGGTAGCCGATGGGCTGCGCGTTAACCATACCAGCGAAGGTTGCTGACCCCCTATGGGGGCTCTGTTTCTTTACAGGTAGACAAAGACGACAGTCCTGAGAGTAGGTCGGTAGAATTTACTGGGTTGTCTTCTTTTAGTTGTACGAGTTGCGCCTGTAACTCGTTTAGTGAATGGTATGAGATGTTAGTAAGTTGTATAGGATGTAAGGAGATTGTAAGATTGCTATGTAAATGATTAAGGCTTGTAAGTTCTAATGTTCGGTATATTCGGGTCCATCAGACCGTAGCTAGATCTTGGAGGTTTTAGTATGCCTAGTTGGTCACGTGGGTGACTAACGGCGGTAACACCAAATATTGTAAGAAATCCGCTGCAAAGTTAATACAAGCGAATGGAGGTTTGTGAGATAAGTATGGATTTATGAGTTGGGGTGTTACAAAAAGTGGTATCAGAGCGTAGTTACGCTCTGAAGACAAGAATTACCGAACTTAGGAGGATACTGAGGTTGAGTTTGAGTTATGGGTTAAGGGTTGAGTGATAGAGTGAGAGGTGCGTTAGTTAGGACTTCCCGGTGTTTACCGGATATCCATAGTACCTAAACCCGCCCTCCACATCCCTAACCTTGAATACGTGGAACAAACGCCAGAGAGAAGAAAGCCTTCTCCTACTCGGGAAAACCTGATCTGGCAGTTAGTTACCAGTAAGCAATATGAGAAACACACCGTTGTACAACAATTTACGAGAACTTGAACGTTTTAATGGAGCGCAACAGTGAAACAGGCGCTACCAATGGAATTCTATCAGTAAAAGAACGGAAATTACCGGCAGCATGGGTCGACATGCTACGCAGTCGAAATAACCCGCTATACAAATGATAAGAAAAGCACTACGAGTGTAATGTATAGGAAAAGATAAGTGACATGAGTACCGGACAGTGGTCCGAATGAGCATAACAGTGGGATAATACAAAGCATGAGAGTTAAGATTACCGGAAAGTCCAGTTAGAAACGGGAACTCCAAACCCCATACAATGAGGAAAGTTACAACCTGGCCGACATAGCGTAGACGACGGTAAAAACTCATACAAATGGTATACCGAGTTAGGACTACAACGTAGTGCCTGAAGGAGAATCATTACTTAGTAACCCCGACATAATGTGTGGGAACGGGAGCAAGGATTAAGACGTAAGAAAATAACAAGGGGTTCCCTCAGAAAGAGGAACGCCCTGATAAGCGACAGCACTATCAAATCAACCAGGAAACTGCCGGATGGCTAGTTATCCAAAATAAGAGAACATCGAAGGAGTCCCGTGGACTACCAAAGATATAGAAACTAGGTGGAGGTACCACTACCAATGTACACAGTACCGGTAGCCCATCTTGCATGGCGCACTTGCCATGGCAAGTGCTACCACGGTTAAGTTATACGGGAAGCCATCATGGCGAGATAGTGGAGCGTTACACTTTTAATACATATTAGTACCGGATTGTAAATCCATAAGAACGAGAGAATGAGACCTTGGAAGGGCCTGACGGCCTGACCATGATGAGATGAGTTAATACACCAGTCAGTAGGGAGCTGAACTTGGACGGAATACTAAACGACATAAATATTAGCATCGGTACAACCTACTACAACAACGACCGACAGTACGGTAAGAACACCAATCCCGAACACCAAGAGGGAAACCTAAGAGATCGCTCAATAATCCGACCAAAACACTACATAAGTAACAACATACAAGGAATGTATTAAGAGATACAATGAAGGCAGTCTACAGAACGACTTCCAGTAGGAACGTGATAGAACTCCCGAGATGACCATTAAGAATACCAATAACAACCATCTTCGTTGAATATGTTAGTAAACCCCGGAAACATGGACAGACCCCCATAGAGCGGGCATAGTCGAGCCGAATAAATTGATTAACGAAAGTTAGTATTGTTTGCCTAACTCATAAACACCCAAGTATGATTAATCGTGGATGGGTGGCGTAGTCAACGAAAGTTTAATACAACATTCAGATGAAAACACATGATAACTAGGACAAATTCTCAACTTAGACACCGTAAGGCCGATGCCTAATATGAATAAATTCTAAATCGCTAAGAGATTCAAGTCTATGTGAGCGATAGTATCGTTGCAGACACCGAATAATGTCGGTTTACTTAAGCAAACTTCCATAGTGGGAAGCAGGATGCAACAACTTACCCTAAAACCCGGTACTACATTTAATGATGTAACCTGACATATAATGGAGTTCAAAGAACTAGTAGTTATGAAGTTAATCTACTAATGAGCTAGAGTACAAAAAGTGAACCGACCACCGACTCTCACTCAAGAGAAAATTAAACACTAAGGAGCTAATGACAAATAAGTTAGTAAAACAATCACAAATGAATTATAAGAGCTCTTATGTATTGTCATGGAACTATTGTTGTGTGCAGGTGGCTATGTGAAATTCAGTGTTTATATTATGTAATTTAAGGGCCTAAGAGCCATGGGACTATTGTTGTGTGCAGGTGGCTATGTGAAATTCAGTGTTTAAATTATGTCATTTAAGGGCCTAAGTGCCAAGAAATTTAAGGTTTATGCAGTTGTATTATGAATTGAAGTAGTTAGAGTGTAATTGGTGTGTTGTGAATGTCCACTAAGGACGTGATTAACTTCGGTTGATTTGAGGAGAAAATCTATGCATTTGGCTATGATAATATAGTAGAGAAGTCATGGTGAAATTTGTGTAGAAACCAAGTGTATTAGGTGTTAAGTGAGTTACTATGACCTAGGACTTACTAGGAATCATTAAAGGATAATTGAGTAAAAAATGTGTGAACTAATGTGTACTATGAGATAGTACATTGTTAGGGGCGGAGAACGAACCATTCCTTTTAGGATGGGGATACCTCTCCTCGTTGTGAGGCCATGAGTGGGAATAAACCCCTCAAAAAGGGCTTTCACTTATTAGAGATATAATACGCTTTTGTTAGAGAATGGAAACTGTAAACCTTGAGATTACCTTAGAACATACCAGATACACCTGAGTAATAAGGAAGGCTGCGTAGACAGACCTTATATCCAAAGCTCAAGATTAAAAATCAGTAATCGTCAGAGATAAACATTATGAGTGCACAATATGACACGTCAGGTGACCAACGCTCAGAAGAGCTTATGACTCAATGGATGACTTCTTTTGTAACCAGTTAAATTACATGGTAAATAACATCATAAAGGATGGAAGAATGTGAGAGAGACTAACCTACTTGTGAAACCGAAATTGAAGCGAAACACCTTCATATTAAGAGATAACCATTTTACAACACGGTACGGCAACCGCCAAATACCGAAATTAGAGAACCCTCAGTGTGTTTACACCAGGCAGGAATTGAGTATAAGATAAGATGTTAGAATAAATGAGTAAGTAGTTGCACCATCAATGGGCAACATGGTAAGAGCCAACTACCACGGTAACAGAGGTCATAAGGACAATACCTATATAAGTGGATTAAGTCATGGTGCGTAATAAAGCGACCATTATGTACAAGCCGTCAGATGTTGACACTGAGGCAATTGGATTTATGAGCTGAAACCGACATAAGTAAGGAAATAAGATGGTAGACGAACTGTGCATTTACGCCAGTAGTCTAGATCATGTGAGGTAAGATTTCACAGGAGGCACACTTTCCATTCCTTAAGGAACTGGAAGTGCGTTCCTAGTAGAATGAACATGAGAAATAAGATAAGAGGCTCTATGGAAAGAGACCCCAGTTATTAAGAGACCGAGTCAGTACGGAATACAGAAAGGAACTAGAGCATACAACACCCAAGAACACAGTAAATGGATTTCTCTTGATTAACTTCAAGAAGAACAATAAGCGTTATTATGGAACGATGAAAGAGGAGATCGACACCAGAATACTTCATAATTAGCAATAGCTAACGTGTGACGGACACTATGAGTTTACTAAAACAAGATGTGGGACGACTGCACCCCACAGGGGCTTGCAGGCCTGATGGACTCATGTATGAGTTGGTCGGGTAAGTAGTAATGTACCAGTAAGGTACCCCATGCATGTAGACGAGTGGTGTAAGGAACACGGGAAGTAGTCGACTCCGGACAACGGTCAACGACGCAAGATCAGACAAGAGCAACTACCACCACAACAGTTGAAGAGAAGGAACTCAGTTGAACCAACAACACAAAGGAATAAGAGAACAAATAATTAAGAATTATGAAGTGTGAAGAGCACGGATTATTAAGTGTAGGCATGGACATGTCTTAAGAAGTTAAAGATAAAACTGTAAAGCGCAATAAGCACTAAACAATAGTTTCAGATTAAGAATCATCCTCAGACCAAAGGTCAGTTGGAAAGAATGATTTAGACATTGGAGAGAAAGCTAAGAGTATGAACGTTAGATCTTTAGAGAGACTGGATAGACGAGCTATAACTCGTTAAGGCCATGTATATATAAAGATAACACGCGTCCATTGAGAAACCAATATTTCTAAACCGTAAGGAGACATAAGGATATACAATGCATTAAGAGGATAAGAAAGGCAAACTAAGCCTAAGGATATCAGAGTTGCGCAACGGAAGCTACCAGATCAGTACCTTTGAGATTAGACCAAACTAAGTTAAGAAAAATGTATAAGTACCGTTAAGAATCCTCGATACAGAGACTAAGCCATTAACAAAGTTATGACCCTCTGATCGAATTATAAGTGAGATAGATGACATGGAAGCTAGAATGCTTGGTGAGAATTAGACATCTTGAACCTATGTTCAAGGATTATATAATGTGGATTACGTGGGCGTAATCCATTTTAAGGGGGGTAGAGCCGCTTAGCGTATGTTTATGTACTTAGTACGTAAACTACGGTGTGCGTAGCACAAAATAATTTGAGAATTTGTTTTACATAAACATTTTGAGATTAATTATGGTTATTACGCACAGAAGATGCGAATACCATTCATATTAAGTACCTATCTTGTTAACTCCGGTGTGAGTACAAGTTAAGAGAATTAGTGAAGAGGATTAAGGAGACTTAAGGAATATATGAGATATGAGTTGATATGAATCTATGTGTGATATAAGAATAAGATGAGATATTACTCGATATGAGTATGAGTTAGGAAATAGTAAGGCTATGAGGTATAAGATGGTAAGAATTGGTATGAGACTGATATAGAGTTTAGTAGGAATAAGAGTCCTGCGGTAATTACTAAGAGATGAGTTGGGAATGTTAGTGGGCTGAGCCCACACCTTGGAGATGTACTGATTATGACTAGAAATACTAAAAAGATAGAAAATTGGAAATGAGTGAATTACTTGATGTTTGAAAATGACGTGGGAGGTGGAACTTGATTTTCTAGGGATCAAGGGAAACCGAACACAAATTGGGGTGGAAGGATAGTTCAACACTGATGCTGATCACATCAGGGTTGGATGATTCCTGAAACTCCCTACCAGCGGTCACAATTAAATCACGCTAAGGATAGAGGCATTAGGATAAAACGGAATTGGAGTTGATTGTATTTTCAATTAGGGGAATTATTTCTCACTGGACCTCGTAAAAAAAAAAATCCTTTTTACTGAGTCTCGCCCATGAAGTCGAGGACGCATGAGCCTTTGTCTTCGGACCGGTGACATGGGGAGAACAGAGTTGTTTTGTATTCTGGCCCATGAAGGCGAGGATGAATAAGCCTTTGTCTACGGACCGGTGACATGGGAGAATACGATGAAAATTATGTGATTGTTTTAATCATCAAAAGGAACAAAAGGGAATTTTGAGTGCTATACATGCTTAAGCATGTTGTGTGGTATTTGTAGTATACGTATATGACAGACCATATGAGTTTGTAGGTTTATATATACATAAACATGATCTATATGATCTATGGTATGAGTTACCTGTGTACTCTAATGATATAAGATGCATGGGAACTTTGGGGACAAAGTTATTTTAAGGGGGGTAGATTGAAATATCCCAAACCTTTATTACTTTAATTAATCATGAATTAATTAAATAAAAGTAATTAATGAGATATTAAGGAATTAAATACCCTTAAATAAATACAAGGGAATAATATAATATTTAATTAAACCCTAAAAGTCGTTAGGAAACATAAACGAAACCTAAAATGACGTTAAGGAGGTTTAGGAAAAAGAAATATAAACAAAAAAATAAAACTAATCGTTTTACCTCGAAAAACATGTCACGAATATTTTAGAAGTGAAAACGAGGTCGTGGACACCTTATAATATTATTTGGGTAATTTTAGAGGCAATGGAAAATTGGTTAAACAGTCAGAATAAAAGACGTCGCGTTTTCGCCTAATAATGGCGAAACGCAAACCAATTAGAAATTAAATACTAATTATTAGAAGTTATAAATAACAATAATAATTATTGTTTGAAAATATAAATTTAGAATTATAAAATGATTCGTCTCGTTAGACGGGACATGATGTCACAAACGGCATGAAAAACGGGTCTAAAACGAGCTTAAAACGACATGTTGTGTAAAAGTTTGAAACAAAAAAAATAGGGGCCGACCCGCCCAAAGAACTGGGCCGGCCCAGACCCAGTCTGTGTTATCCCACGGAAATCCCAGCCCAATCCTAAGCAATTAACCCAACAAGAAAATGAAACTCTTAGCACAACCCCATCTCACTTAAGGTAATTTTGAACCCTAGCCGGCGAACTTACGCCTCCCTCCTCCTCTCTTCTGTCAACTTACAATTTCAACTCTAAACTGGCAAATTCATGTGCCTCTCTGTTCTCTCGTTCTTCATAATTCCCTCACACAAACACAAACCCTAGACTCCTTCATTCTTCAATCTTCTTCCTCTGAAGCCTTTCCTCTCAGTCAACAACCCTAACTGGCGACGAACTCGCGCCTCTCTTCTGCGAACAAATAAGCAGCTCCGGTGGTCACTGAGGAGGACAAGAAGTGGGCGGTGCCGAGAGAAGGCCGCGACCAAACGAAGGAGCTCGAAATTTAGAGCCACCTGCTTTGGAGGAATCGAAGGTGTACATTGGTCGACTTGCTTATTTTCGTTTCTGATTTTAGCTAGGTCTAGTCAAAAAAAAATTAAGGCTAGAAATTCCTCTCTTCATCTTTCTGTTTCTCGGCATTTAAGCCCGATTCCCACCTGTGAAACGATTGTAAAATTTGTGTGGTGGCGCGAACTGGACTAATGGTGAGAACTGTTTCTTCTGTGCGAATTTTTGTGAACCGTGAACAAATCCTGCTGGTTATGGACTGTGAATGTGAAGCTTGTCGTTGGTGTATTCAGAAATTTAGGGTCTTAGAAATTGAGCGAGGGTTACAAATTAGAGTTTTAGCTTTCCGAAATTGAAACCGATTTAGGGTTAATTGGTGAAATTAGGGTTCCGAAAATTAGGGATTGGAATTAAAAAAAAAAATTAGGGTTTATGAATTTAATTTGGGGTTTTCTGATTTCTCGGTTTGGGTTTTAGAGGTTGAAATCAAATTGGGAAGATTCTGTAAATTAAGGTTTCAGAAATATGGAATTGGGGAAAACCGATTGAAATTAGGTTTCTAGAGGTTTAGGCATGATTCGGATGAAATTGGTGAATTAAGGTTTGTGACTGAATTGGAAAATGAAATAAGAATTAGGGAATTCGGTATTAAATTAGGGTATTGACAATTAAAAATCAATTTGGGGGAAATTAGTAAATTAGGGTTCAAAAATTTAGTGACTTAGGGTCACGAATTGAAATTGTATAGATTAGGTTTTTAAAATGATAATTAGAAGAAATTGGAGTAAGAAACCTAATTTGAATTAAATTGGGGTAAAAAGGTAATTTAAGAAAAATATAGGTGAAAGGGACAATTCGAGAAACTATGGGTGATCGGGTGGTTTTCGGAAAATTTTAAAGGTTAAAATGGAAATTCTAATTGGACTTAGGTCAAAGTTAGGGCTGATGATAAAGAGGAATTAATGATTTTGACTGAAGTCAAAATTAGGGTTGCAAATTAAAATTAATTTGGGAATTCTAAATAAGTAAATTGGATATGGTTGAAAAAAAAAATTGAATTGGGGTTTAAATTGATCTCTGATCAAAATTGATAAACTGGTCAAATTGGAGTTGAATAGGTTAGAAGGTGGGCGTAGCCCATGGAAACAGCAGAGAAATAAATGTGGATTTGTAATGGGTATAAGCCCAAATTAGAAATATATATATACAAAAACAATAAACTTGGGATATTGAATTAGGCCAGACCAAATGGTAAATTAGTAACTTGTAAAAGGGACTAATATTTTTAGGTAGGTTGATGAGTTAAAATTGGCAAGGAATTTGTTTTATAAAATCGGTATTAATTGTGAGTGTTTTAGGTGATATTATGTATATGAGAACTAGATATAAATATGTAATGGATTGACATTAAGAATTTTGAGAACTTACATATACAGGTATGCGTATATATGTATATATATATAGGATTCGAATACAAAGGAATTTTAAAGATTCATACGGAATTTAGAAATTATGAGGTATATGAATAAATGTATATATGTATATATATAATTGGAATTAAATTATGAGTTAGAAAATATTTGAGGAACGATATATCATCAAATAAATTAGGAGGAGGAAGAATTGTAAAATTAGAGCCATAAATATTAATGTGGTAATTGGTGTAAGTATGGAGAATATTGAGAGGATTAAATTTAATGGTGATGTTGCATTAGAATCGTCAAGAATATACATGTGTACATATAAATGTAAGTATACATAGTTATAACGTACAAAGGAAAGACATGTTATGTAAGATGAGGAGTTGACCCGATCGATTAAATGAATTATAGGATCGGGATAGATGGAACGTCAGCCAGAGATGTTCAACGGGTTAGGCGAGCGTTGTTTTAAAAGCTAGCCACTCTCAAGGTGTACGGTATGGTTTTCTTGCAGTCTGTTGTCTACCGGTTTACACCGGCTTGGGTGTTGCTTGCTTTTCTGTGTGTTACGACCTTATAAGATTAAGGCATGAAAAGAGTTTACAGTTGTTATACATTAAGATGTTGTAAGGTTGTGACTCCTTTCCCTTGGTTGTCTAACAAGACCTAAATATTTGCTTGTATGTGACTTAACAAAGTATTGTGTGATCACTAACAAGTGCTAATCGGGGAAGTGAGGATCCGGTTGTTCCGGCCACGCGTGTGATGGATGGGAGTCGATATCATATCCGGTTCGGCTCTCTTGGTGTATGTATAGGTGGTATTCCAATTTGGTTTCTACCTTCCCTTAGCTTATCCAAAGCTAGTTACTGACTCACGTCGGGCCACAGGGGCATACGTATGTTATTTCGGTGTGCTTGGGATTACTATATCCGACACACCTTGGGTATAAGTTAACCGTTCTATATGACTGGACGGTAACGAGGTTGGTAACGAGCTTAACATGGGATTGGTGAAAATCTCTAGGCTCTCATGGTATGCTAACTATGGTGGAAGGTTCCTTGTGAGAACCGATTTTATGGTGTTATGTATTGATGTTGTGCTATGCAAATTCCCTTGCTATGCTATGGTATATATATATATATGTTGTTGGATGTTTTAAAAATGAATGCCATGTTATCATGACAATTGATTGCGCGTATCCCGGTAGCCGATGGGCTGCGCGTTAACCATACCAGCGAAGGTTGCTGACCCCCTCTGGGGGCTCTGTTTACTTTACAGGTGAATGACAGAAGACGACAGTCCTGAGAGTAGGATCGGGTAGAATTTACTTCGGGTTGTCTTCTTTTAGTTGTACGAGTTGCGCCTGTACACTCGTTTAGTGAATGGTATGAGATGTTAGTAAGTTGTATAGGATGTAAGGAGATTGTAAGATTGCTATGTAAATGATTAAGGCTTGTAAGTTCTAATGTTCGGTATATTCGGGTCCATCAGACCGTAGCTAGATCTTGGAGGTTTTAGTATGCCTAGTTGGTCACGTGGGTGACTAACGGCGGTAACACCAAATATTGTAAGAAATCCGCTGCAAAGTTAATACAAGCGAATGGAGGTTTATGAGATAAGTATGGATTTATGAGTTGGGGTGTTACAATCATGGAGTGCGGGGCCGGAATACGGGACCTGATTATGGAATGCGGGCCGGAATACGGGACCCGATTATAGAATGCGGGCCGGAATGATGTTTGGCGCCCAACTGGAGCCCGAACAAGGTCCTGAAGGGGTCCCGGGGTCTGGACCGGGATCTGTGGCCTAGACCGCTTTGACCCCCTTGTCTTCGTCATATTATTATCCTTGTCATCAGTCCCACAAGTTCTACTTTTTCCTACTTAAAAAAGTGGAACTTACAAAGAAAAATTGAAATTTACATTCTTTCTTCCCTTCTCCTATCTTCTAGTCCCACAAGTTCTTTTTCTTTTAGCTTTTACAAAGAAAAATGAACTTAAAAAAGAAAGTTGGTATAGTACAATCAAAGTCCCACAAGTGTCTTCCTTCTGACAAATTGGAAATTATGGGACAAAATCTTTGAGATAATATATCTTGATGGACGGATCCCATTATATCTTGATGGATGGATCCCATAATATCTTGATGGATGGATCCCATAATATTTTGATGGATGGATTCCCTGATGTTCTGGCATATAATATTTAAGAAGGCCAGAAATCCAGAAGTCCAGAAGTCCATAATAAGATCTTCATAAAGAAGACCAATAGTTCTTTTAATAAGAACCATTCCCTTTTTGAAAGGGTGAAATAATATGATGATGAAATCTTTGCTTATACTAGCCAAAGGATGATAATTCCCTTAAAAGGAAAATAAAGATAATATATTTTCCCAACTTTGCTTATGCTAGCCAAAGGATGGTACTTGTGATTCAAGTATGGTGCAGCGTCCCACACCTAACAATGCACCCATTACAGGCGACCAGAGCTCCTGATGGGTCCAGAGATGGGTTTTTTTTTTGTTGGCGCAGTGGCGGGGTTTCATTTCAACCCAAAGTGTTACTTTTTCAAGGCACAAGTGCCTGCGGCTCGTTGGCCGGTGCTTACTTTCAAGGCATGATAGCCTGCGGCTCGTTGGCCGGTGTTTTTTCAAGGCATGATAGCCTGCGGCTCGTTGGCTGGTGCTTACTTTCAAGGCATGATAGCCTGCGGCTCGTTGGCCAGTGTTTTCTTTCAAGGCATGATAGCCTGCGGCTCGTTGGCCGGTGCTTACTTTCAAGGCATGATAGCCTGCGGCTCGTTGGCCGGTGCTTACTTTCAAGGCATGATAGCCTGCGGCTCGTTGGCCGGTGCTTACTTTCAAGGCATGATAGCCTGCGGCTCGTTGGCCGATGCTTACTTTTTCTTTCAAGGCACAAGTGCCTGCGGCTCGTTGGCCGGTGCTTTCTTTTTCTTTCAAGGCACAAGTGCCTGCGACTCGTTGGCCGGTGCTTTCTTTTACTTTCAAGGCACAAGTGCCTGCGGCTCGTTGGCCGGTGCTTTCTTTTTCTTTCAAGGCACAAGTGCCTGCGGCTCGTTGGCCGGTGCTTTCTTTTACTAGAGGGCCTATGAAAGCGCCATGGACCAGAGGGCCTATGAGAGCGCCATGGATTTTGATGATATTTTTATTTTGGCTGAGATTTTTTTTTACAAAGTACCACCACTTTTAGGGGCATCGAGAATAATAGAACCACTTTCAAGTGGTAGTCAACCGTGGTTGGGGCCTGAACTTTAGGAGACAACGCCCTGTAGGGGAGAATCCCATCTTTAGCCGATCGTGACCCAGTACACCCAATAGGCATATATGTTACTCCGCTCCGGATCGTATTTAAGTGGCCTCGATAGTTGACATCATGATAGCTGAAGGAGGCCTGGACATTTGGCCGCGTCGAGAAAATATAGTCTTTTAGCCCACTGTAAGCTCCTCCCTGAATTTTACACCTGAGGGCTCCCTCTTCAATTTAATTGTGTTAAACCTCGGAGCGGGGTTGCTATTAATACTGTGAGCAGCAGTATGCTGTCAGTCTTGGCATGTATGGGCAGTAGCATGCCGGAGGCAAAGTTGCTGTCCTTGCGGGAAAAATTTTGATATCAATTTTTCCTTCTCTTGCCACGTCATGCTCCAGGGATCTTGACCATGACAGAAACTAGTATTTTTGGACTGGAGACTGACCACGGCGATTGCGTTGGAGCTTTAACTAGGAGACAACTTTTGCAAAAGTTCTGCGGGGTGAAATTCATCCTTTGGCCGGTCCCAGTAGCATATGTTATGTACTTGACTGCCCGGTTCCTTCAGCTCTGGAGCGCATTTTAAGTAGTCTTGATGCCATGAGTTTTGAATTCTGGGTTACTTCTATGACAGTTTTCCCAACACAAGTCTGGATCAGTAGCTGTGGCGTTGCCCATAGCTGAAGAAAGCCGTTCCAGGGGTCCTGGTGGCTGCTGCGTTTGTTACAATTTGTGGTCCTTATTTATTCTTCCTTTATTTTGCACCTGGTCATAGTGAAGCTTCCAAGCACGGCGAGCTTTATAACACTCTGAAGTCTGTAGCTCCGAAAAATCAGGCTGCCTCTTCCAGTCTGAATGGACTTCGTTGTAAAACATGGTATCTTTAGTCCCAAAATTTGTGACAGAGGTTGTTGTTCCCATTTCTTCATTACCTCAGCATGAAAGCAATAGGAAATAGTAAGAAAAAACATTAGTTATAAGGCGATACTGCTATATTATAGAGCAAAGATTGGAAACAGTCGAGCCTTTTTACTACACATTTTCTATTTGGGGGCCCAAAATAAGCAAGTTTATCTAATCCTAGCGTAATCATTTTTAGCCTTAAGAACCTGCTAAACAGGCTAACATTAGCAGCACATACTGGACACTACAGAAAAACAAATAACGTTCCACAAGAAGAGTTAATCAGGTTATAACTTTTAGTTTAACAGGAACTTAGAAACAGATAGATAAAGATAAACTTTTTATTTATTGAAGAAGCTATTCAGCTCGGGTTAAACCATTTGCTTAATCTGACAATTAAAATGCTTTTAGAAGGAATGCAACTGAAATACCCCAAACCTAAGTATGCTAAGTAAACATCAAATCATGATGCATTAAGGCTAAAATATGCCTTAGAAAGATTGGTAGACAATTTAAACCAAGGAAAACATAAGAAAGTGCCTTAAAGGCAATCAGGGCAAAAACGTGCTCTAAGCTTGGAGAGAATTGGGTGAGTACCCAAATATCATGATAAGACCTTAGTAATATCCTAATGGTCATTTTAAATCAATTAGCAAAGAAAACCAAGCTTGAAAACAAGTTAAAACACAAAATGTGCTTTAAGAAGTCTTAAAGCACATTTTTGAGAAATTGTCTTAGAATTGAGTTTTGAGTGGCTAAATGTCCATCATTACTCTTTAATCAATATGTGTACTAATTAGTATCACATTAGGAGGTCTAAATCAATGGGAAATCAAAAATTTCCCGATTATGTGCCTTGATTAGTGAATAGTAACTATTTAGTGACTAGTTTAGGTTTTAATCAATATAAGTCAATTAATTGGTCAACAAAGACCATGTTGGCCTTATATTAAGAGGGTGGCCGGTTTTTAAGTGGGGAGTCACCACATGAGTCACCATAAGTAGACAAATAAGAAAGGAAAAGAAGAGTAAGTAAGAAAGTTACTATTTGCTTTATTAAAGCAAATATCACATATTAGCCACCTTTCTTCCTCTCTCTCTTCATTTCTCCTTCCTTCCACGATTTTTCTTTCTCCTTCCTTGCTCCAAACCGAGAGAGCTTCTTCCATGGGTGCTCCACCTTCAAATGCTCACCAAGTATTCATCTTTGCTCCAAATCAAAAACTAAGTGTAGATTTCTCTTAGTTAGGCCAAGACCTATCTTCCTATCTTTTAAAATCTTTCAAAGCTCCATTTTGGTGCCATGAGAAAACTCCATTGATGGGGGAAAATCAAGTTTGAAGAGCTCATTAGCTTCTCCATTCTCTTAAGGTAAGGAAAATGTAAGAAAAACCATGTTTCCACCATTTCTACACATTACCGAAAATTCCTTCTCATGGGGATTCATTTTTATATCCATTTCTACTAGCTTGATTCTATTCTCCAAGGGCTAGAGGAGGTCCTACTTAATTCATATCCAAGCTTGCTTTGAGAATCCAAGGTAAAACATTCAGTTTAATACCTTAGAACACATTTTTAACCTAGGGTTTACTCCTTAAGGTTAGTGTATTGTTTAGTACTCATATGAGTCAATGTAGTTGATTAGAACATTGGCAAGGGGAATTTAGTGGTGGCCGAGATCTATGCAAGAAGAAGGCCTAGGAGGAGATTAAGATAAGCTTGAGGAAACAAGGTAAAATGCTTACCTAATGGTGGTTTAAGATTAAGGAATGAGTTTTAGATAAATACCAATGTGGCTTAGGCTTACATTGTGTATTGGGTTATATAACCTAAGGAAAAGAACTTAAACAAGCTTATGAACTTGTGATTAAGGAGCTAATGAGAATGGGTTAGTATATAAGTTTAAGGTGGATTTTAAGGCATTATAATTACTATAGATTGATGAGTGTATTTGCAGGCTGAAAGCTTTTATATGTGGGAAATTCATGTTTAAGTTTAAGTCATTTAAGGGCCTAAGAGCCATGTCATTTAAGAGCCTTAGTGCTATGCAATTTAAGATTATTGCAATATATTGAGTATGATGTGAATAAGTTGATTTGGATGAGGAATTGTGATGAAAAGGACTTGGTGTGTGTGAGGTTATTGTGTGAGAAAAACAATGCATTTGGGCATGAGAATATACTAGAGGAGCTATGGCAAAATTTGAGTAGAAAATAAGTGTTTAGGTGAAGGTGGTGAATCAATATGACCTAGGATTTACTAGGAGTCATTATGAAGAATTTGAGTGGAAATGAGTTAACTAAGGAGTTCTTAAGGATGAGAATGACCTAGAATGGTCTATGAGGAATTTAGAGTTTAGGTGGGTGTATTGAACACCAAAGTCATGAGATGAGGAATATAAGACTTGAGCATAAGTTTAAGGAGAAGGTTGATGTTTAAGGTGATTAAGATATGTTCTAAGGGAATATAATGACTAAGGAAGTACTAGGAAGTTTTAGAGATTGTCTTGATGAAGAGGGGTAAGATAAAGTGTTGGAATGAGTGGTAATGACTTAGGCATTACCTTGGGGGATTTAGGAATCAAGAGAATGTAATTGAGTATTTAGAACTTAGGCAAATGTTGGTAAACAACTAGGAAGGAAATAAGGTGTTGGTGTATGGAAGCTTAAGCTTGTGAAGGAACTTTTGGTAAATGCTTGAAGAGTTTTAGATAATGAGAGATGCTTGGGAGATGATGTTATAGTGGTGAAGAAAACATTTGGCATAGTGGTTACATTAAGTATGAACCACCACCTAGAAACCTAGAGGAAAGCATTACAAGAGTAGCATTATACAAGGAAAATGCATAATGACTAAGGTGGATTTTGGTGGATGATTAAGGTATTTAAAGGAGGTTATAAGGTGGGTTTAAGGTGCCAAGATGGTGTGGACCTATTAGGACACTTGTGGAAGAGTTTGGAATGGAAGAACATATTAATAGAAGAATCTGTAGTGGACCGACCCAGGGTCCGACCCAGTTCTGGGTCGGTCGGACCTTGCTAACCCAGAAATGTTTCGGCAATAGACCGACCCATAAGGGTGGGTCGGTCGGTGGGTCGGTCGGGCAAGATTTAATGAAGGAAAATGCTTCGGCAGAGGACCGACCCAGAGGGTTTTGGGTCGGTCGGTTTAGCTTTGGGTCGGTCGGATGAGTTTCAAGAGACGGAGGAGTTTCTGTAATGGACCGACCCAGGGTTGGGTCGGTCGGTGGGTCGGTCGACCCTTAACACTTAGAAAAAAAAAAAAGAAATTTTGAATTCTAAGAATGGCAATGGGTAATAGGTATGCCTTTGGTAGGGTGGTAATGATTAGGACCCTAAGAACTTAAGGGATTA
Source organism: Limonium bicolor (assembly GCA_023374045.1). Lineage (NCBI taxonomy): Eukaryota > Viridiplantae > Streptophyta > Magnoliopsida > Caryophyllales > Plumbaginaceae > Limonium > Limonium bicolor. The sequence goes on along the minus strand of CM041780.1, from coordinate 230,133,456 downwards.
AGTTAAGTTAAGTATAAGCTTGAAAGTTTAAGATTAAGTTTGCAAGATTAAGTGTAAGACCTAAGATGTGTTAGGTGGGATCATTAAGGAATTAAGTAAGTTAAACAAGTTAAGTAAGTTATATTAAGTGATTAACAACCTAAAACTGAATGAATGTTTTAGGACTTGGGGATTTGGACTCCGGAGAGAGTAAGCAACCGAACGACCAACGGTGAACGGTACAGTTGTTTCTTCTTGTGACCTGCTTGCTAACGAGGTGTCCCTCGGCTTGTGTGCTATTTGTTTTTGTGTGCTCACTAAACAAGATAAAGCATGCAACCGGAATATATGTATATATATTGTATTGTTGTGTGATGTTTGAAAACTAACACAACATACCGCGAGAACTTACTAACCAATGTTTAGTAAGGAATTGAGTGAGACTAAGGAACGCCCCCTAATGTGGGACGATATGAACCGAAAGAGGTTAACCAACAAACATGGTCTTGAGATAACTACTAACTGGAACTGAGTGAGGAAACCCGGGACCGATCTCCGGTCATGCATGCTAAGGAAAGGGGTCGTTATCTATAGCAGATCGACCTCCGATTAAGGACTTGTCTTCGGACTTGTGCCTAGGGCCGGTTGCCGGCTCAGCTACGCTGGACTCCGTCCAGAGTAGGTGGCATTAAGATGGTGCGGTGGGATCACCTAAATCCCAGGTTCGAATTAGATACGGCCAATCCTTCCAGGAAAGGTTTGTATATAGAGATTAAGATTGAGATTAGATTAAGATTAAGTTAAGTTACAATCATTCCTTTTTAAAGGATGATTTGTATTATTAAGATTAAGATTAAGTTAAGTTACAATCATTCCTTTTTAAAGGATGATTTGTATTATTAAGATTAAGATTAAGTTAAGTTACAATCATTCCTTTTTAAAGGATGATTTGTATTATTAAGATTAGATTAAGTTAAGTTACAATCATTCCTTTTTAAAGGATGATTTGTATTATTAAGATTAAGATTAAGTAAGTTACAATCATTCCTTTTTTAAAGGATGATTTGTATTAATAAGATTAAGATTAAGTTAAGTTACAATCATTCCTGTTTAAAGGATGAGTTGTATTATTAAGATTAAGATTAAGGTAAGGTTAAGATAAGTTGCAACCATTCCTTTTTAAAGGATGGTTTTGTAATATAAGATTAAGATAAGCTACATCCCTCCTCATTAAAGGATGGTTGTTCCTAAGATTAAGATAAGACTAAGATTGAGGTGAGATAAGGATGGACTAAGTTTAAGAGGGAACATTACTTAAAGAGTTAAATAACTAACTCTCTAATTAAGGGAACGCATTTAAGTCGTTCATTGTGTGTGAACTTTGATTGTTCATATCTGAGTTGTTTGTTTACTGCACTTTCTATTATGTTGTGCATCTAATCAACCTCCATGCTATCGACAATTAGTCGTCGTAGCCACGTTAGCTTGGGGGCCATGAGGATAGTACCAGCATTCGTGCTGACCCCCTCGGGGGCTTCTTTTTACTACACAGGTGAACATCAGGAGGCGGCTGTCGCAGAGTGAGAAGAGGATACAGCTGTTAAGGGTTTAGTGCGGCCTACGAGTTGTGCATGTACACTCGTATGGCAATTTGAGTTAGTAAGATGTATAGGTTGTGAGTGGATTGTAAGAAGGTTATGTAAATGGTTATGGTTGTTAGACTAATGTTCGGTATATTCTGTAGTCAGACCGTGGCAAGGTCCTGGATTGTAAAGAATTCCGCTGTGACATGTGTGTATATATACTGTTAAGTTGCGATACCACATTTGGATTGAGTTGGGGTGTTACAAAAAGTGGTATCAGAGCGTAGTTACGCTCTGAAGACAAGGAATTACCGAACTTAGGAAGATATTGAGGTTGAGATTGAGTTATGGGTTAAGGTTGAGAGATAGAGTGTGAGGTGCGTTAGCCAGGACTCCCCGTGTTTACCGGATACCCATAGTACCTAGGCCCGCCCTCCACATCCCTAACCCTAAATATGTGGAACAAACGCCAGAGAGAAGAAAGCCTTCTCTTACTCGGGAAACCCGATCTGGCAGTTAGCTAACGGTAAGCAATACGAGAAAACTTGTTGTACAACATTAAGGAGGATTGGGAGATTTTTAATGGAGCGCAACAGAGAAACAGGCGCTACCTAAGGAATACTATCAGTAAGGGAACGGTAATTACCGGCAACATGGGTCGACATGCTACGCAGTCGAAATAACCCGCGATATCAATGGTAAGGAAAGCACTACGCGTGCCATGGATAAGGAAATTGATAAGGACATGAGTACCGGACAGTGGTCCGAGGAGCATAACAATGGATCATACCAAGCATGAGGATTGAGATTACTGGAAAGTCCGGCTAAAGAACCGGGAACTCCACACCCCATACTATGAGGAAGGTTACAGAACCTGGCCGACATAAAGGGAAACGGTGGAACACATACAAGTTGTATACCGGAATAGGACTACATGGTAGTGCCTAAAGGAAACCGTTGCTTAGTAACCACAACAAAAAAGTGTGGAGACAGGAGGGAGGATGATAAGCATAAGAAAATATTAAGGGGTTCCCTCGAAAGAGGAACGCCCTGGTAATTGACAGTACTGTCAAACGACAAGGAAACTGCGGATGGTCAGTTATCCAAAATAAGTGATTATCGAAGGAGTCCCGAGGATACCACTACATGGAAATTAGAAGGAAGTGTCACTACCGATGTACCTTGTACCAATAACCCACTGCATGGCGCACTTGCCATAGCAAGTGCTACCACGGTTGAGCCACATGAAAAGCCATCAAGGCGAAATAGGAGACACTACAGTTGTAGCATATATTAATACCGGATTGTAATCCATAAGAACAGAAAAATAAGACTTTGGAAAGGCTCGACGGCCTGACCACGATGAGATGGGTACCACACCAGTCAGCGGGGAGCTAACTTGGACAGAATACTAAACGATATGAATATGAGCAACGGTACGACCTACTCTATAACAACAACCGACAGTGTGGTAAAAAACACCAAACCCGGATCTCAAGGGAACCTAAGAGATATCGCTCAATAATTCGAGCAAAAGCACTACGTAAATAACAACATTCATGGAATGTATCAAGAGATACAATAAAGGTAGTCGATTGAACGACTTACAACGAAAACGGGATGAGACTCCCGGAGTGACCATTAAGGACACCAATGACAACATTCTTCAATGAAGGTGTTGGAAAACCCGGAAATCAAGGATAAAAGAAATGAACATAAGCTATAACCTACTAAGGATTAAAATATATAATCCCGACAGAGGGAAGCTCAGCGGACTACCCACACAAAGCGGGTATAGTCGAGCCAAACAACTGATGAATGACAGTTAATACTGTTTGTTTAACTCATTAATACCCAAGTATGATTGATCATCAACGGGTGGCGTAGTCAACGGAAGTTGAACGAAGCGTTGTGATGGGAGTATAAGATAACAGGATTATGTCCAACTTGGACACCGTAAGGCAAACGCCTAATACGAACCTAACCTTGACTACTGAAAGACATAAGTCTAATAAAATGACAACATTGTCAAAGACATTAAGTAACCTCAGAGCACCTGAACAACTTCCATAGCCGGAATCAGGATGCAGCAACTTACCATGAAACCCGATATTACATTTAGTATGTAACCTAACGGTGGATGAAGTTCCAGAACCAGAATCTCATAAGGAAGACCTGCAGATGAGTAAGAGTACAAATAATGGACTGAGACATTAAGCATTAGGAGCCTACGAGCCAAGGATGTTAACCACATCAGAGCCCGAGGCGCAGTAAGTTATAAGAGAGCTTGTTTAAGCCAAGAAAGGGTACCAATGAGAACATTGAGATAATGCTAAGGACAGGAGCGGAGAACGAACCATGCCTTTTAGGGTGGGGATACCTCTCCTTGTTGTGAGGCCATGAGTGGGAATTAACCCCTCACAAAAAGGGCTTTCACCTATTAGAGATAAAATACACTTTATTTGGAAAATGGAAACTATGAACCTTGAGATTACTTTAGAGCATACCAGATACGCGTGAGTAATAAGGAAGGTCGCACAGATAGACCTCATATCCAACACCCAGGATGTAAGAATTAATGATTGTCAGAGGTAAATTGTGACTGCACGTTATGGCCCGTCATTAAGCAATGCTCGAAAGCTTGTGAATCAGTGGATGACTTCTTCAGTAACCATTACACTACATGTAGAACACCTTCTATCAGAGCCAACTATTTTACAACACGGTACGGCAACCGCCATACACCAGAATGAGAGAACTCCCAGTGTGTTTACCCAAGAAGGATTGAGTATAAGTTAAGACATTAGAATAAGTGAATAGGAGGTTGCAACCATTAATGGGCAACATGGTAAAGGCCAACTACCACGGTAGTAGTGGTCGTAAGTACAATAGTTAGATAAGTGGATTAAGTCATGGTACGCGGTAAGGCGACCATTATGAATGAGCCGTCAAATATTGACATTGAGGCAATTAGATTTATGAGTTAAGACCAGTATAAGTAAGGAAATAAGATGATAGACGGACTGTGCACTGATGCCAGTAGTCTGGACCTAATTAGGTAAGATTTTGCAGGAAGCACACTACCCATTCCTTAAGGAACTGGAAGTGCTTTCCTAATAGAATGAAAATGAGGAAGAAGATAAGAGGCTCTATGGAAAGAGACCTAAGCTACTAAGAAATGGAATCAATACGGAATACAGAAAGGAGCTGGAGCATACCATACCCAAGAACGCAGTAAATGGATTTTCCACAGGGGCTTGCAGGCCTGACACGCTCATTTATGAGTAAGTTGGGTAAGTAGCAATGTACCAGTAAGGTACCCCATGCATGTGAACGAATGGTGTAAGGAACACGGGAAGTAGTCGACTCCGTACCACCGACAGACGACCAAGATCAGACAAACCATCTACTACCACAAATAGTCAAGAGAAGAGCTCAGTTGAACCAGCAACACAAGGGAACCAGAGAATAATAATTAAGGACTATGAAGTGCGAAGAGCACGATTGTAAGTACAGACATTGGACATGTCTTAAGATGTAAGGGATTAAGACTGCAAAGCGCGTTATGCACTAAACAGTAGTTTCAGACTAAAATCATCCTCAGACCAAAGGTCGTTGGAGAACAATTTAGACATTCGAGAAAACTAAGAATATAAGCGAAGATCTTCAAGGAGAATGGATAGACGAGTTACAACTCATTAAGGCCGTGTATATATAAAGATAACACGTGTCCATGGAGACAATTAGGCCTAAGATTATCAGAGTCGCGCAGCGAAAACTAGCAGATCACTAACTTTGAGATTAGACCAAACTAAGTTAAGGAAACGGTATAAGTACCGTTAAGAATCCTCGATACAGAGACTAAGTCATTTCTGATCGAATTATAAATAAGATAGATGATGTGAAAGCTAGAATGCTCGGTGAGAATTAGACATCTTGGACTTATGTTCAAGAATGTGACGGTGTTGATTACGTGGGCGTAATCCATTTTAAGGGGGGTAGAGCGAAAACCGCTTATTGTACGTTTGAGTACTTAGTACATAAACTATGGTGTGCATAGCACACAAAATAATTTGAGAATATGTTTTACATAAACATTTTAAGATAAACCATGGTTATTGCACACAGAAGATGTGAATACCATACATATTAAGTATCTATCTTGTTAACTCCGGTGTGAGTACAAGTTAAGAGAATTAAGGAAGAGGATTAAGGAGACTTAAGGAATAAGGAATATATGAGGTACGAGTCAATATGAGACTAGGTGTGAGATAAGAATAAGATAACACTATGAGGTATTATTTAATATGAGCATGAGGAAGGATATAGTAATGAGAATTGGTATGAGACTGATATAGAATTTAGTAGGAATTTAAGTCTGAGGTAATTACTAAGAGATGAATTGGGAATATTTGATGGAATGAGTCCACACTTTGGAGATGTATTGATTATGATTAGAAGAACTAAAAAGATAGAAAATTGGACATTAGTGAATTACCTGATGTTTGAAAATGACGTGGGAGGTGGAACTTGATTTTCTAGGGATCAAGGGAAACCGAACACAAATTGGAGTGGAAGGATGGTTCTACACTGATGCTGATCACATCAGGGTAGGATTATTCCTGAAACTCCCTACCAGTGGTCACAAGTAAATCACACTAAGGATAGAGGCCTTAGGATAAAAAAAAAATGAAAAAAAAAAAAATGAAATTGGAGTTGCTTGTATTTTTAATTAGAGGAATTATTCCTCACATGACCTCGTAAAAAGGATTACCTTTTTACTGAGTCTCGCCCATGAAGTCGAGGACGCACGAGCCTTTGTCTTCGGACCGGTGACATGGGAGAGCAGCGTGTTTGTATTCTAGCCCATGGTGACGAGGACGAATGAGCCATTGTCTACGGACCGGTGACATGGGAGAATACGTTGGAAGTTATGTGAATGTTTTAATCATCAAAAGGAACAAAAGGAATTTTGAGTGCTACACATGCTTAAGCATGTTGTGTGATATTTAAGAATAAGCATATGGTGGACTTAAGGATTCAATGAGATTAAGTATACATAAGTATGATCTATATGATCTAAGGAATGAGGTAAGACATGTATTCTAATGAGATAAGATGCATGGGAACTTCGGGGACGAAGTTCTTTTAAGGGGGGTAGATTGAAATACCCCAAACCTAAGTATGCTAAGTAAAAAAATCATGATGCATTAAGGCTAAAATATGCCTTAGAAAGATTGGTAGACAATTTAAACCAAGGAAAACATAAGAAAGTGCCTTAAAGGCAATCAGGGCAAAAACGTGCTCTAAGCTTGGAGAGAATTGGGTGAGTACCCAAATATCATGATAACCTTAGTAATATCCTAATGGTCATTTTAAATCAATTAGCAAAGAAACCAAGCTTGAAAACAAGTTAAAACACAAAATGTGCTTTAAGAAGTCTTAAAGCACATTTTTGAGAAATTGTCTTAGAATTGAGTTTTGAGTGGCTAAATGTCCATCATTACTCTTTAATCAATATGTGTACTAATTAGTATCACATTAGGAGGTCTAAATCAATGGGAAATCAAAAATTTCCCGATTATGTGCCTTGATTAGTGAATAGTAACTATTTAGTGACTAGTTTAGGTTTTAATCAATATAAGTCAATTAATTGGTCAACAAAGACCATGTTGGCCTTATATTAAGAGGGTGGCCGGTTTTTAAGTGGGGAGTCACCACATGAGTCACCATAAGTAGTCAAATAAGAAAGGAAAGAAGAGTAAGTAAGAAAGTTACTATTTGCTTTATTAAAGCAAATATCACATATTAGCCACCTTTCTTCCTCTCTCTCTTCATTTCTCCTTCCTTCCACGATTTTTCTTTCTCCTTCCTTGCTCCAAACCGAGAGAGCTTCTTCCATGGGTGCTCCACCTTCAAATGCTCACCAAGTATTCATCTTTGCTCCAAATCAAAAACTAAGTGTAGATTTCTCTTAGTTAGGCCAAGACCTATCTTCCTATCTTTTCAAATCTTTCAAAGCTCCATTTTGGTGCCATGAGAAAACTCCATTGATGGGGGAAAATCAAGTTTGAAGAGCTCATTAGCTTCTCCATTCTCTTAAGGTAAGGAAAATGTAAGAAAAACCATGTTTCCACCATTTCTACACATTACCGAAAATTCCTTCTCATGGGGATTCATTTTTTATCCATTGTTCTAGCTTGATTCTATTCTCCAAGGGCTAGAGGAGGTCCTACTTAATTCATATCCAAGCTTGCTTTGAGAATCCAAGGTAAAACATTCAGTTTAATACCTTAGAACACATTTTTAACCTAGGGTTTACTCCTTAAGGTTAGTGTATTGTTTAGTACTCATATGAGTCAATGTATGTTGATTAGAACATTGGCAAGGGGAATTTAAGTGGTGGCCGAGATCTATGCAAGAAGAAGGCCTAAGGAGGAGATTAAGATAAGCTTGAGGAAACAAGGTAAAATGCTTACCTAATGGTGGTTTAAGATTAAGGAATGAGTTTTAGATAAATACCAATGTGGCTTAGAGCTTACATTGTGTATTGGGTTATATAACCTAAGGAAAAAGAACTTAAACAAGCTTATGAACTTGTGATTAAGGAGCTAATGAGAATGGTTAGTAATAAGTTTAAGGTGGATTTTAAGGCATTATAATTACTATGAGATTGATGAGTGTATTTGCAGGCTGAAAGCTTTTATATGTGGGAAATTCAGTGTTTAAGTTTAAGTCATTTAAGGGCCTAAGAGCCATGTCATTTAAGAGCCTTAGTGCTATGCAATTTAAGATTATTGCAATATATTGAGTATGATGTGAATAAGTTGATTTGGATGAGGAATTGTGATGAGAAAGGACTTGGTGTGTGTGAGGTTATTGTGTGAGAAAAACAATGCATTTGGGCATGAGAATATACTAGAGGAGCTATGGCAAAATTTGAGTAGAAAATAAGTGTTTAGGTGAAGGTGGTGAATCAATATGACCTAGGATTTACTAGGAGTCATTATGAAGAATTTGAGTGGAAATGAGTTAACTAAGGAGTTCTTAAGGATGAGAATGACCTAGAATGGTCTATGAGGAATTTAGAGTTTAGGTGGGTGTATTGAACACACCAAAGTCATGAGATGAGGAATATAAGACTTGAGCATAAGTGTAAGGAGAAGGTATGATGTTTAAGGTGATTAAGATATGTTCTAAGGGAGTATAATGACTAAGGAAGTACTAGGAAGTTTTAGAGATTGTCTTGATGAAGAGGGGTAAGATAAAGTGTTGGAATGAGTGGTAATGACTTAGGCATTACCTTGGGGGATTTAGGAATCAAGAGAATGTAATTGAGTATTTAGAACTTAGGCAAATGTTGGTAAACAACTAGGAAGGAAATAAGGTGTTGGTGTATGGAAGCTTAAGCTTGTGAAGGAACTTTTGGTAAATGCTTGAAAGAGTTTTAGATAGTGAGAGATGCTTGGGAGATGATGTTATAGTGGTGAAGAAAACATTTGGCATAGTGGTTACATTAAGTATGAACCACCACCTAGAAACCTAGAGGAAAGCATTACAAGAGTAGCATTATTACAAGGAAAATGCATAATGACTAAGGTGGATTTTGGAGGATGATTTAAGGTATTTAAAGGAGGTTATAAGGTGGGTTTAAGGTGCCAAGATGGTGTTGGACCTATTAGGACACTTGTGGAAGAGTTTGGAATGGAAAGAACATATTAATAGAAGAATCTGTAGTGGACCGACCCAGGGTCCGACCCAGTTCTGGGTCGGTCGGACCTTGCTAACCCAGCAGAAATGTTTCGGCAATAGACCGACCCATAAGGGTGGGTCGGTCGGTGGGTCGGTCGGGCAAGATTTGATGAAGGAAAATGCTTCGGCAGAGGACCGACCCAGAGGGTTTTGGGTCGGTCGGTTTAGCTTTGGGTCGGTCGGATGAGTTTCAAGAGACGGAGGAGTTTCTGTAATGGACCGACCCAGGGGTTGGGTCGGTCGGTGGGTCGGTCGACCCTTAACACTTAGAAAAAAAAAAAAAGAAATTTTGAATTCTAAGAATGGCAATGGGTAATAAGGTATGCCTTTGGTAGGGTGGTAATGATTAGGACCCTAAGAACTTAAGGGATTAAGTTAAGTTAAGTATAAGCTTGAAAGTTTAAGATTAAGTTTGCAAGATTAAGTGTAAGACCTAAGATGTGTTAGGTGGGGATCATTAAGGAATTAAGTAAGTTAAACAAGTTAAGTAAGTTATATTAAGTTAAGTGATTAACAACCTAAAACTGAATGAATGTTTTAGGACTTGGGGATTTGGACTCCGGAGGAGAGTAAGCAACCGAAACGACCAACGGTGAACGGTACAGTTGTTTCTTCTTGTGACCTGCTTGCTAACGAGGTGTCCCTCGGCTTGTGTGCTATTTGTTTTTGTGTGCTCACTAAACAAGATAAAGCATGCAACCGGAATATATATGTATATATATTGTATTGTTGTGTGATGTTTGAAAACTAACACAACATACCGCGAGAACTTACTAACCAATGTTTAGTAAGGAATTGAGTGAGACTAAGGAACGCCCCCTAATGTGGGACGATATGAACCGAAAGAGGTTAACCAACAAACATGGTCTTGAGATAACTACTAACTGGAACATGAGTGAGGAAACCCAGGACCGATCTCCGGTCATGCATGCTAAGGAAAGGGGGTCGTTATCTATAGCAGATCGACCTCCGATTAAGGACTTGTCTTCGGACTTGTTGCCTAGGGCCGGTTGCCGGCTCAGCTACGCTGGACTCCCGTCCAGAGTAGGTGGCATTAAGATGGTGCGGTGGGATCACCTAAATCCCAGGTTCGAATTAGATACGGCCAATCCCTTCCAGGAAAGGTTTGTATATAGAGATTAAGATTGAGATTAAGATTAAGATTAAGTTAAGTTACAATCATTCCTTTTTAAAGGATGATTTGTATTATTAAGATTAAGATTAAGTTAAGTTACAATCATTCCTTTTTAAAGGATGATTTGTATTATTAAGATTAAGATTAAGTTAAGTTACAATCATTCCTTTTTAAAGGATGATTTGTATTATTAAGATTAAGATTAAGTTAAGTTACAATCATTCCTTTTTAAAGGATGATTTGTATTATTAAGATTAAGATTAAGTTAAGTTACAATCATTCCTTTTTAAAGGATGATTTGTATTAATAAGATTAAGATTAAGTTAAGTTACAATCATTCCTGTTTAAAGGATGAGTTGTATTATTAAGATTAAGATTAAGGTAAGGTTAAGATAAGTTGCAACCATTCCTTTTTAAAGGATGGTTTGTAATAATAAGATTAAGATAAGCTACATCCACTCCTCATTAAAGGATGGTTGTTCCTAAGATTAAGATAAGACTAAGATTGAGGTGAGATAAGGATGGACTAAGTTTAAGAGGGAACATTACTTAAAGAGTTAAATAACTAACTCTCTAATTAAGGGAACGCATTTAAGTCGTTCATTGTGTGTGAACTTTGATTGTTCATATCTGAGTTGTTGTTTACTGCACTTTCTATTATGTTGTGCATCTAATCAACCTCCATGCTATCGACAATTAGTCGTCGTAGCCACGTTAGCTTGGGGGCCATGAGAGGATAGTACCAGCATTCGTGCTGACCCCCTCGGGGGCTTCTTTTTACTACACAGGTGAACATCAGGAGGCGGCTGTCGCAGGAGTGAGAAGAGGATACAGCTGTTAAGGGTTTAGTGCGGCCTACGAGTTGTGCATGTACACTCGTATGGCAATTTGAGTTAGTAAGATGTATAGGTTGTGAGTGGATTGTAAGAAGGTTATGTAAATGGTTATGGTTGTTAGACTAATGTTCGGTATATTCTGTAGTCAGACCGTGGCAAGGTCCTGGATTGTAAAGAATTCCGCTGTGACATGTGTGTATATATACTGTTAAGTTGCGATACCACATTTGGATTGAGTTGGGGTGTTACAGCAACTTTGGAGCAGAAGTGTAAGCGGTAACAAAATAAGGAGTAACTAATAAAAGAGAGACACAAACGGGTATGGTGGTATGAAAAAGGGGAAAAACTGAAGCAAAGATATAAGCATTATCCATGAATCCCCACCAATATGTCGGTTAAAAACTAAACAAGAACATATATAAGGTAGAGATAAGCGAGCTGCAGAGATTTAATCAAAGCAGAAGTGGAGCATACATTATAACACCACAACTGAGTATGGTAAGCTAACATACACAATACAGAGATGATGCTCTTTTTTATTTTTAACTACCGGGTCTCTAGATTCCAAACGAAACTTATTATAAGAGAAAAAAAACAGTAGCAACGGTGTTCGAATAGACACTTCAAGTCAAATGCTACTCATGCTCAGTCGTGTAAGTACTTGAATTGCAGCTCTGGAAATTTGAAGGTGTAGATTTTGAGAAAAGATAATCACGTTTTAACATATCATAGACATTTAAGCTAGTTATTCTTGAGATTGAAGGACTTATCTTAATATATAGCTCTGAATGTTTCCTTTCCCGGTCGTCATGAAGTGTTGCAGCCAAGTCAATCCGGTGCGGCCAGAGAAATTTGTTGCGGCCAAGTTAATCTGGTGCGGCCAGAGAAATTTGTTGCGGCCAAGTCAATCCGGTGCGGCCAGAGAAATTTGTTGCGGCCAGAGAAATTTGTTGCGGCCAAGTCAATCCGGTGCGGCCAGAGAAATTTGTTGCGGCCAAGTCAATCCGGTGCGGCCAGAGAAATTTGTTGCGGCCAGAGAAATTTGTTGCGGCCAAGGAAGTTGATGCGGCAAGGAAGTTGATGCAGGCAAGGAAGTTCTGGCGATGCCGTGCCTGGCCTTGAGTTGCAATGGTGCTACGCCTAGCTGACGTTGCTCCTAGCCTGATGTTGAGCCCGATCGGGCTGAATCTTCTTGACTGAAGCCACGATAGTGCTGTCCGTCACCTTTGTTGATCGTGGGCCATAAGCCTCGATTGAGGTTTTTACTCCAAATTCGCTCTTCTACAACTCGCCTGTTTGTCGTAAGCTTATTACTTTCTTCACCTGGTTTTACGCCGCTCTTCGGTTGTTTTTGTCCGGGATTAACCTTCATTTGCCTTCCAAAGATGTGGCCTCTGGTAATTTAGAATTGACTAATCCTACCCTGAAGATCATCGACCTTCTTCTTCTCTTATCACCTGCCTCCGCTGGGATTCCACCGTAAATCCGCATGGTTACATGGGTGAAGATGCCTTCCGGTCATGGAAGTTGAATTATCTTCCGGTCGTGGATGACTAAGACTGAGATGCGGCAAGGGAGTCCGGCTGCCTTCCGGTCATGGGATGAGATGCGGCCAAGGAAGTCTGGCTGCCTTCCGGTCATGGGATTCTTGACCAGAAGAAAATGCCGCCCCGTCTATGCGCCTGGGCTCCACAGGGACAGGCGTTTCGGAGTCGCAAGCTTCTCTTCCTGATTTGATTAATTCAAGCTTGTGCACCTATCGATCTTCCTCGCCTAGCCCCAGATTTCTCCATTTTGGAGTCATCCCTCTCGATCCTTGCAAGCATGCCTCCGGTCACTTTCCTACTTCAGAACAATAATAGTTAGCTTCAAATTTTGATTACTTTGAATCAAATGTAATTGTTGCGAGATTGACAATGTGTGAAAAAGAGATCGAGAATAAATATTTTATCAATTTTTTGTCGCTGGTGGTTGATTGCTTCTTTGTTTGTTGATAAGCTTCTCCATCGTCAATTTTGCCTGGATTTGGTGTCGGAACTAGTAGTATTCTCGGTAATTCTTTCTCCGACCGGTTTCACTTCCGCCACATATCATTTTCCATATCCGACCTTTCTTCTTGGATTTCCACGAGACGTCGAAGCTTCAACTCCGCGAGTTAATTGGCTTTAGGCAATCTTTTATGGCTCTCGTCGATTGTCTCCCTTGCTCTTTCGACAGAGCTTGGTTGGGAAATCGGAGTTTGGTCGCAAGATGTAGATGAATTTTGACGAATCTCTTTGATCTTCTGCTTTTTCGACTGATAATCTTCAGGCGTGGTCTGACAAATGCTAGAAACGCATTGATTCTTTGAAGTTGTCCAGCAGCCCTTGATTGTGCCAGATCCTTCCATTCATCCTTTTGTTCTTCCACGTCGTCTCTTATCGTGGTGCGAAATCGGACCGGCATCATCAGTCTGGTGCTTCGATCTTGATTTGCTCCTTTGATTTGTTGATGTTTCGGCGGTAAATTTTGAGGATTAATGGATTAACCGATCATGTTCTGCCTTGATCCCACTTTGAGCTCCGTTTTAGCGAATTTTTGCGCTTTCCTTCCTTCAACCTTCCTAGAGGAGTTGAATCTTGTCTTGATTATGTTGGGAGAATCGACCTTTAAGAATCGCTCGTATTTGGTTGTGCGCATGACTAAGCCGTTCTCTACAATTCTTAACGTTTTCTCCATCTCGACAATCGCATTATCCCTTCGAACAAACCCGACCTTTTACCGAACAAACTCTCAATCTTGTGATATAATCATGGTTGCTTAGAAAAGCAGTTCGTTTCCCACAGACGGCGCCAAATGAAAATACATAATCTGGTTCCTCTAATCTCACGAACTAATAGAACACCGGGACGTATAGTGGTTCGGCCATAATCCAGCCTACATCCACTTATTGACAATATCTTTATTACCTCCTTTGTTATTACAACTCTAGAGAGCTTTCTAGTGTTTTCTCTCTCTTCTAATCTTGTCTTCTTTTATAAATGAGCCTCTCATCTCTATTTATAGACTTTCTAGGGTGAAGTCTATCTCTTAATCCTTATACATGTGGTATTACTTTATTGGAGCAACCTTCTTAATTTTGGTACATCTCTCTTTGTAAAGCCTTCCGGTCCCAAAGTGTGAGGTGTGGGATCCAGTCATGGGGCACGGGGCCGGAATAAGGGGCCCGATCATGGAGTGCGGGGCCAGAATACGGGACCTGATTATGGAATGCGGGCCGGAATACGGGACCCGATTATAGAATGCGGGCCGGAATGATGTTTGGCGCCCAAACTGGAGCCCGAACAAGGTCCTGAAGGGGTCCCGGGGTCTGGACCGGGATCTGTGGCCTAGACCGCTTTGACCCCCTTGTCTTCGTCATATTCTTATCCTTGTCACATTCTCTCTAAAGATCTAATGTTCATGCTCTCACTGTTCTCTCAAGTGCCTAAATTGTTCTTTCCAATTGACCTTTGGTCTGAAAATGATGCTTAATCAGAATTAATGTTTAGTGCTTATTGCCCTTGACAGTTTCCTCTAATGTTTATAGATATGTCAAATGTATGCTCTTGATAATCCGTGCTCTTCGCATTTCATAATTCTTAATTATTTTCTATCCGAAATGAGTTCTTTGGTTCCTTTTGTGTTGTTGGTTTAACTGCGGTCTTTCTCTTCCACTGTTATAGGTAGCTAGCTGCTCTTGTCTGATCTTGCGTCGTTGATCGTGGTACGGAGTCGACTACTTCCCGTGTTCCTTACACTACTCGTTTACATGCATGAGGTATCTTACTGGTACATTACTACTTACCTGACTAACTCATGAATGAGTCTGCCAGGCCCGCAAGCTCGTGTGGAGTGCGGTCATCCCACATCTCATCTTAGTATACTCGCAGTGTCCGTCACACGTTTAGCTATTGCTAATTATGAAGTATTTTGTTGTCAATCTCCTCTTTCATCGTTCCATAATAACACTTATTTTTCTCCTTGAACTTAATCAAAGGAAATCCATCTACCGTGTTCTTAGATATGATATGTTCTAGCTTCTTTCTATATTTAGTACGGACTTGATCATTTAGCGATCGAGGTCTCTTTCCAAAGAGCCTATTATCTTGTTTCTCATGTTTGGTCTACTAGGAATGCACTTTCAGTTCCTTAAGGAATGAGCAGTGTGCTTCCTGTGAAATATTTCATCACATGGTCTAGATTACTGGTGTTAATGCATAGTTCGTCTTCCATCATATTTTTTTCACCTACATTTGGTCTTAGCTCATTAATCTAATCGCCTTCATGTCAATATTTGACGGTTTGTATATAATGGTCTCTTTACTGCACACCATGACTTAATCCATTTATACTGGTACTGTCTTCACGACCCTTGCTACTACGGTAGCTTGCCTTTACTCTGCTGCCCATTGGTGGTGCAACTCCTCAATTGTTTACTCTAACGTCTTATCTTATATTCAATCCCTTCCTGGTGTAAACACACTGGGAGTCCTCTAGGTTTAGGTGTATGGCAGTTCCCGCATTATGTCGTATTAATGTGAAGACGTTTTGCTTCAAATATCGGGTTTATGTGTAGGCTAGTCTCTCTCACTTTCTTCCATCCTTTATGATGTTATTTATCAAGTAATTTAACTGGTTTTAGAAGAATTCATCCATTGAGTCACAAGCTCTTCTGAGCGTTGGTCACTTGACGTGCCATATTGTGCACTCACAATGTTTATCTCTGACGATTACTGATTCCTAAATCCTGGGTGTTGGATATACGGTATATCTATGCAGTCTTCCTTATTATTTATGTGTAACTAGAATGTTCCAAGGAAATTTCAAGGTTTACGGTTTCCGTCCTTTAGTAGAAAGTATTCTATCTCTAATAAGTGAAAGCCCTTTTTGAGGGGTTTATTCCCACTCAAGGCCTCACATCAAGGAGAGGTATCCCCACCCTAAAAGGAGTGGTTTGTTCTTTGCCCCTGTCATTAGTATTATCTCTGTAATCTCACTGGTGCCCATCAGTAGGACGGGGTTGTCATTAAGCATGGGTAGTTGTTTAAGGATTGTATTTATTGTATTGTGGAATTGTAAGATCGATGTGATATTGGCAAGTTTGGGATTTGTAGTAAACTCAGTTTAGTATTAAATTAAAGTTGTATTTGAATTGTGAATGATCAAGGAATGGATTGTATAGTTTGGTTTGTAGTACTCGGTATAATAAAACCCATCAGACCGATATTATATTTGTATTGTTAGTTTGGATTGGATTTGGCCTTGTTAGTCACGTGGGTTACTAACGACATTGTATCACCCACTGTCGGAGTAAGAATTCTGCTGCTTTGTTATTGTTAATTGAGACGGGTTAGGAGATAATGGCTTGATTAGCGGTAGGGGTGTTACACCATCCTGGCAATTCCTTCACAATTAAGTTATAGGTTTGTAACTGATTGTATCTATATATTGTAGTTCGTTCATGGCTTAAACAAGCCGTCTTATGCCTTCCTACGCCCCGAGCTCTGGTGTGGTCAACATCCTTAGCTCGTAGGCCCTTAGCGTTTAATTTTCTTAAGTGAGAGTCGGTGCTCGGTTCACTGTTGTACTCTTACTTATATAGAGGTTATCCTCATAAGTTTCTGGTTCTTTGAATTCTCTCAACCATTAAGTTACATGTTAAATGTAGTGCCGGGTTTCATGGTAAGTTGTTGCATTCTGTTTCCCACTATGGAAGTTCGTTCAGGTGATCTGACGTTATTTAGTGTCTGCAACAATATTTCCGCTCTTTAAGACTTGAGTCTTTTAGCGATTAAGGTTTGGTTCGTACTAGGCATCTTCCTTACCGTGTCTAAGTTGGGTAATTATCCTGGTTATCATGCGCTCCATCTCAATGCTTCGTTTAACGTTTGTTGACTACGCCACCCGTCAATGATTAATCATACTTGGGTGTTAATGAGTTTGGCAACAATACTAACTATCGTTTATGAGTTTTGTTCGGCTCCACTATGCCAACTCTGTGGTGTAGTCCTCTGAGCTTCCCTCTGTCGGGATTGTATGTCTTTAATTCTTGGTAGGCTATAGCTTAAGTTCATTTCGTCTGTCCCTGTCTTCGGGGTTTACCAACATCTTCAATGAAGAATGTTTGTTACTGGTATTCTTAGTGGTAATCCTGGGAGTCTTATCCCGTTCTTGTTGAAAGTCGTTACGTCGACTGTCTCCATTGTATCTCGTAATACATTCCTTGAAAGTTACTACTTACGTAGTGTTTTGCTCGAATTATTGAGCGGTCTCATTGGTTCTTCTCTTCGAGGTTATTAGTGTGGGACTGGTATACCTACCTGCAGTGTTGGTTGTTTGTCATTGAAGCAGGTTGTACCATTGCTGATATTTACATCGTTTCGTATTCTGTCCAAGTCCAGCTCCCTGCTGACTAGTGTGTCAACTTAGCTCGTCATGGTCAGGCCGTCAGGCCTTTCCAAGGTCTCATTCTCCAGTTCTTATGGATTTGCAATCCGGTACTAATATGCGTAATAACTGTAGCATTCCGCTATCTTGCCATGATGGCTTTGGTACAACTTAGTAGTGATAGCACTTGCTATGGCAAGTGCGCCATGCAAGATGGGCTATCGGTACCATGTACGTCGGCAGTGGTACTTCCACTTAATCTCCATGTAATTGGTAACCTGTTGGCTCTTCCATTGCCCTCTTAGCTTTGGATGATGGATTATATGGGCAGCTTCTTGGTTGTTTCGACAGTGTAGTCACTTACCAGGGCGTTCCTCATTCTGTGGGAACCCCTTTTTCATTTGCTTACGCCTTAATCCTCGTTCCCGTTCCCACTCATTTGTCGTGGTTATCGAGTATTGTCTCTTCTTAGGCACTACCTCGTAGTCCTATTTTTGAGTATGTCTGCATATGTTTTCATGGTCGTCAGCGCTATGTCGGTCAGGTTTTTCTAACCTTCCGAGCTATATAGGATTTGGAGTTCCCCATTCATATTGGACTTTCAGGTAGTCTTAATTCTCATGCGCGGTATTGTCCCACTGCTATGCTCTTTCGGACCACTGTCCGGTACTCATGTCGCTTCGCTTTTCCTCTCCAGTGCACTCGTAGTGCTTTCCCCTTCTTATGGGTGTGGCTGGGTTATATCGACTGTGTAGCATGTTGACCCATGTTTCCAGTAATTACAATTCTCTCATTGACAGTATTCCGTTGGCAGTGCCTATTTCATCGTTGCGCTTCAATTAGGACCTTCAAGTTATTGTTAACTGTTGAATAACAAGGTGTTTCTTGTATTGCTTAATGCTAACCAACTGCCAGATCGGGTTTCCCCGAGTAAGAGAAGGCTTTCTTCTCTCTGGCGTTTGTTCCCCATATTTCAAAGCTAGGGATGTGGAGGGCGGGTTTAGGTAGTGTAGGTGTCCGGTAAACACCGGGAAGTCCTAACTAACGCACCACTAGCACTATCTCTCAACCCTTAACCCATAACTCAAATCTTAACTCGGTATTCTCCTAGGTTCGGTAATTCTAGTCATCAGAGCGTAACTACACTCTGATATCACTTTTTGTAACACCCCAACTCATAAAACCATAATCATCTTTTAAACCTCCATTTACTCATATTAACATTGCAGCGGAAATTCCTACAAACTTGGTGTTACCGCCATTAGTCACCCAAGTGACTAACTAGGCATACTAAAATCTCCAAGATCTAGCTACGGTCTGATGGACCCGAATATACTGAACATTAGTGTATACTAAATCTTAACCAAATACATATTCTCAGTACAAAGTATCTCATATCCTAATACATCACACAACAACTTATACCATCTACAGACGAGTGTACATGCACATCTTGTTTAACAAAAAGGAAAACCCGAAGGATGTCTACCCGCTCCTACTCTCAAGACGGTCGTCTTCTGTCGTTTACCTGCAAAATAATATGGATGCCCCGAGGGGCTCAGCACCTTTGCTGGTGACGGGTTAACGTTGTAGCCCCCAGCTAACGGGGCTACACGATATTTTGTCGTATACATGCTATTGATTATTATACAACATTAAAAAGAAGTACAATACACACAACGCAATATATGAAGCAACTCATAGCTCAAACACATTGAATGACTTAATAAGCATTCCTTAAGGAAACGAGTTAGTTTTTAACTCCTTAAATTCAAGAGACATTTAGTTCTCATATTTCCTCTTATATCAAATGTAACAACCGTTCTTTAATTAGATTTGGTTGTTCCTTATTCCATTGTTATCTTTGTCGGGTCAAAGGTAACCCTAGCCAATGAGTTATCAACTCTATTGGGTTAAATAAACAATATTTCTTAAATTTGGGATTTAGGTAGATCCCACCACACCATCTTAATAATGCCTCCCACCTCGAACAGAAATCGAGGTGACCGAGTCTATATGTCGACTCTAGGCGATGAGTCCGAAGAAAAGTCATATTTGGAAGTCGGGATCTGATAAGGATACCAACCTCCTCCAATACAATGTGCCGGTACCATTCCGGATTCCTCACCCCCCAAGTTCCAGTTAGTAGAAGTCTCAAAGACAATGTTTGTTAGTTAAACCTCTTTTGGTTATTAACAAACTAATATTAGGAAGTGTTCCTTGTTCTCATACAATCATTTACTAAGCATAGTTAGTAAGCAAGCTCAAAGGTATGTTGTGTTAGTTTCATTCAACACACAACAAATACAATAAACCGGTTGCATGCTTTATCTTGTTTAGTCGGAACATATAAACAAATTGCACACAAGCCAAGGGACACCTCATTAGCAAGCAAGCTACAAGAAAACCATACCGTTCACCGTTGACGTCGATTGTTTATTCTCCTCCGGAGTTCCTCTTACTCAAACCCTAAAAACATTCATCGAATTGGGTGGTTAATTTCTTTTATTTAACCTAACTCATATCCTCACTAATTATTTCCAACTAAATACCACTAAGTCATTGTAGTTCAAACTTAACCACTTAAGTCATTTTACTTCTCATTATTCTTAGGTCCTTATATGCATATATTTCTCACCATCATTACTCTCTCAATGGCTTACTACTAATGCCACATTTTCTTTCTTTTTTTATAAGGCCCGACCAACCCACCCTGGGTCGGTCCCCTGGGTCGATAGGATGTAGAGACCTCCGGGTTTAACAGTTTTAGCTCGACCGACCCAGCCAGGGTCGGTCCCCTAGGTCGGTCGACTGTAGACCCACTTCGAAAGTGTTTATTTTACTCCAATCTTTTCCATAAGTATCCTAAAATGTTTTAACATCATTTTGGCACTTTAATAACCTTCTAATTCATCCACCAATCTCATACTCAATTCCTTGATCATTGTACTCAAATTCTTACTAATTTCTTAACACTTGCACTTAGTTTCTCAAACTTCCAAAATATACATTTTGCTTACAATCTTAACTTTCCCAAATGTTTCCTTACAACCACTTTGACCACACCTAATGCATTATTAATCATCCTCATCTCCTTAACTCAAACTTCTCAAAGTTCCCAAGGTTATATTACATCTCCATGCACAATTTCCTCTCCTTTCCATTTACTACTCATGATTCCCAAACTTGTACACACACATATATATATATATATATGCATTCCTAATCATACTCTTAGCATTTTACATCTTTTCCTCATTTACCTTGACCATGCTAAATCCTTCTTAGACATTTCCATCTCCTTTACTCAATTTACTCACCATTCTCATGGTTATACACTTTTATACATTCCTAATCATTCCCTTGATAATTTACAACATTCTCCTACAGTTTTCACCTCCATCACCCAAGTCCACCCATTACTATAAAGGTTATTCTTATTAATTCACTACTAGACAATCTCTTAACATCTCACAACATTTTTCCTCAAACTTCACATTAATCTTAGCAATTCTTCCCTTGTAGTTTAAAGGTGATTATCACTCCCATTTAATTCTAATTCTTCCTAGACAACTATAGGTCATTCTAATCCTCAAGAACACCTTAGCTCATTTACTTCCATCAATTTATCTCTTAATGACTCCTAGTAAGTTCTAGGTCATAGTAATTCACTAGAACACGTTAAACACTTGGTTTCTACTCAAATTTTGCCATAGCTTCTCTAGATATTATCATACCCATATGCATAGTCTTTCTCCTCTAATCAACACAAGTTAACTAAATCCTTAATGGATGTTATCAAAACACCAATTGCTCTTAAACACATCAATCTACAATACATTGCATTAATCTTAAATTGCATAACACTAAGGCTCTTAAATGACATAGCTCTTATGCCCTTAAATGACATGGCTCTTAGGCCCTTAAATGACATAACTAAACACTGAATTTCCAACATTTAGAGCTTTCAACCTGCATTTACACAACATCAATCCGTGGCAAATATAAATGCTCTTGTAATTCACCTTATGATTGTTTTTCTAACTCATATACCATTAGCTCTTTAGTCACAAGTTCATAAGCTTGTTCATACTCTTTCCTTGGTTAAAATGATTCATGTTTATAATGTAAACCCTAGGCTACATTTTGTATCAATTATAGCCACCACTCCTTAAGGTATTAAACCACATCAAGGTAAGTCATTTACCTTATGTTTCCATGTCTTTTCCTTTCTCCTTCCCTCTTTGTTTCTTGATTGGATTTCGGCCAAGAGGGTTCCTCCCTTGCTAAACTTCTAATCAATGTTCAAATAAGGTAATGAGTGCTAAGTAATGTACCGAAACTCATGGAATTTACTCTTGAGTACAAAGGAGTGCTTAATGCACTAAAATGAATGATTACCTTAAGAGTTTGGAATGAACTTTCGGTTGGAAATTAAGGCATGGATTCCTTGAATCTCTTGGATATTGAATATATGCTAATTCAAAGAGTAAATTAAGGCCTCTTAAACAGCCAAAATCGGCCATGTATAAAAAATGGAGAAAATGATGATTTTTGAAGCTTTTCTTACCTTAAATCAAAGAGTGTATATACTAGCTCTTGAAACTGAATTTTATTCTTCAAATGGAGCTCCTTTAATGGATTCCAACTTCTAGTTTTGGAATTTTGAAAAGAGAGGATGGAAGGCCTTGACTTAACTAAGACAAATATGTGCTTAGTTTTTAATTTGGAGCTCGGAGTTGCATTTGGCAAGCAAAATAAGATAAAGAACCATGGGTGCTGTATAATGGACGTTTTTGGAGCATAGGATGAAGAATAATACGGTGGAGAAGGAAGGAAATGCAAAGAGAAGAGAGAGAAGAGAGGTATAAGGTAAGATATTTGTTACTTTACAAATAGTGAACTTCCTCCCTCTTTCCTCTCTTGTAAACATTCTGAATATGTTAGGTGATGTGTCACCATGTAAAAACAGGAATCTTTTGATATTTAGGGACTATTTTGACCATTGACCACTTAAGGAAGTCATTTGACTTATTTTGGGCACTATTTGGGTACTATTCATAATTAGTGCACAAATTTATGAAATTTTTGGTTTCTCATTGATTTAGGCTTTCTAATGTGATACTAAATAGTACAAATGTTGATTAAGGTATAATATTGGTCATTTAGCCACTCAAAACTCATTTCTAAGATACTTTTTCAAAAATGTGCTTTAAGGAGTCTTAAAGCACAATTTATGTTTTAACTTGTTTTTGAGCTTAGTTTTCTTTGGTAATTGATTTAACGCGTTCATTAGCATGTTAATAAGGTCTAGGAATGATCTTTAGGTCCTAATCAAGGTTACACAAAGTCTAGAGCAAGTATTTGCTTAAATTGACTTTAGGGTGTTTTCTTGTGTTTTCTTTGGTTTAAATTGTCTACCAATGTTTCTAAGGCATGTTTTAGCCTTATACTATCACAGCTTGATGTTTAACTAACATATTTAGGTTTGGGGTATTTCAGAAACCAATTGAAACTACTCTCCAACAAGAATCGCCATCAACATAGCTCCACCTGCATTTTCAAATAGACACAATCCTTCATCTACCTTCTCTACATTCTAAACCGAAAGAATCACCCAGATTCTTCATCGTCTCAAACCCAAACCTTCTTCTCAAATGACACCCTCCTCCTGGAAATCCGTTGGAAGATTGACTTGACTTTTCGGTGGTTTGAAATTCGACTGCTCGTGTGCATGAAGTGAGTGAGTTGTTTCCCTCTTCTTCTTTAAATCCACAACTCCAAATGTAAATTCCTTTTCAGCGAACAAGGAACATTCTCTAATCCCTTCTACTGTTCTTCGCCACCGAACAAGAATACAGGTTCTGTGCCACTATTATTCTCTTCTTGAGTTGTGTCAAACCGAAGGGAATCGGAGGAGACTTCTCCCCCTCTCCAAACCAGAACTAAAGGTAATAATCTACTAAAAATACATAATTTGTCCCTCTCATCTCACAAACGTACAGAACACCGAGAGTTATAGTGGTTCGGCCAATAATCCGGCCTACATCCACTTCTAGACAATATCTTTATTCCTTCCTTTGGTGTTACAACTTTAGAGAGCTTTCTAGTATTTTCTCTCTCTTCTAATAATGTGTCCCCTTACAAATGAGCCCTCAATCTCTATTTATAGACTTTTCTATGGTGAAGTCTCTCTCTTAATCCTTGTACATGTGTTATCACTTTATTAGAGCAACCTTCTTAATTTTGGTACATCTCTCCTTGTAAAGCCTTCCGCTCCCAAAGTGTGAGATGCGGGATCCGGTCACGGGGCACGGGGCCGGAATAAGGGGCTCGATCATGGAGTGCGGGGCTGGAATACAGGACCCGATTACGGTATGCGGGCCGGAATGATGTTTGGCGCCCAAACTGGAGCCCGAACAAGGTCCTGAAGGGGTCCCGAGGTCTGGACTGGGATCTGTGGCCTAGACCGCTTTGCCCCCCTTGTCTTCGTCATATTCTTAGACACATATAATTCCAAACTGACATTAAGCCTTGTGTCGACCATATCTGGAAAAAAATGATGAGAGAAATGGGGAGGAAATTGAGCCTTAACAAAAATGAAAATCAGGGATTCAAAGTCCATTTTTGGAGCTGTAAAGGTTGTATATTCAACCTTAAGATTGCTATTGTTGATTAGCTCATTTTCATTTTTTTGGTGCACGTGTTCAAGTGTGAGTATGGTGGGTGTGAGCGGTGAGGTGGTGGTTGTGTGAAAGTGGGGGATTACTGGTGGCCGAGACTTGACGTTGAGTGATATCTAGAGGGTTTAGTTGTGAAATTTTTATTTGTATTGATACTGGAGTGGGAGACTGAGGTTAAACTGAAGTCAAATTCAGATTGCTAACCTAATCTCTAAATCTGTGTTCTACCTGAACAGATTAATTACGGATATTGATTTGCAGAATGTTGATGCGCAAGTTCCTAGTGATTATTGTTTGGCTAATGTCTTGGTTCTCGTGGATAGTGTATTAAGAAAACTGATGTGGTTTGTATACCAATCTGTGGATATGGTGATGATTGAGAAAAAAATTGCGAGTTATACGGTTCTGGTTGTTCTCGGTGGTGTAATACTCGTATTTCGTTTCAGATTTTATAACATTTCAGTTTATGTTATGCTTATTTTATGTGGTGCCTTGTTTAGTTGATGGGATGTCGGAGTCATTAAATTAAAAGAATGGACAAGGAGGACCATTTCCCTCTTTTATTTGGTAAGTGATCTAATAAGGAAAGCATTTCCTTATTTTTCTTTTCTCGTTCAATCGTTCAGTTTTCCAAGGTTGTTGCTTCCGACAGTTTCTCTGCGTTCTGCTAGTTCCCCCCCCCCCCCTGTGTGCTGGAGTTGGCTCCGAATTGGGTGTGCTACTGTGTTTCGCTTCTGCTGTGTTCAGGGTGGTTCTCCTCTACAAATCAGGTTGGTCCTAGTATTCAGTGGCAGTTTTGTGTTGTTGGGAAGTGCAGTTTTCTGATTTTTGCATTCTGATTTTGGGGTCTGGCTGTGCATTCAGTGGTTGTTTTGCTGTTCGGGACTGCTGCATTGCCAGAACCTTTCTCTGCTTTAGATTGGTGTGGTCTTCTCTGCAATTCGATGTAAGTGGGGGATGGATTCGGGGTAGTTTACTCACTCCGGGGACTGTTTTTATTGGAATTGTGTGTGGTGTGTGATTTCACTTCGGTTTTGCGTTGTTAATCGATTGGCTAAACCCCGAGGGTATTGATTTACAATTCTGTGGATTTTGTGTGAGTTGTGATGATTTTTGGCTGTTTTCTGCGCGTCTGTTGTTCTGGATTTCGACTGTTTTGCGCATCCGAACTTCGGTCCGAACATGGAAGTTTAGACAGTTCGTCGGCGCGCTTCTTTTCTAAATTTTGAAGTGTCCGAACTTCGGTCCGAGCTTCGAAGTTCGGACACTGTGTTTTCTGCAACGTCTGCTTCTCGGCTTCTGTCCGAACTTGCAAGGTCGGACGCAAGTTCGGACATGCCTCTGTTTTGGCATAACTCTTCCTTTTAGCTCCTTTGAGCTCCGTTTGCGGGGTTGGATTCCCCTACTTGTGAATAAGCTTCTTATGTTGTCTATATGCATTTTTCATGTGCTTAAGATCTGTTTTGGTGAACTTTTTTTTTGGGACCTAGTTACGTTGCTTCTGAGCCTTGGATAGTCGGGTCGGGCTGTCCCGTAGCATGCTGAGCAGGAATTCCTTCTGATTACGCTCCTTAGGGTCTCCCTTAGGGCATTATGTGACGACGGGTCTGTTAGCTGTCTATACGGCTTCTGTTGTGGGATCTTCGGATCCATAGGACGTTATATGAGTCCTTCTGTTGTGTTAGCGTGTTTCTAGTGTCCCACCTATCCGCATCTGTTTATGAAAGTCCGACTATGGTTTGATGTGATGTTTTGCTCTACTTTCTGATTCGTGATTTTGATCCGTTTGTTTACAATTAACTACGTTTCCCTCTGTTTATTCAAACTTCTGCTTCTGTTTTGAGTGGGCTTCCTTGAGGAAGTCTTCTGCTTGCTGGGCTGTTTAGCTCACCCCTTTAGTTATGTTGTAGGATGAGCTCGTGGGATCTTTTCTCTTTATCCCCTTCTGGAGTTGTTCTTTATTTTATGTTTTAGTTAGACTCTTGTATCGCTTTGCGCTTTAGACGCTTTGGATCTTATGTAGCCTTTGGGCCTTACTTTGGTATTTGACTTATGAACTCGTTTGGATATTGTAAGTTCTTTCGGTCTTTATTCAAGCTTTGTTTTCTTTGGGGTTTGATTTGCGTTAGAGCCTTACGACGTTAGGTAATAGACTCACGGCGTGTAAGGGGCCTAACTCCTAGGCCGGTTTGGGTCGTTACATTTAGTGGTATCAGAACCAGGTTGCTCGTTCTTTGGTGTTTGTGGGGTTTGTCTGCATGCGGGAGTGTCTGAAATGTCTGCTGTATGATGTTGATGGTTTCTGATCAATTTTGGGTGTTTGTATCTTCAGTATGCCTCCCCGACGTTCAGTGCGAGGTTCTTCTTCAGGCGATGCTCCCCAGGGGGACATCGCAGAGATTGTGCAGCAGGTGGTGACCCAGGTGTTGCAGACCGTAGGGGCCACTACTGGCTCAGCAGCAGGAGCTGGTAACGCGGGGGGCAACAATGGGAAGGCGCTTCAGGAGTTCCTAAAGCTGAAGCCGCCTTCTTTCGATGCTAGTGGCGACCCACAGGAGGCGAGCCACTGGATCACTATGATTGAGGACCTTCTACAGGTTATGGGTTGTGAGGAGGATCAGAAAGTTGGATTCGCCACGTTCATGTTCCAGTCTGAGGCGAAGGAGTGGTGGAAGTCAGTTGAGGGGAAGTACCCCCACCCATGGACTTGGGAGCAGTTTAGGGGCTGCTTCAACCAGCAGTTTTACCCCGATGTCTTCAGGGATCAGAAGATTGTGGAGTATGGGAGACTCCGCCAGACGAAGGAGATGTCAGTCGATGAGTATGTACGTAAGTTCATCTCCCTTTCTAAGTTTGTACCTGAGCCGGATGATAATCGAAAGGCTAGGAAGTTTGAGGCTGGGTTGAGAGGCGACATTCGAGCTGTTGTGGCACCTTTCCGCCACAAGACCTTCAGGGATGTGGCTGATGTGGCGTTGGTTGTAGAGGCTGAGCTGCAGGCTAGGCAGCGGTATGAGAGGAAGGACCAGAGGCCCGATAAGGGCAAGGATCAGAAGAGGAAGGGTCGTGTGGAGGAGCCTGATAGGCGGGAGCAGACTTCTTCTCAGAAGAAGAAGTACAGAGGTGATCGAGGATCTTCTTCATCTGCATCGCCTGCTGTGGAGAAGTGTGCTGAGTGTGACCGCTTCCATCCAGGACGAGAGTGCTACAGGAAGTCTGGGGCGTGCTTCAAATGTGGTTCGCTAGACCATCGCATTGCCCAGTGTCCACAGGCTAGAGGTGGAGGTAGCAGTGGTGGTTCTAAGAGTCGTGGTGCTGGTTCAGGGTCCGGACAAAGACTGACTAGAAGAAGTCCCAGACCCAGGCACGTGTGTATGCGCTAGCTGGTGAGCGTGACCGCGGTTCAGACCGCGTGGTGTCAGGTATCCTTCAGATCTCTTCTCAACCTATTTTCTGTTTGTTTGATTCAGGAGCTACCCACTCCTTTGTGTCTGCTGATTTGGTGGGTAGTCTCGGGTTGTCTGCTGTGCCTTGTGATGTGGATTTATGCATTTCTGGCCGTTGAGTGGCGTGCCTGCTTGTGTGCTTAGTTCTGTATACAAGTCTAGTCTAGTAGTGATTATGGATAGGACCTTGCCTGCTGATTTGATTCCTATGAGTATGTCCTGCTTCGATGTGATTTTGGGCATGGATTGGCTAGCAGAGCATCATGCCCATATAGACTGTGCGGCTAGGAGTCGTCTTTGATAGACCGGGTGAGACCCGTTTTTTTTGTGGGTAATTCGGTACCTTGTTCGCCGGTTTTGGTATCTGCCATGCAGGCAGCTAGCTTCCTGAGGAAGGGCTGCCAGGGTTTTCTCTGCTATATACCAGAGGTTCGAGAGGGAGCTCGTTTGGAGGAGATTCCCATTGTGTGTGAGTTTCCGTGAGGTGTTCCAGGACGATGTGCCAGGGCTGCCACCTGATCGTGAGGTGGAGTTTTCTATTGAGTTAGCGCCAGGGACTCAGCCTATTTCGAAGGCCCCTTACCGTATGAGTCCAGCGGAGCTGAAGGTGCAGCTGCAGGATCTTCTGGATAAGGGCTTCATTCTACCCTAGTATGTCTCCATGGGGAGCACCAGTGTTGTTTGTGAAGAAGAAGGACGGCTCCTTCAGATTGTGTATTGACTACAGGGAATTGAATAAGGTTACCATTAAGAACCGGTACCCTCTTCCCCGTATCGATGATCTCTTCGACCAGTTAGCTGGAGCGACAGTGTTCTCGAAGATTGACTTACGTTGGGTTATCATCAGCTGAAGATTAAGGCCGAGGATGTGCCCAAGTCTGCTTTTAGGACCCGGTATGGGCATTATGAGTTCTTGGTCATGCCTTTTGGTTTGACCAATGCCCCTTCGTTCTTCATGGATATGATGAATAGAGTCTTCAAACCTTTCTTGGATTCTTTTGTGGTTGTGTTTATTGACGATATCTTGGTGTATTCCAAGAGCGCTGAGGAGCACGAGGAGCATCTGATGATGGTTCTGCAGACGTTGAAGGAGAAGGAGTTGTATGCCAAGTTGAAGAAGTGTGAATTCTGGTTGGATAGAGTTGTGTTCCTTGGCCACGTGGTTTCGAAGGATGGTATTTCAGTGGACCCAGAGAAGATTAGGGCGATCATGGAGTGGGCGAAGCCCACTAGTGTTTCTGAGGTGCGGAGTTTCTTAGGGCTGGCTAGGTATTATAGGAAGTTCATGGAGGGTTTCTCTAAGATTGTGTCTCCCTTGACTCACGTTCTTAGGAAGGATGTCAAGTTTGAGTGGAGCGAGGCGTGTCAGGAGAGTTTCCAGGAGCTGAAGAAGAGATTGACTTCGGCTCCGATATTGGCGTTGCCTTCTGGTGCAGATGGCTTTGAGGTGTTCTGTGACGCTTCCCACAGAGGGCTTGGTTGTGTTTTGATGCAGCAGGGTAAGGTGGTAGCGTATGGGTCACGTCAGCTGAAGCCGTACGAGAAGAATTATCCTACCCATGATCTGGAGTTAGCTGCTGTGGTCTTCACCTTGAAGATCTGGCAGCACTATCTGTATGAGGTGACGTGTAAGGTCTACACGGATCACAAGAGTCTCAAATACCTATTCACGCAGAAGGAGCTGAATTTGAGACAGCGGTGTTGGTTAGAGCTTTTGCACGATTACGACCTGGAGATCCTCTACCATCCAGGTAGAGCGAATGTGGTGGCAGATGCGTTGAGCCGTAGGGGTGCTCCGGGGCTTGCTTGTTCGATGTCAGGGATTCAGAGGTTTGCACTTGAGCTTCAGCGCATGGGAATTTGGGTTGTCCAGTCCGATAGTGCTGGGATGATTGCTTCTATTCAGGTCCAGTCTACTTTGATAGAGCGGATTAGAGAGGGTCAGAGGGTGATGCTGAGTTGTGTAAGATCCGGGAGAGGCTGGCAGATGATCAGGAGTTAGAGTTCTCTATGTCTAGCGACGGCTGTCTGCTTTAGAGGCCGAGTCTGTGTGCCTAGTGGTGGTGATCTTAGAGAGAGATTATGCAGGAGGCCCATGGAGCTCCTTATTCTGTGCACCCAGGAGGGATGAAGATGTACCGGGACCTCGGAGAGTCCTTCTGGTGGGCGAATATGAAGAGGGAGATTTCTGATTTTGTAGCTCGTTGCCAGACCTGTCAGCAGATGAAGGCTGAGCATCAGCGGCCTGCGGGTCTTCTGCAGCCCCTTCCCATTCCTGAGTGGAAATAGGAGAGCGTTGGTATGGATTTTATTGTGGGGCTTCCTAGGACATCTTTTGGGTATGATGCGCTATGGGTGATTGTGGACCGGTTGACGAAGTCAGCTCATTTCTTGCCTGTGAGGAAGACCTTCAGCCTTGAGCGTCTGGCTCGACTGTATGTGGATGAGATTGTGAGGCTGCATGGTGTGCCGGCGACGATCGTTTCGGACAGGGATCCGAGATTTGTATCTCGCTTTTGGCGTAGCCTGCATAAAGCTTTAGGGACGAATTTGGCCTTCAGTTCCACATATCATCCTCAGACCAATGGGCAGACAGAGAGGACGAACCAGATTTTGGAGGATATGTTGAGAGCGTGTGTGCTAGACTTTGGAGGAAGCTGGGATCAGCATGTGACTCTGATTGAATTCGCCTATAATAATAGTTTTCAATCGAGTATTGGGATGGCCCCATTCGAAGCATTGTATGGTAGGCGCTGTAGATCTCCCATTTGTTGTGATGATCTGCGAGAGAGGGGTGTGGGTCCTGAGTTGGTACAGGGAGCTGTGGACAAGGTCAGGACTATCAGGGAGCGCCTGTTGTTGCTCAGAGGCAGAAGAGTTATGCAGACCAGAGGCGTCGTCCACTTGAGTTTCAGGTTGGGGACCATGTATATCTGAAGATTTCTCCAGTTCGGGGCGTTGTTGGTTTGGTAAGAGGGGTAAGCTAATCGATTCGTAGGACCTTTCGAGGTGCTTGAGAGGGTCGGGCCGGTGGCTTACAGATTGGCGTTGCCACCAGCTCTAGCAGGAGTCCATGATGTTTTCGATGTGTCGATGCTCAGGCAGTATCTTCACGATCCGAGCCATGTGATTGATTATGGTCAGCTTTGACTCCGGGATGATTTCACATATGAGGCAACTCCAGTGCATATTTTGGCTCGCGATGTTCGGCGGCTCCGTAGTAAGACACTGTCTATGGTTAAGGTTCAATGGACGGATCAGTCCGAGCGAGAGGCGACATGGGAACTCGAGGAAGAGCTGTGTGCCAAGTTCCCTTCTCTCTTTGAGCAGTGAGGTATGTTGAATTTCGAGGATGAAATTCCTTTTAAGGGGGAGAGATGTAATACTCCGTATTTTGTTTTTAGATTTTATAACATTCCTGTTTATGTTATTGCTTATGTTATGTGGTGCCTTGTTTAGTTGATGGGACGTCGGAGTCATTAAATTAAAAGGAAGGGACAAGGAGGACATTTCCTTATTTTTCTTTTCTCGTTCAATCGTTCAGTTTTCCAAGCGTGTTGCTCCCGACAGTTTTCTCTGCGTTCTGCTAGTTTCCCCTCCCTCGTTGTGCTGAGTTGCTCCGAATTTGGGTGTGCTACTTTGTTTCGCTTCTGCTGCTGTTCGGGGTGGTTCTCCTCTACAAATCAGGTTGGTCCTTGTGTATTCAATGGCAGTTTTGTTGTTGTTGGGAAGTGCAGTTTTCTTATTTTTGCATTCTGATTTTGGGGTCTGGCTGGTGCAATTCAGTGGTTGTTTTGCTGTTCAGGACTGCTGCGTTGCCAGAACCTTTCTCTGCTTCAGAATGGTGTGGTCTTCTCTGCAATTCGATGTAAGTGGGGAATGGATTCGGGGTAGTTTACTCACTCTCGGGGACTGTTTTTATTGGAATTGTGTTGTGGTTGTGTGATTTCACTTCGGTTTTGCGTTGTTAATCGATTGGCTAAACCCCCGAGGGTACTGATTTACAATTCTGTGGATTTTATGTGAGTTGTGATGATTTTTGGCTGTTTTCTGCGCGTCTGTTCGTTCTGGATTTTGACTGTTTTGCGCTGTCCGAACTTCGGTCCGAACATGGAAGTTCGGACAGTTCGTCGGCGTGCTTCTGTTTTCTGAATTTCGAAGTGTCTGAACTTCGGTCCGAGCTTCAAAGTTCGGACACTGTGTTTTTCTGCGATGTCTGCTTCTCGGCTTCTGTCCGAACTTGCAAGGTCGGACGCAAGTTCGGACATGCCTCTGTTTTTGGCATAACTCTTCCGTTTTAGCTCCGTTTGCGGGGTTGGATTCCCCTACTTGTGTATAAGCTTCTTATGCTGTTTTTATGCATTTTTCATGCGCTTAAGATCTGTTTTGGTGAACTTTTGTTTTGGGACCTAGTTACATTGCTTCTCAGCCTTGGATAGTCGGGTCGGGCTGTCCCGTAGCATGCTGCGCTGGAATTCCTTCTGATTACGCTCCTTAGGGTCTCCCTTAGGGCATTATGTGACCGACGGGTCTGTTAGCTGTCTCTATGGCTTCTGTTGTGGGATCTTCGGATCCATAGGATGTTATGTGAGTCCTTCTGTTGTGTTAGCGTGTTTCTAGTGTCCCACCTATCCGCATCTGTTTCTGAAAGTCCGACCATGGTTTGATGTGATGTTTTGCTCTGCTTTCTGATTCGTGATTTTGATCCGTCTGTTTACAATTGACTACGCCTCCCTCTGTTTATTCAAACTTCTGCTTCTGTTTTGAGTGGGCTTTCTTGAGGAAGTCTTCTGCTTGCTGGGCTGTTTAGCTCACCCCTTTACTTATGTTGCAGGATGAGCTCGTGGGATCTTCTCTCTTTATCCCCTTCTGGAGCTGTTCTTTACTTTATGTTTTAGTTAGACTCTTGTATCGCTTTGCGCTTTAGACGCTTTGGATCTTATGTAGCCTTCGGGCCTTACTTTGGTATTTGACTTATGAACTCGTTTGGATATTGTAAGTTCTTTCGGTCTTTATTCAAGCTTTGTTTTGGTTTGGGGTTTGATTTGCGTTAGAGCCTTGCGATGTTAGGTAATAGACTCGCGGCGTGTAATGGCCTTAACTCCTAGGCCGGTTTTGGGGTCGTTACACGGTGATTAAGGAAAACCTAATAGAAAATTTAGTTTAATCTGAGGTGAATAGTAATTTTAGGATTTTGGTTGTATTGGTGGTTTATTTTGGGTTAATTAAGGGGTTGATTAAGAAA
Organism: Limonium bicolor; assembly: GCA_023374045.1. Taxonomy (NCBI): domain Eukaryota; kingdom Viridiplantae; phylum Streptophyta; class Magnoliopsida; order Caryophyllales; family Plumbaginaceae; genus Limonium; species Limonium bicolor. The sequence goes on along the minus strand of CM041780.1, from coordinate 230,100,389 downwards.
CCCCATAACGCCTAGCTAACTTGTAGGATTTATAAATATAAATGTAAACTGGAGGTCTTAATATCATTTTGAATGAATTAGAATTAAGTTGGTGCTTTAAGGTTAACTAGACGTGAGCATTAATGTTAAGTCAAGGGTTTGGGAATTGAAGAATCTTATAGATTACTGAAGCATAATTTATTAGTTATGGTTTCATGAATTGATGGACAAATTTGGAAGTTAGATGTTGACACTACTACAAAAATGGTTATTTCGACGCCCCTGTAAAACAACCGCCGCAATAGGTGGCTTTCTGAAACTGTCGGGAACCTATTTTTACGGTTCCTAACTAGAAACCGCCGAAATAGGTCATTGTAAAAAATTAAATAAATAAAAAGGACCTATTTCAGCGGTTTCTAGTTAGGAACCGCTGAAATAGGTATATAAAATATTTTTCTTTTTTTATTTGAGCATCTATTTCGGCGGTTTCTAGTAAGGAACTACCGAAATATGCCTTTTAAATTTTTTAGTATTTTACGATGACCTATTTCGGCGGTTTCTAGTTAGGAACCACCGAAATAGATGCATTATAACCACTCCTTTGCTCAGTTCTTCGCACTCTCACCGCACTTTCCCCCTCTCTCTTTCGAACGAAGGCACTGCTGCGACGAATCGCCGCCTTCCTCATCCTCTACCGCCGCCTATCTCTCCACCATTGCCGCCGTCGCCTCACTCCGCCGTCGACGCCCAGTGAAGCCCCGCGGCCGCGCGCGCTAGTTCAATGACCTCAGCAGCAGCAGTCAAGCACCAGTAGAGAGGGGAGAAAGGTGAGTTCAAAAATCTGTCAAAATTTTGTAATTTGTTGTTATTATGTGTGAAAGTGAGATTGTAAATGTGAATGTGGATGATTGAATTAGTGGAGTGTGTAAAATTTTGCATATATGTAGTATTAAAGAAGTGAAATTATATGTGCGCACAAGGTGCTCGACAAAATGTTTGAGTGAAAATTTGTGGTTTTTTGCTCATTTTGTGTGGTTGTGCCTTTGTAGAGAGAAATCACTAAACGGGCTCACCAAATTGAAGTCGTACGGGGCTGAATACACTTCGCTTGTGAATCTATAATATACTCAACCTACATCTTCATCTTTTTAGCTCATTATATATATTTTCAATCCTAATTACGAACAATTAACATACACAAGCTAATGAGTTTCTATTCTATCTATAGAGAAGTACTTAAGGAACACCTCAACCATTACATGGTAGATTGAAAGCGGAGCGAAAAACAACTCATTTGGGAACCGGTAATATAATCTAACTTATATTTTCTCTTTTATACTTGTATTTGATTTCCACAAATTATTGAAATTTGGTTTGATGAATGAATTTGGTATTAGTTTGATTTATGATGGAAATTTATGTTGATGAATGATTGGTGAATGCTTAATAATAAGCATGGGATAGGTAAAATTATGCAAAGGTCATGCCGATTTTTTTAAACAAAATCTCTTCGTAATTAATATTGTTGATGTATGTATATGTATAACAATATCTAATTTTTTTCTTTATCAGGTCTCACTACATTTAAGTCTGTCAACCACCTCTCTTGTTTCCCACCTTCTTCCATCACCGTTGCAGTTTCCTCTTCTGTGTACAAGTAAGCAACTAAACCTTGCTATTTATTTGATAAATGCAATATGTATTTAGATATAAGTGCTAGTATATAATTTACGTTGAAACCTTAGAGTTAGGCTAGCTAGCTTACTTAATTCGCATCCAGTCACGCTTCATTAAAGTATAAATACATAGAAACAAATACAATCCATGGTATAATAACATTTTCATGTTGAGTATACGGTATTAATCATACGTATTTGTGTTTCAAATATAGTATGGAGCGTGACTGGATGTACGGTGATCGAGGGGATCACTTTGACAAGATGTTGAAAGAATTTTGCAAAGCAGCAGTGCAGCTCAAGGACATGACAAAGGCGGAGAAAATACCTTGTCCTTGTGTTGACTGCGGTGTCATAAGGAAATTTTCAAACATTACGGAAATTGAATTCCATCTGAAGACCCGTGGTTTCATGCCACTATATAGAAGATGGAATTTCATGGAGAAAGTATTGTACATAATGTTGAGTCCTCGTACATTAATGATAGGAAGAGGATGAGAACCGACCACACATTTGATTTTGTCGAGTCGGAACTCCCAAGTGCTTCCGGAGTCAATGACAATGAGCCGACTTATCATGATGAGCAAATAGAAGATATTCTTGATAACATTGAGGATAATTTTGTCGACCGGCCAGATGAGTATCAAAGGTTATTGGACGCATCCAAGACGGCGTTGTATCCAACGTGCACTAAGTACACAAAATTGACAGCTATATTGAATTTGTTCAACCTGAAGGGAACATATGGATTGAGTGACAAAGGTTTCACAACATTCCTCGAGCTGATTCATGATATGCTACCGGATGAGAACGGTCTCTCTACCACCACCTATGAGGCAAAGAAACGGGTGTGTCCAATGGGAGTAGAGTACAAAAAAATTCACGCGTGTCCAAACAACTGTGTGTTGTACAGTGGTGAATACGAACATCTGGACAATTGCCCGAAATGTTCGTTGTCCCGGTATAAGCATAAAGATGGTGAGTACTCCTCCGTTTAGAAAAAAAGCCCTCCAGCTAAACTATTGTGGTATTTGCCGATTATACCCAGATTCAAATGGTTGTTTGCTCATCTGAAAGATGCAAAGAACTTACGATGGCACGCAAAGGGTAGAAAGAGTGATGAGAAATTAAGACCTCCAGCAGATGGGCCTCAGTGGAGAAACGTCAACAGACGGTACAAAGAACATTTCGGACATGAAGATAGGAATCTGAGGCTTGGGTTATGTACTGATGGAATGAACCCGTACGGCATGCTGAGTAGTCAACATAGTACATGGCTTGTTATAGCTAGTGATCTACAATTTGCCCTCATGGGTATGTATGAAACGAAAGTACATCATCCCTAAGCATCCAGGTAATAACATTGATGTGTATCTTGCCCCTCTGATAGATGATCTGAAGCTATTGTGGAATGAGGGGACCATGGTATATGATGCTTATGCAAGAGAGAATTTCACGCTCAAGGCTTTGTTGTTCTGTACCATCAATGACTTCCCTGCGTATGGGAACTTGTCCTGTTACACGGTTAAAGGAACATTTGCATGTCCCATATACAAGGAAGACACTTGTTCGGACCGTTTAAAACATTGTGGGAAGAATGTTTACATTTGTCATCGACGTCTTCTCCCCGAAGATCACCCTTTTCGAGTAACGAAGAGAAAGTTGTTCAATGGTCAAGCCAAAACTCGTGTGGCCCATCTACCTTTGAGCTCTGAGGAAGTGTACGAAAAGGTTAAGGACATTGCAAATGTATTTGGAAACACATAAAAACCGGCAAAAAACATTTGGAAAAAGTGTTCTATCTTTTGGGATCTATCTTATTGGTGCCATCTTCCTGTGAGACATGCTTAGACATCATGCACATTGTGAAGAACGTTGGTGAGGCAGTGAGTGGGACTTTGCTCAATATACCCGGCAAAACAAAAGACGGATTGAAAGTCAGAAAAGACATGTAAACCATGGGTATACGAAAGGAGTTACATCCACAAGAGAATGGGAAACGAATATACCTACCTCCTGCATGCTACACGCTCTCAAAGGCTGAAAAGATTAGTTTCTGCAAATGTCTGCACTCGGTAAAAGTACCGTCTGGGTACTGTTCAAACTGGAAGAACATTGTATCGATGAAGGATTTAAAACTTTTAGGCATGAAATCTCACGATTATCATGTACTGTTACATCTTCTTCCAGTCGCAAATGAGGGATATTGCCATCTGATGTCAGAAATGTTTTAACTTGGTTATGTTTCTTTTTCAACGTTGTTTGCTCCAAGGTAATTGACGTAACCTCTTTAGATGATCTACAACGTGAAATTGTTGTCACATTATGTCAACTTGAGATGTATTTTCCACCATCTTTCTTTGACATAATGGTGCATCTAATTGTGCACATCGTTCGAGAGATACAATTCTGTGGTCAGGTATACTTATGGTACATGTACCCTTTTGAATGGTACATAGGTATTCTGAAAAGTAGAATGAAGAATATGTATCGACCAGAGGGGAGCATCATTGAAGCAACAGTGACTGAGGAAGTCACGGAATTTGTGACCGATTATTTGAGTGAGGCAGAGTCAATTGGTATCCCAAAACCACGACACTATGGCAGGTTTAAGGGTAAATGTGTCATTGGTAGAAAGACCGTGCAAGTTTCGTGTCATCTTATTCATCAAGCACATTTGTTTGTCTTACAACATCTTGAGTTTGTTTAACCTTATTTCAAAGCCCATATGGTTGAGTTAAGGCATCAAAATCCTTTGAAAGACCATATTTGGCTGACAAAGGAATAAAACCGAGTTTTTATCCAATGGTTCAAAGATCATGTGTTGACATTAGCATCATCAGATCCAGAAGCTGTAAGTGAAGAGATCAGATGTTTGGCAATCAGACCTGAAACTAATATTACATCATTTGAGGGGTATGATATTAGTGGGTATACATACTACACTGCATGCCAAGATGCCAAATCGATAAACCAGAATAGTGGGGTAAAAATTGAAGCTGCTGCCACTGAGTACCACAGCGGTAACCGATCTCAACCAGTTAGTAACTCTAGTTGGTATTATGGTGTCATCGAGGACATCTGGGAACTAGACTACGACATTGATTCCTTTCTGTTGTTCCGGTGCAAGTGGGTGGACAACCGATGCGGGTACCAAAATGATGGAGGGCTTACCTTGGTTGATCTTTCATGTGTCGATTATAAGGATGATCAATTTGTTCTGGGAAAGGATTGCGAACAAGTGCGGTATGTTGAGGATCCGAAAGACTGCAGATGGTCTGTTGTTCTTCCAGGAAGAAGGCCGGTTGTAATCGAAAATGAAAATAACGATAACGATGACAATGAAACGGTAGAGGAAACATCCTTGTTTCCTACTGGATTGCCGGATTCGATTGATGTTACCGAAAACGATTTGCTCTACGCACGATCAGACCATGATGAGGGTGTTTGGATAGAAAATATGAAATGATTTATGTTTTCGTGTCAGGTAACGTTGCTAGTATTTATGTTAACTTTATTGTTATGCTTCATAGTATTTATGTTAACGATCATCTTAACTGTTATTGTTATGCTTCATAGTATTTATGTAAATTTATATAATGACTTTATCTGATGAAAATGCTTTATTATTTTTTTTTTTGCAGTGGATGATCACCCTATGGATGACCCCGTTGGATAGTTTCTCATGAGTGGAGAAGCTGGGCCACAGCAGAAGAGACCAAGTAAGCGGGTCACAAGAGGAGGAAAGGAAAAGAACAACCAGTTAGCTATACGCGAGACTGAGGCTGGCCCTTCACAGCAAATCGAAGAGCCGTCAGTTGTCCCACCAGAGGCCAAGAAGCAAAAGAAGAGAGGTCCCACACGTGGGCTGAAGGCTAACAAGAGCCCTCCTACAAAACCAGTGCAATTCAATGAGTACAACCAACCTCATGGCAATTGGAAGAATGACTTCACCGCTTACGGTAGCCATTTGGTGAAGACATATTGTAACATATAACCATGACTGGAAGCAAGTGCCTCAAGCGTTGAAGGATACTATGTTTGAGCGTCTTCAGGTAAATCTCTACATTATTGGTATGATCTTTTGTAAAATAATAGAATATTTATGTTTACTTTACTAACTGAATGATCATGTATGTAGGCTCGTTTCTCCGTGGATCCCGCACTTAAAAAGGATGTGCTATCATCGATGTCGAAACAGTTCCGGGACCACAAAAATAAGTTGGCTGACAAGTACATCTACAAGGTGTCTGATCCAAAAGATCCAGATGCTTCAGATCATGATCTCGGTGGTGAGAGACCACCATGGAAGGTTTATGAGGGCATCACCGAAGAGCAATGGGTTTAATTTGTTGAGTCATGTCACACACCGGAGTTCCAGGTGCACTTTATTGTCATACATACTTATGTCTTTTGTGTTTAATTTCACTAAACATGATCATATTAATTTATGCAGGCTCTCCGTGTGCAACAACAAGCAAACGCTAAGAAGAATCTGTACCCTCACCACTTAGGTGGAAAAAGTATAGCTCAAAGGGTACCAGAATGGGAGCAAAAGGGATATCTGCCCACGGATGGCTCATTGGATACCAGTGGCAGAAGAATGAAAGTCTGGGAGTTAAGCCACATTCCGAAGAACTCTACTCCCGAAAATCCTCAATACGACGAAGCCACGAGAGCAGTTATTGCTCAAATGGTAAGTGATATCATTTCACTTTTAGTCAAACTGTTCATTTCATTTGTATATGAACTTATGATAAACTAATAACTGTATTTGTGTGTTGTATTAGGGTGAATTAAGCTCTCAGCTCACCCAGGGCACCTGGACCTAGACCTGGCAATTTTGACCCAACCCGAAACCCAACCCGAACCCAACCCATATTTTTGCGGGTTAGGGTCTTGATTATTGACCCAACTATTTTTTGGGTTGGGTTAGGGTAATAAGCTAATTTTGTGGGTTGGGTTAGGGTAGAGATCTTAACCCATGACCCAACCCGAAACCCGAAAATATATTATTAATAATAAAATTTAAATATTAATTCACAATTATATATATATATATATATTATTTTCAGATCAAGCTATACCTTAGCCTTATGCCCAAGTGCAGTTGGACTATTCCACCTTTAATAATATCACATAATCTTAACTAAACAAATGGCCTAACCTACTGTATATCAAACAAAGGGCCTAACCAGACCTTAACATAATGTTGAAAACCCAAATGCTCTTGTCTTGTAGACTCACATCCATTTTTCTTCTCTATGTCGTTGTTCATGTCTATGTCGCTCTTCATCTCTGCCCAAGGTTTGTTTTTCTAATTCTCACTACCATAGTTGTTCTTGAGAACATATGTACGTTTAGATTATCTAGAAGGGTGAACAATAATAGGTGATATGTATTTTTTGTAAGTAGGATCTTGATTGTAGACCTCTTAGCGAATTCTGAAGCCAACAATACAGATAGTGTGCTGCATAAAAATTCCTTACACTGTTGGTAACGATTAAGTTATTGTGATTGTACTTTTCTCAGCATGAGCACTCAATTTTAACAAGTTAATTATTTTAAAAACTATCAGTCATAGTTTGAGGGCTTTGAGCTCTCAGTTTATAAATTATTTCTAACTTTAGAAGATTTGTCTTTAGTATATTCTCTAATGCAAATGAAGAAGATTTTCATTTTCTTCCCCCTTTTTATTAAGGCAATAGGATCATTGCATATCTAGATAGGATTCCTCCCCACAGTGGTAGAGCTTTAGGCTCAAGATTGATAAATATAAACTTATGGAAAAATATGTGTTATTCTATTCATGGGAAATTGGTGCAGTACTTTTACATTCTTTGCATAAACATGGAATTTGTTTAAAGTGAGTCGATCAAGGAAGATTACTTCTCTTCCTTTTGTGTCATCCTAATTAGATTTTTTTATTAATTTCTACTCCTAATCCATTTAAATTATTGTATGCTTAAAAATGGGTTGGGTGGGTTGGGTTAGGGTTGAGGATTTTAAACGGGTGGGGTTAGGGTCATGATTTTCGGACCCTCCATTTTGGGTTGGGTTGGGGTTGATGATATTTTAAATGGGTTGGGTTGGGTTGATATCAACCCAACCCAGCGACCCAAATTGCTAGGTCTACGTGGACCTCACAGAGGAATGATGATCCTCTTACACGCGCTCTTGGTAAGAAGGATCATCCAGGTCATGGCCATTGGGTTTGGTGGGCACGTTGGTATTCGTCAGGCATTTGACGTACCCGGGTCCAGAAGTGCACATTAAGGATGAATAGCTACGAGGACACCTGAGAGTGATGACTGAGATGAGTAGAGGATTAATCAGAAGCGTCGACGAGAGGATCGCTCAGGCTATGTCAAGGTTTCAGACCAGATGCATAGCAGCCAAGAGGTTTCTCGACCACCAGTTGATCGTCACCCATTCACAGCAGAGTGCACCGTAGTGGGAAGTAGTGTCCAGTCGGCTGATCCATTTCCCCATGCATCTCTAAAGGTTAGACCAACATTTCAATTAAGTACATGACGATTAATATTTTTCACTTGATCACTAATATCATTAGAGAACAAGGAATTCACAATTTTTATCTAAACAAGTTCCACATAACATTCAGGCACCCACTGAGTGCACGTTGTTTTTACAAATTGGAGAAGAAGAGGTCATAGTGGCATGGGGAAAACTTTTCCCTTCAGTTGCAAGTGATATTATGCAGTGAACCACTCCGACAGTACCATGCACGAGTGCTTCTGGACGACTTTGTTACAGAGCATGGTGACGTCCGTTTACCGTGCCGATCCCACAAAGACCTACCTTGCGTTCGCCAAACTGCGATAGTGTAGTGGCCAGTACGATTGGTCAAACTCCCTGGGCAGGTATTTACTCTTAACCGTTTCTATAAAACTATTGATGTACCACCTTGCATCCATATACTTAATTAGTTAATATCATAGGATATGGGCCGACCAAAGACTGATAAGGGAAAAGGAAAAAGAATTGCTGCACCTGTTCAATCAAAGGCATCCACAAATTTCGTGCTTAGACCTGATTTGGTAGAGAAAAAGAATATTGGCCTGCTTGTCGACTAATATGAAGATTCTGCACTCATCGTTGTTGCTACTACCACCTCACTGTGATTCCCTCACTGTGGAAGATCACGAGAGGATATTTCACCATCAAGTTCAAGCAGGAGATGCACATCGATTTGAGATATATATATATGTCCGACTTCAAGGAGTGTTTCACGAGGGATTGGTTGAATGTGTCGATTATCAAGTTAGCCGTCATGTGAGTGACTTCTACCTTTTTATTTTGAATGCATTGATTGGTGTGATAAATTAGATGGTTTGAATAAAAAGTTAATAACTAATGATTTGTCTTCATGGTGCAGGCATGTGCATAATAAGGCGATCAATGTCTACGAAGATCACAGATTCGGATTCCTGTGTCCTGCTATCTGCTGTGAAGTCCAGATGACAAGTGACATGGAAGGCCTTATGCAATATATGACGAATGTCATCTTTGAATGTGCTGACAAGTCATTTATTATGCTGCCATATCATTCAGGGTATGATATTTGACTATTTCTCTTAGTATATCTAAATCATATAGTTTGTGTTAGTTGTTTAATGATTTCAACACATTATGTAATTTGTGAACAGTCGACATTGGTCATTGCTTGTGCTGGCATTGAACCACCCACGAGTCTTACAATTTGGCTCATTTGGTAGGGGTGTCAAAGACCGAAGATCGCCAACGCAATAGTGAGGTAAGTTTGTTATGTTAAACAACAATTGTTATTACTTAACGTTAACTGTTTCAAAACTTCCTACTGATGCGTAAAACTATATTCCTGATGTATATAGTTCCATGAGAGATGAATTCATGACTATGATAAACCATTGAAGAGTAACGTCCCTTGGAACATTGTCAGGTACTCTTAATTGCTAATTTGGTGTGATAATGATTAAACTAGTTTATAACTGTCAATATGTGTGTTTGTATAGTGTCCAAGGCAGCCTGGGGGTTCAGAATGTGGATACTATGTCATGAGATTTATGAATGACATAGTAGGAGTGGCGTCCATGTTACCAGATCACTCGTTAGACATGTAACAATCTTTGAAAGTTTAGTTATGCTCTTTACATGTTGTTAGACTTGTACGTTTAAGATTAATGTTCAATTTTTTCAGGCTTATGAAGAAGTGCTCCAAGGTGGTCAATATGAAGATGCTCAAATTGTTGAGATTCTTGAGGAATGGTCGGAGTCGTCTGCACAAATTTAATGAATGTTGATGATCATGAAGATGATTTGTGAACTTTTTCGAGTATGTAATTGTAATTTTGTACACTTGTGGATGGTGTAATGGTAGATTTGAATTGTGATGTGGTTTTTTTCTTTGTAATGAAAGTGTGTAATTAAGTGTAATTGCATTGGTTTGTTTACTCTCAAATTGTGGCGCGTCGTTGATATTAATTGGGAGCTTTTAAAACTTTTTAAATGTGTGTTGGAGCTCCCTGTGTGGATGAAGCTTTATTATAGGTCTCATTGAATCATTTAGTGCGTTGGGGTGAATATATATGCTGGGATGGAAAAAAAAAAAAAGGGGGGGGGGCTATTTCATCGATTCTTAGCTTAGAACCGCCGAAATAGATACAAAAAATAGGGCCTATCTCGGTGGTTGTGAGCTAAGAACCGCCGAGATAGATGTCGTCATATTTTGATTTGGGCACCCACCTATTTCGGTGTTTTGTTGACAACCGTCAAGATAGGTGCACCTATTTCGGCGATGCTCATTTTGGCGGTTTACAACCGCCGAAATAGGCCCCTTGTAACCGCCGAAATAGGCCATTTTTCTACTAGTGTGATAAGCGGTTTAAACACAGGTCAAATGGGGTTGGATGGGCTGTAAATGAATTGGACTGTTAAACTAGTCTAATTGGTAATGGTTTCTAAAATGTAAATCAAAATCAAATTGGGGTTAGGAAATAATAGGGTTTTGAAATACCCCTAACCTTAAAAACTTAATTAAATGATCTATTAATGATCTAAGATGGTTAATAAACATCTAAGACCATTGGGGAACAATCTAAAGATCTCACAAGGCAAAACATGCCTTAAGATCGGTAAAGACAAAAATGTGCTTTAAGACACCATAGAGATTATATGACCTCAAATAGGATCCAAGTGGATTCCTAAGTATTATAATTAAGTAATTAACATTATAAAACCATTCTCAAAGGAAACCAAGCTCTAAAACATGTTCTAACACAAATGTGCTTTAAAATTCTTAAAGCACGTTTTTTAGAAAATTGACTTTCTGAGTGGGTTTTGAGTGGTGTTAGGCATTGGATTAGACCTGATATACTATGTACTATAATGTACCACATTATAAGGTCTAAATCCAAGATTTCAAAAAAAATCCGAAATATGGCATTCATTTGTGAATAGTAATCAAATAGTGCATTTTTAAGCAAAATTGACTAAGTATAGTCAATGGTCAATTAATGACTCATCCTTACCCTTAGTAGTCGGCAGCATGGAGCAAGGAGGACAGCACATTCAACTTTAATACAAATATCTAGCCAATTTGGTGAATCACCATTTACTATTCCATTTCTTACTTTTCATTCATTAAAACACATTTTCTTTCTTTCTCTTTCCTTTGTCCCATTCCATCGAGCCATCAGCACTTCCTACCCTCTCAAGCTGTGTTCTTGAGTATTCAAGGCAAATCAATTCCTTTTGCACCTAAGGTAATGGTTTAAGGCTTATTTTAGCTCTTTTTCTTCATCTCTTCATTACCTAACACATGGAGCTTATAATCTATCACTTTCCATGGCTCATTCTCAGTGTTTTAAACCTTTAACAACAATCAATCTTGGCTGAAGCAAGCTTTGGGACCAAGGTGGTCAAAATTTACATTATAAGGTAAAAACATACCTTAAGGATTTCTATTCTTCATCCGGTTTTCTTCTTCTGATATCTATGAGTTTATTCACTCATAATCTTCATATTTACATGTTAATTCAGTTGATTAACCATTTGGAGCAAGGGTGGCCGAAAATCAAAGGAAATATCATTCTTTAAGGCATTTTGCCAAGGTAAAACCTATTACCATAGCAGCTTGTTGTTGTCTAGCTATTCCCCATGTTTTTATGGTGAATTTAACACCATGTGGTGTGTTCAATTCAGGCTGAAACCCTTTGGAGACTACCTTGCATTTTTACGGTGATTTTGCCTTAAATCTTACATTTAATTGTTCTTTATGGTTAGCTCATGCTTGGAGTATAACCATATCTTATTTTGGTGTATTAAACATGTCTAATTGATGTGGTGATTTTTCCTCCAAGCTGCCGAGGTGTTATTAAGGATAAACCAAGGTATAAACAACTTAAACTTATGATTTTATGATTTTTCAGCATATATATTATATGTGCTGAGAGTGGAGTTGTTATATGGGTGATTTTAACCTAAGTGTGGAAAAAAAATGACTAAGATAAATTAAGCTAGTCATTTAAGTGATTTAATTAACATAATGGTCAAATTATGACATTATATGGAAAATAATTAAGCTACAGCAAGGACGAGAGCTTATAGTATAAATTGAGCTATTTTATGTGTAATTTATGTTTATAAAGAAAGTTGTAATAGGCCATGTCATTAGGCCATTTTAATTTAAGTTTAAAGCTTATTTAATTTAATTTATGCTTATATAATTAAGTTTGTGGGGTCAAACGGTAATTACTAGTAAATTATAAAGTCATGGGCTTAATTTAGAGGAATTTAGGGTTTTTATTAATTTAATAAAAATTTAATAACATTTTATAAAGTTTTGGGTGTCAAAATTGTAAAAATAGAAAAGTATAATAGGGTATAATAGGTGATTACCGAAGTTTGGTTCCAATTTGGTATTAGAAGTTAAAGTGTAAAGTTGACTATATGGGACTTTGACCTAATGGTGGCCACGGGTCTGGTTCCACCGGTTCCGGTTCCGTTTCCGGAAAATGGGTATTCGTATTTTTCGGAACCGTCTGGGCGGTTCTGGTTCGGTTCCGGTTTCTGAAATCTGGATTCGCTTCAGATTCGGTCAAAAAGGGCCGTTCCCGGCGTCTGGTTCGCAGGTTCTGATCGGTTCCGGTTTGATCTGGTTCCGGACGAGCGACGAATCACGGCGACCAGTTGCTCTTCGTCGGTTCGTTTAGAGCGATCGGCTCCAGTTCCGTTTTGAGATCCTTGAGCGCACACGTTGCTCTTTTCATCCACTTTTACTCCTAGATAGGTTATTCTTCAAGTTTTAATCTTAAATGTGTAAGAAACAAAGACTTAGGAAATTTTATTGAATTTTCAAAAAATAAGGAACAAAGAGAATTTTATTATATGATTCACTGTCTCATTAAAAGCTTATTAGGTAAAACCCTTTGAGAAAAACCTTAATAAGGAAAAGAGACAGCTAACTAAGAGGTTACATGATTTCAATTTGCAAGTCTTAAAAAAAGATTACTGGGAAGAAAGTAATACTAAATTACTAATACATTCTAAAATATTAGAAGATAGAAGTCCTAAGTGGTGTTATCCCCATTCATCTCATACCAATCATGATGTTGGCCTTCATATTGCAATGCGCGTGCTTGGGATCTAACGACTATTTTCTTCAGAGGAGCCGCGCGCCCGAGACCAAAACGACGTCATTTTGGCCCGATTCCAACGGTAACTTCAACCGGTTCCGGGGCGGTTCCGGTTCCGGTTCCACCGGTTGCGGTTCCGGTTCCCGGCCGAATCCGACGATGGTTCCAAGCGGTTCCATCCGGTTCCGAGCGGTTCCGGTTCCGGCCCAGTTCGGGCCCCGATCTCAAAACATGTATTCGTATTCAGAACCGGCGGAGGGCGGTTCGGTTCCGGTTCCCACCGGTTCCCGGCCGGTTCCGTTCCAATCGGTTCCGGGTAGAACCGGACCCGATGGCCCACCATACTTTGACCAAGTTTGGAGAATTTAAGAAATTAAAATACTACCTTATAATAAGATAGTATTAAAATTGTAAAAGATTTATAAGAGATGGGGTGATATTGTGATTTCCGAAACTTTGGGGTACTAAATGGAATTTAGTACAGACCTTAGGGTTATTAGGAATTTTTAGAAGTTTATAAATTGGAGTTAAAATGGATTAAAATATTATATAATATATGATATTTTCATAACATGTTTACAATGGGTAACATATGTGTATAAACCGAGAATTATAGAAAGTATAAGGTTAGGAATGATATTTATAACCTTTTGGTATAGTTTGGTAATTTTTGGAGTTATATATAAGGTTTTATAAAGATATATGTATAATATATAGTTTTAATGACATTAGAAAACTATGTATTATAAATTGGGGAGATTTGTAATTATACAAAGTTAGGTGGTAGGAATTTAATTAAAACAGACCCAGGGTCTGTTCGGTAATTATAACCATTTAAAACTATAGGTTATAATTATATTAAGGTTTAGGATTATAATATAAGGAATATATTATAAGTGTAACAATGAAATATAATGTGGGGTTGATTTGTAATTTATGGAAGTATAGTGGGAGATAATAAAAACCGAGAGTATAAGGGGCTGTTTGGTATTTGATAACAATTTATAACTATAGGTTATAATTGTTTTAATGACATAAATGTCATAATATATGTTATATAACTATAATATAACATTATATCAATTATGTGGTGGATTTTGTAAATATTTAGGAAAATAGGTGCTGTTCGGTAATATGAACATTTTTGAATAAAAAATTATAATATGGTTTTAATGTTATAAGAGTTATAACATTTATAATATAAGAAATATTCATTTAAAAGAATGAATATATTATAAAGACTTACCATATAATAAATAGTCCCATAATACATGTATATCAATAAATATATGTTATGGAGTGGAAAAATATAATATGGTTCAAAAACCATATATTATCATAATTAATGATATAAGATAAGGAGAAAAGAATTACAAACATTAGATATGGAAATTCTAATGTCAGGATTATACATGGAGTAATAAGGATTTATATAATTCAAAGTATTTTTACATATGAATTATACTACATTTAACTTGGAAAAAAAACCTTAGGAAAATAAATACTAAGGTGAAATGTATAATATATGATTAAGAATTATACATGCAATATAGAAACAAACTATATAATATACAAGGGTATATTAAATTACATGGGATAATAAAGTTCAACATTAAGTATATTAATATACGAGACGAGACTACGCATGTAATATAACGTTTTTCCCAAATCCCGAGTAAGCCGAAAACTCGACAAACGTTGACAGTTAATAACGGGGGTTAACCGGGAGGTGTTTAGTGACGGTACGAGGTACCGTAGAGTTATGTCGTTATACGGGATTCTAATCAGTAGCATTATGTATTATTAAACTGTTAGAGACGACACGGGGAGCATCGGATCTAGCTGATTCATACTCCACGGTTATACATTCAGGGTGAACGGTATGTTGTTATGTGTCTCTGATTGTCTCTAAGGGCTTCCTCAGTTCAGACTTCTGTGTAATCTGTGATAAGATTGTTTGTCTGATTGTGTGAATAAATAATGCATGAATTGTATATTTTCAACTGCTTATTATTTACTGTTGTTGCGTTAACAGTATTGGTTCGTATATATGGACCTATATATATAAAACGAACTAGCGGCTATGGTGCTATCTTATATGTAAAATAAGGATCGTCAGAAAAATGTTATAGCACTAGGATGATAAGATATATATATATATATATCCGAGACTTTAATACGAAGCATTGGCCTTTCTAACGCCGCTCTCGTATCTAACACTGGATCCCGAGTTTACAGACTCCGGATTGGACTAACGACCTTAGTCTGCTGTGTTGGAAAAATTGGTAATGCGATGCGATGGTATAATTAATTAACTTAACAAAGCCAAGAGGATGTGGCTCTTTGTAACACCCCTACTACACACTTACTATTAACTGGAGTCGCAGCGGAAAATAAACAACTAAACAATAACTAAACGATTGGTGCTACAACGCCGTCAACCACCCACGTGGTTAACAAGGCTGAATAAATACAAGTGTATCGGTCTGATGATCAGACTCCCGAGCATAGAACTAATAATCATATATACATAAACACAATACCGTAGTATTTACTTACATCCTTCACTGTAAACCATCACTGTAAACTGTTCACAACCAAAATATATATCGCCACGGGAGCACAGGCGCATCCCGGGCCCAACATCCAAAAATAATCAAAGTAATCCTGCATCCTAGAATCTAGAGCCAATCTGCTTCTTCGATCCTCATCCTGCAGTAAAAGAAATATGGAGCCCCCGAGGGGGTCAGCAACCCTTGGCTGGTATGGTTAACGCGCAGCCCATCGGCTACCGGGATGCGCGCAACTAATTGTCATGATGGCATGGCATTCATTTTAAACACACAACATATACATATATCACAACATGGTATTGTACACAACATCACACATAACATACAAGAACAATTCCTTTTAGGAAGTGAACCAATACAATTAGTTCCCATGGAGAGCCTAGAGAATGTTGCCATACTCATGCTAAGCTCGTTACATAACTGTTACCGTCCTGTTAGATTGAACGGATAACTTAACACAAGGTGCCTCGGATATAGTGATCCAAGCACACCGAACAACACATAGTATGCCCCTGTGGCCCGACGTGAGTCAGTAAAATAGCCTTGGTTAAGCTAAAGGGAAGGTTGGAAACCAAATTGGAAAACAACCATAACATACAAAGAGAATCGAACCGGTTATGACATCGACTCCCATACTCACACGCGTGGCCGGAACAGACCGGACTCCTCACTTCCCCCGTTAGCACTTGTCAGTAGTTCAACATTGAACTCAATAAACAATTCACAAACAATTGGTTAAGTCTTGTTAGACACCACAAGGGAAGAGAGAGTCATACGTAACAATACAATAATATTTAACAACTGTAAACTCGTTACATGATTTAAGTCTTACAAGGTCATTAACACACAGAAGAACAAACAACACATAAGCCGGTGTAAACCGGTAGGCAACAGACTGCAAGAAAACCATACCTTGGTCCTTGCTTCGATTTGTTTCCACCGTAGGTCACTCCTATACATGATTAATAATGTCGGTTAATTAATTTACTTAACCTCAAATTTACTAAATGTTTAACATGATCATATGACATGTTTTAATGCCCCAACTTATCCTTGATTACCTACATTATACCCCCTAGGGTTAACTACATTTGCCACATTCTTTACTGTTTTTTTTATAAGTTTTGGTCTGTCCGACCCACCGTCCGACCCACCAACTGGGTCGGACCCTTCCAGTGATTCTCGGGTTTGAAAAATATACTTGTCCGACCCAACCATCTGGGTCGGACCATTCCAGAGATTTACTGTCCTTTAAAACACACACGTCCGACCCAAGCCCTCTGGGTCGGACCGTTCCAGAACTCTTTACTGGCGTCTAACAGAGGCTGTCCGACCCAAACTTGGTTCGGACCCCTGGGTCGGACGCCACCAGAATATGCCCAAACATTGTCAAATCCTCTCCAAACTTCTCCTAAGGCCTCCATTGTGTTCTTACATCATTTGGTACACTTACACCCTCATACAACATCCATGAAACTCCTTTTCTATCTCCTTAAACACTCACTCATTTCTTACCAAAATTCCTAACACTTATAATGTTTTCTCCTTAGTTTTCCAAGTGTTGTTTCATACCTATGATAACCACTATGCCAATAATGTTTCCTCACCACTACCACATCATCTCCCAAGCATCTTTTCTTCCTAAACACTCCTTGAACATCTTTACAAGTTTATAGCTTCCCATGCAACAAATCACTTCATCCTTTCTCACCAACAATGCACAAGTCCTAAATACAATCTCACCGTGATCTTGAAGTGTCCAAAACATTCTTTTGCATTCTAAATCCTCTAAAACATTGCCTAAGCCCTTTTACATCTTAGGATGCTTTAATGCATGTTCCTTCCACTAGTAAAGCACTTAACCATTCTAAACATTTCCTAACTTACCAAACTTATTTTAAACCCTTAGAACTTTTGTTTATTACCTAAATTTTGACATAGGTCTCCTAGAACATTACTAAACCAAAACACATTGTTTTAATCACACTAAACAACCAAGAACACTTAAAATCCATCAAACACATTCTTATACACAAAACTTCACTCATTTAGCACTACATCACAATATAGTGCATAATTTAAATTGCATGGCACTTAGGCCCTTAAATAACATGGCTCTTAGGCCCTTAAGATGCATAAATCTTAAACACTGAATTTCCACAATATATTTGCCTTTGACCTGACAAATACACTCAACAATACATATGCCTTTTACTAAGCCCTTGAGAGCATTCTTCTAAGTCATTCACCATTGGCTCCTTAGATCATTTTTAACAAGCAATATGATCTCATTTCTCCTAAGACTTTAAACCACATTAGGTTAGCATATTTACCTCTTTTCCTTACAAACTTCTTTCTTGTTTCCTTGACTAAATTGGCAAGGCTTTTAGTTGCTTGTCAACTTCTAACATAATACAAATGATATAATGAGTATACAAGCTTTATGCTTCATCTCATTGTAACCCTAGTTACATATATTATTTTAAAGCATTAAGATTGTTTTTACCTTGGAATGGAAAGAGAGTTTGGATATGTAACAAGAGAGGACTCCACCAAGCCCTTGGAAGATTCAAATGAAGCTAAAACAAGCAAGGTAAGGACACCATCAATGGTGATTTTCGGACAACACATAAACATGAAGGAAATGTTATTTTTCTTTGAGTTTCCTTACCTAGAAGCAAAGGAGAACAACAATATGTGAAAAGATGAGCTCAAGCTCCTCCCATGGTGATTCCTCTTGGCACCGAAATGGAGCTCTTGGGATTTTGAGATAGGAATGAAGAGCTTGATGAGACTAAGAGAATGGTGGTCTTTGTTTTTGATTTGGCAAAGTGAGCTATGAATTATAGATGGTCAAAGATGGAGTTTGATGGTGGTGGTGTAGCATTACCGTGAAAGAGAGCAAGAAGGGAGAAGGTGAAGTGTTGGAGACGGTGGGAGCATGAGGAAATGAATAGTTCTACTTTTTGAAGATATTTATATGTAAAGTAAATAGTAACCTAAAAGTCATCTTTTAATTACTTAACAAACTAACAAGAGGTGAATCACCACTAGAAAAACCGGCCCCCTTAATTTCTTAGGGGTATTTTAGTCTTTGTTGACTAATTAAATTACTTACATTGACATATGTTATAAACTAGCTTATTTTAGTTACTATTCACTAAAACAAGGCACATAGATGTGAAATTTTTGATTTCCCATTGATATAGACTTCCAAATGTGATACTATATAGTACACATGATATTTAAAGAGTAATGATGGACATTTAGCCATTCAAAACTCATTTACAAGACAATTTTTCAAAAATGTGCTTTAAGACTCCTTAAAGCACATTTTGTGTTTTAACTTGTTTTCAAGCTTGGTTTTCTTTGGTAATTGGTTTAATATGTTCATTAGTATATAATAAGGTCTTGGTAAGTTCATTAGGTCTTAACCAAGCTTATCCCAAGCTTAGAGCACATTTGGCTTTTATTGACCTTAAAGCACATTTTGTGTTTTCTATGGTTTAAATTGCTTACTAATGTTTCTAAGACTCTTTTTAGTCTTACCACACCTTATTTTAGTGTTTAATCAACATAACTAGGTTTGGGGTATTTCAATCTACCCCCCTTAAAAGAACTTTGTCCCTAAAGTTCATACTTCCACATATCCTAAATATTAGAACACGGGAACACATATCAACCACTTCCATAACAACATTAACAACATCCTTACATAACATCGGACACAAGGTCCATACAACAATAACAAAACACATCATTCATGCTCAGCGGTCTGTAACATAACAAGGTAACAACATGACAACACAACACAGACAATGTATCCAAATACATGTCGTACACACATAACTGAAACGGCTTTACCCCCTTAAATAGGGGTACGCCCCGTACCCTATACATACAAACGCTAAGAAGTAAACAATGACGGGTACTTCGCCTTCATCTTATCTTCCAGCTCCCAAGTGGCCTCCTCAACGTCCTGGTTAGACCAGAGAACCTTCACCAGTCTCACAGACTTATGGCGAGTGTCTCGAGTCTTAGTGTCCAGAATCTGTACCGGAGTCTCCACTGATCGCATGGTCGGCTCTAAAGTTAGCCTTTCAGGCTGAAGCACATGAGACGGATGAGACATATATTTCTTCAACTGGGACACATGAAATACATCATGTACCTTGCCCAGCTCGGCGGGTAAATCAAGTCTGTAAGCTACCGGGCCGATCCGCTCTGTCACAACATAAGGCCCCACATATTTCGGCTCAACTTGCCTTTTTGGCCAAAACGAAATACTCCCTTCATGGGGGATACTCTCAAAAATACCTGATCGCCCACGGCGAACTCCAGGTCACGTCTGCGTACGAATTCTGTCTATCCTGAGCTGCCTTCATGTTAGCCCGGATCCGGGGAACTTCTGCCTGAACTTGTTCCAGATACTCTGGTCCTATAATGACCGTCTCACTCGACTCGTCCCAGCATAATGGCATGGTCTACCGTACAAAGCCTGAAAGGAGACAACTTGATCGAAGCATGGTAACTGTTGTTGTAGCTAAACTCGATCAGATGTAACTTGTCAATCCAGCTGGTCTGAAAGTCAAGTGCACATGCACGTAACATATCCTCAAGTGTCTGGATGGTGCGCTCACTCTGACCATCTGTTTGTGGGTGGAACACTGTACTTAGCTTCAGCTCGGTACCAAGCGCTTCCCGTGTGGATTTCCAGTACCTGGAGAGGAATCTGGTATCCCTGTCAGACACGATAGTCTTCGGTACCCCATGGTGCCGAACAATCTCCCTATCAAAGAGCTCTGCTAGTTTTGCCACTTTCCAGGTGTCCTTCATCGGTATGAATCGAGCCACCTTGGTCAGTCGGTCAACAATAACCCAAATCATATTCAGACCTCCCCTTGTAGGCGGAAGCCCTACTACGAAGTCCATAGAAATATCATGGAACTTCCACTCAGGCACTGGCATTGGCTGTACCATACCACCAGGCCGTCGGTGCTCAAACTTGACCTTCTGACAAGTGAGACACCTCAACACATAATCATTCACATCCTTTTTCATTCCAGTCCACCAAAATAACATTTCATACCCTTATACATCTTTGAAGCTCCGGGGTGAATCGAAGTCGTAGAACAGTGGGATTCACTCAGTATGCGCTCCTTCAACTCAGCGCTACTCCTCGGAATACACAGTCGGCCATTTAGCCTAATCAGGTCATCATCGTGGAGTCTGAAGTCGTACTTCTGACCCTCGAATGTGCCATCAATAAGCTTCTGTCTAATCTCCAACATATACTGATCCGTCAGCTGAGCACTCCGCACCTCTTCAACCAAGCTAGTATGAGAGACTAGCGAATGGAGAGAGTGTGCTCGGCGACTCAATGCGTCAGCTACCACATTTGCCTTACCCTCTTTGTACTGTAAATTGATGTCGTAGTCATTTAGAAATTCACCCACCTTCTTTGTCTCATGTTCAACTCCTTCTGAGTGAACAAGTACTTTAAACTCTTGTGGTCAGAATAAATTGTCACACTTACCCCATACAAGTGATGTCGCCATATCTTCAGTGCGAAGACAATGGCACCCAATTCTAAGTTGTGGGTAGGGTAGTTCTCTTCATGCTTCTTCAGCTGTCGGGAGGCGTAAGCTACGACCTTCCCGTGTTGCATCAACACACAACCCATACCTCTGCCTGATGCGTCGCAATAGACCTCAAAACCATCTGGACCGTCTGTAAGGTCAGGACTGGTGCAGATGTTAGAGCATCCTTGAGACTCTGGAAAGAACTCTCACAGTCGACTGTCCACTCGAATGGTGCATCCTTCTTCATCAAGGAAGTCATCGGCTTCGAGACACTGGAGAAGTCCTTCACAAACCTCCTATAATAACCTACTAGACCGAGGAAGCTCCTGATGTCGGTAACTGTCTTCGGCCTAGGCCAGGTGCGCACTGCATCAATCTTTGCCGGATCAACAGCGATCCCGGCCTCAGAAATCACATGTCCAAGAAAGGATACTTGGTTCAACCAAAACTCACACTTTGAAAATTTAGCATATAACTGATTCTTTCTCAATGTTTGCAACACACTTCTCAGGTGGCTTTCGTGCTCACCTCTCGATTTCGAGTACACAAAATATCGTCGATGAAGACTACCACTGACTTGTCCAATGATCTTGGAACAAGCGGTTCATTAAGTCCATGAACTTGGCTGGTGCATTGGATAGACCAAACGGCATAACCGTAAACTCATAATGTCCATACCTTGTTCTGAATGCTGTCTTCTCAATATCACTGTCACGGATGGCAATCTGATGGTATCCGGATCGTAGATCTATCTTGGAGAATACTGATGCCCCTTTCAACTGATCAATAAATCGTCGATGCGTGGTAAAGGGTAACGGTTCTTCACCGTAACTGCATTCAGCTCTCGATAGTCAATACACAGGCGAAGGCTACCGTCCTTCTTCTTCACGAAGAGGACCGGCGCTCCCCATGGTGAAACGCTAGGGCGGATAAACCCCTTGTCGAGTAGGTCTCTCAGCTGCTCCTTGAGCTCTGTCATCTCTGCTGGAGCCATACGATAGGGCGCCTTCGCAATTGGTCCGGTGCCCGGAACCAAATCAATTTCAAACTCAACTTCCCGTGCTGGCGGCATGCCCGGCAGTTCCTTAGGAAATACATCAGGAAACTCCAACACTACCGGCACATCGGGACTAAACTCTGGGTCTCTCTCTATGTCCTGGACATAGCAGAGGTATACATCACTCCTCTCGTCGTAGTTCACGACACATAGCCATGGCGGTGATGATCTGAGTCGAAGGCTCCCTGGGCCTCTGGCGGTAAGATATAGTAACCCCAGACGGACTCCGAAGAAGCAGACGATGCGGCACACAGGATTCTGCCCTTGTACCGCTCCAACCAGTTCATCCCGACAATCACATCAAAGCCAAGTCCGTCGAACTCTATCAAGTCGATCGGAAACTCTTCACCTCTGATTCGTACAACAACATCATCTCGGTGGTAGCGGGTACACCTGATCCGCTCTTTCGAGGGAGAGTGACTAGGAAGTCTGGCATCTCATCACATCTAACCCCAGCCTCTTCGCAAAAGATAGCGAAATAAATGTTTGTGAGGCTCCGGAGTCGAACAAGATCGAAGCGTCCACGCCATTGACTGGGAAGGTACCGGTGAGGATTGTGCCGCTCCTTCCGGCTTCTGCCTCATTGCAGACACTCAGTATACCTCCCGTTCCGAGTGCACAGCCTAATTCATTGGCAAACTAATAAGTATTTGGTAACAACATGGTTGACATGCTTCAAACAACTCCACTTTATTCATTAACACACTCTTTTTACAACGTTCGTTGGCTTATACTATCGCCATAATTAACACTTACAACATCCTTAACATTCACTGGTTCAACACATCACATACTTATACAAGGCTTAAAACTGTCTGAAGGTCAAATTCAAACGTCCGGGTTTCATGTGTGTGGCATTGATCACTGCTGATGGTGCAGTATTCAGTTTGATCTTCTTGATGCCATGGTATAGCATCCTTGACTGCCCACCCATGATTAACACATCTCCTGATTTCAACACTAGCTTCTTCGCGAGATCAGCACGCTTCTGCTCGCCATACACGAACACTACGGTATCACCAATGGACCAAGACACCACGGGTACTCCCTTACTTAGAGACTCGGGTGACTCGTCCTTATCTTGGTGTAAACCTGACCGTCCACCTTTTTGGTAGAAGTTCACAATACATAGATCCGCTTTAACACTTGGAATTGAATCTGTTTCAACTTGTTGAGCAATTCCCACGGCGTGGTTAACGACCGCAAGGAACTCCTCAATACTTGGTACAGTTGCTCCATCTTCAGCTCGCACTTCTTGATATGTCTTGGTGTAACGGTTACAGTCCTTACCCATGCACATCATCTTCAATTTCATTCTTGATCTGCTCGGGTATTCGGGTGTGTAAAACCTCCAGGTTTTGCTCCAAGTTCATTGCATCGTCTGATGATATGGATTTGTGCTTCCGGTGTCAGGTATCCATTTAAGAGTACCATACCTGGTTGGATGACCTGACATTGCTCCATTGGAAGTCATGAGTTGATGGTGGTTGTTTCTTCAGGGTTTGGTGGGGTGGGATTGGATAACATATATTGAAGGTTCCTAAGTTTCCAAATTACCTAATTAGGTGTCCTCACATCATACTTTAATTCTTTACTCACATGGTAGTACACTTGGACTCACTAACACACCATGCATGAAATGCGGTATGCAATCACTTATTTCACTCAACAGTTTAGGCGGTACCTGGTCTAGAAGAGGGCCTGGCGCCTCAGACCGGTCCACCACATGCAGGGTGGCCTTGCTAGGTCCCGACCCCTTCCCCTTCTGGGAATCTGTGTACCTCTGATCCGGGGTGGCTGATTTGCCATCTTCGGACCATCGGTGGTCACGGTGGCCTTACCCTTCCATTGCCCCTTGGGCCTGTAGTTTCTACTGTTCGGGTTCTGCCAGCACTCATAGTCGCGGTGCCCCATCTTTTTGCAGTATCGGCACTGCACATCATTACCCTTGCAGTCCTTGCCGGGGTGGTCTCCGTTACACCACTTACAATAGTAATGGCGCTCCGGTCCAAAGCCCGTGCTAGCTGCTAACACATCACACACTCAGTACATACTTCACAATTTAATAACACACACTAGATTTCGGTATTGAACTTTATTAATTACCCTTGGGTGGGTAAGAGCGTAAGGGCTTGGCCGCATACGCATAAGTGAGCTGTAGAGGCTCCTCAGCAGTGGTGGTCTAGGTCTGGCCCTTGCCACCCTGTTGCTGTCCTTTCTGGGACTGGGGTATGGCTTCTTCTTCTTCTCCTCCCCCTTGCCCTTGCGCGCCTTGGCCCTCGCTCATGGCCTTGCGCTTGAGCGCACTCTCCTCGTCCCTCAGACGGACGGTGATCTCAACAATTGCAGCGGCATGGTAGCACTCCTATATTTAGGGTGTTAGTTATGCCCCGCTAACCAACTCACATCACATTAACATACTATACATACTCATTCACTTATACTGTAGTTCATTACCTGCAAGGTTGTATACCCGCTCGGCCCCATGCCGTAGCGTAAACGGTAACTCAACCCGTTGTAAAAACGGTTCACTAAAATCCGGTCCGAGTAACCCAGATCCGGCAGATGGATGAGTCCGATAAAAGCGGTGTAGTACTCATCAACTGTCATCTTGTCTCCCTGTCTCAAACTGTCAAGCTCTAGGCGCTTGGCCTCCTGGACGTGAATCGGGTAGTACTTGGCTCGCAGCAGGGCCGTGTACTCCCTCCACTGGAAGGTAGGATCACCGACTCTTCCCTCCCTTACCAGCTTCCACCATGTCTGAGCCGATCCCTTCAGATAGTAAGCGGCTAGTCGAACCTTGGCACCAGCAGGAACGTCCAAGGTCTCGAAAGCGGTCTCCATCTCGGAGATGTACGCCTCCAGCTTACTAGGGTCGGTCTCCCCACTGAATGACGGTGGTCTCAAATCCGCCAACGCCTTGACCCAGTTGGTCTTGCGCGGCTGTGGTTGCGGTTGTGGCCCTTGTTGACCCTCACCGCCTTGCTGCTGCTGCTGCTGCATCGCAGCTAATAACTGTGGGACCATCTGGCTACGGCGGCCGCAACAGCGTCGGCCATGACCTGTGTCGTAGGGTTCTCCCCCTGGTTCCCAGTATCACCAATACCGCACCCGCGGCCTCGACCTCGTGGTCTACCTGACATCTGAATTCACATGAACATTTATTAGCGCTGTGCTTGCACACTTATCGGTTCAACGGTTGTAACATCTTCCTGACAAATAGGTATCTCCACACTTAGTTAGTGGTTAACCTTTCCACACTGCTCACTTAGGTAACTATGGTTAGATTTCCTAACTCGGTAATCCCTAAGCTCGGTATTCTAGCCATTAGAGCGATACTTCGCTCTGATACCACTTTTTGTAACACCCCTACTACACACTTACTATTACTGGAGTCGCAGCGGAAAATAAACAACTAAACAATAACTAAACGATTGGTGCTACAACGCCGTCAACCACCCACGTGGTTAAGAAGGCTGAATAAATACAAGTGTATCGGTCTGATGATCAGACTCCCGAGCATAGAACTAATAATCATATATACATAAACACAATACCGAGTATTTACTTACATCCTTCACTGTAAACCATCACTGTAAACTGTTCACAACCAAAATATATATCGCCACGGGAGCACAGGCGCATCCCGGGCCCAACATCCAAAAATAATCAAAAGTAATCATGCATCCTAGAATCTAGCCATTCTGCTTCTTCGAACCTCATCCTACAGTAAAAGAAATATGGAGCCCCCGAGGGGGTCAGCAACCCTTGGCTGGTATGGTTAACGCGCAGCCCATCGGCTACCGGGATGCACGTAACTAATTGTCATGATGACATGGCATTCATTTTAAACACACAACATATACATATATCACAACAACATGGGTATTGTACACAACATCACACATAACATACAAGAACAATTCCTTTTAGGAAGTGAACCAATACAATTAGTTCCCATGGAGAGCCTAGAGAATGTTGCCATACTCATGCTAAGCTCGTAACATAACTCGTTACCGTCCTGTTAGATTGAACGGATAACTTAACACAAGGTGCCTCGGATATAGTGATCCAAGCACACCAAACAACACATAGTATGCCCCTGTGGCCCGACGTGAGTAAGTAAAATAGCCTTGGTTAAGCTAAAGGGAAGGTTGGAAACCAAATTGGAAAACAACCATAACATACAAAGAGAATCGAACCGGTTATGACATCGACTCCCATACTCACACGCGTGGCCGGAACAGACCGGACTCCTCACTTCCCCCGTTATCACTTGTTAGTAGTGTAACACCCCTACTAATAATACCACACTTAACCATTAATCGCAGCGGAAATCACATCATAAACACTGACTATTTCAATGGGTGTTACACGCCGTTAGCCACCCTGTGGCAACAAGGCTATTACTTACACAACGTACCGGTCTGATGGACAAGATTACCGAGCATTACACCTTACATTTACAAATCCATTATAAACTGAATACAATTACATCTACAATCCAAACTGTACCGAGTCTAATACATTCCATCATCGACATCACGCTAACTAAATAACCACCCATACATAAACAGTTTACCCCCGTCCTACTCTCGAACGGCTACCAGCTTCATTGTACCTGAAAAGTAATGGGGGCCCCCAAAGGGGGTCAGCACCTTTGCTGGTATGGTAATCCTGCAGCCCGCATGCTACCGGGCCACGCACACTAATTGTCGAGTGAGCATGCATGTTATTTTATTTTTAGCACGCAAGAAAACTATAAACACATGACAACTTATAGGCACACACATCCAAATCAAAGGATACAACCTAACATTCACGCATCACATTGGTTAGATCACCTCATTACACTTTACTTAAGGTGTGCCGGACTAAATATAAGTCCGCACACCGTACATATTTACTTTACTTAGATGGGTCAGTCTTAGTATAGATCCGTACACATTTACACATATTCCCCTAGTCCGACGTGAGTCAGATAATAGCTTTGGTTAAGCTATCCCGGTCTTATATAGGACCGTACACATTATACACATATCCCCCTAGTCCGACGTGAGTCAGATAAATAACCTTGGTTAAGCTTGAGGGTGGTTATAATCCAAGAAGGAAAAACAACCATAACATAACAGGAGAGTGGGAGTTAATTAACATATATACATCAACTCCCAAACAACACGCGCGACCGGAACGACCGGATTCCTCACCCCCCATAATATATACATATTAGTTAGAAGTTCCTTTATGGAACTTATCACATACATACCCTTTTGGTGTTACAAGTTTGGTTAATCACACACAAGGGATGTAACATCCCATTCGAACAAACATGGACGACAACATTCGTTAAACAACGATACATTAAACAAGGCAACACACATAACCATAATATACAACTAAAGCACGGATAGCCCGTAGTTAGTACGTTCCCGTGGGTTGGGACGTTTAATCCGGATACCGAACTCTTATGTGATCCTAGAGTCGGTTAGCTACGGTTTAAACACATAAATAAGGTTAAACGGTATCGGAATTATTTACGCCACATTAATGAATTACTATAAACTCATTTCATGCTTTATCTTGCAAGGTGGCAAACACACAGAAAACAAGTTGGCATACAAGCCGGTGTAACCCGGTAGGACACAGGTTGCAAGAAAACCATACCTGTCACCAAGGTCCACTCTATTGCGTTCTCTTAGGTTCTTTGAATAATCTTTGAACAACTGGTAACATTACATTTGTTTCCATTAAATCGGGCAATACAATTGTTAAACGACTAGTGCGCCCATAGTTAACCCCGTTATCCCGTTATACTTAATTTTACTCTTGTGATCTTAAGTTCACAACTCTCACATCAAACCTAACACTTGTTTACACATTTAAGGCCTTTACATGTCACCAAACAAGGCCTAAACATCATCCAAAACCATTACCATCCAATCCCCTATCATTAGAAGGCTGAAGCACACAAAATGGAGTTCAAAAGATTATCGGTCATTTTAAATCAAAATATACATACATATGCCAAACATGTCAAACAGATAGTACTCGAAAAGAGGAATCCAACGCCGCAAACGGCACTCAAAACGGAGTTCAAACGAAAAACTTATGCAAAAACAAGCTGGTCCGAACATGCGTCCGACCTTTGCATGTTCGGACAAAGCCGAGAGTCTGAAAATCTTCCAACGTATATTGTCCGAACTTCAATTTCGGACACATGTTGCGGACATACCGAAAACTGCAAAATCAATTACGGAAAACAGCCAGAACCAAGCCACAAATCCCCCACAAAACATACATAATTTATTGTAGCAAATTAGCCACTCGAAAACACATTTCCACGGGGTTTTAACGCATCATACACACATTAAAATCAACCAAAAACATCACCAAATCAAAGAGTCAAAACAATCATATACGAAACACAAACAAAATCAGAAATCCCCATGGACGAACGCACACAACCGAATCCGTATACCACCTACACTCTATTCAACATTACAAACACCAAGGTTCTCCCATTCACAAAGCCATCATCAACACACTCATTTTCTACCAAAATTTCACCATAACCTCCCCATAAACTTAACGCATCCCTTCTCACCAATTCTCATTCTTTCATTCCTAATCTAGCCACACCCTTACAAGCGTCCTACCAGCACATAATAAATCCTCAATTCCATCAACTACAATATAATCACCATAATCTCAATAAACCACAATATCAATCACAGACTCAAACATTTGGCCCTTAGGCCCTCAATTCAACCATTAATTCACAAACCTCTCTAAAATCAACTAAACACATTTCCAACGCAGATTTCAATCCATAACTTGGGTTCATTAATTTGTTTACCCATCCCAAACTCTAAAACAATTACAACAAGGTTCAAGGTAGTTTTCTTACCTTAATTCACAAGTCTCTCCTTAATTTTCTCTTGCTCCACATCTTCTCAAAATCGATCAAGAGGGCATGGAGTTTCCAAACTCCATCCCAACATTCAAGGACACAAAACCAACATCACTCAATTAATACCTAAACCCTTAGAAAATCTTAATTCAATCAAAGGCTTAAATCACCATAGTTAGGGTTTACCTTTTGAAGCTTTTAAGAGGGTTCTCACCCTTGAATCAAGAAGGGGACCATTCCACCATTGAAGGGTTAATTTGGAGCTCAAGAACAAGGAGAAAACAAGGTATCAAAATGGTGAAAATCGGTTACACCAAGAGATGAAGGGAGAATGACTTTTTCTTGGAAATTTTTACCTTAGAAGGGAGAGGAGACTCCAAGCTCCACAATGATGCCATTTCCTCTTCAAATGGGGAAAACCCATGGAGGTCAACTTCATCCTTTTGGAATTTCGAAAAGAGAGAATGATAGAGGAGGATGAGAGGAGGAAGAATATGTAATTATTTTGCGATTGGAGCTTGTATGAAGCTTGACATGGAGAGAAGAGGGAGTAGCCATGGGAGGACTCAAAACCGTTCAAACCAGAGAGAGGGAGGAGAAAAATCGGTGGAGGAAGAAGAAGAGGAAAGAGAGGAAGAGAGGGGAAAAAGAAATAATGGAGGAGAGAGAGAGAGGAAAGGGTATTTGTACCCTTTTTTTATTTTGGCTCTTTTGACTTAATTAATTAGCTAATTAGTCAAGAGTGTGAGAGGGCTAATTAACATATTAAAACCGGCCCCCTTACAGTAACACCTGCTGGAGCGTTTTTCATTTTTTTACAGAAACGCTCGTTTATTTACCCGGTTTAGCACTATTCACTAACCGGGTCCGTTTTCCGGGATTTTCTTGTCTATTTAATTTTTATTGCTATTAAACTCCATTAATGTTTATTTATAGTTATGTAGTCAACTATAATTTTTTATGGGGTCATTTGACCATTTAAAGTCACGTTTTCGGGTTTCCTCGAAAAACGCTTTAAGACTCCGTTAGCGTTTTAACGCATTATTTGGATCCGTTTTCTTCTGAATTTTTCCCACATTTTCTTAGTGTGTAATCAGGGTATAAAAATATATTTATAACCCTAGTGAAGGTTATATACCTCATAAAATTAAATACGCGTTTTCACGTTTTGTGACTTTTACGCATTTTCTTTTTCTTTTTTTGGTTTTTATTTCTTCACCAATGATCTTAAGGACTTAATTAGCCTTATAAAATCATAATTACATAATTAATTAACATATTAAGGTTTGGGGTATTTCAATCTACCCCCCTTAAAAGAACTTCGTCCTCGAAGTTCACAATTTCCCCAAGCATCATTTGAATTAGAACACAGGGATTACTTGTAAAAATTCCATAACCCACCCAACATACTTTACATCACAACCTCGGACTAACGGTCTGGGTAACATCCACATCCATACATAACATAACATACTTACATCATAACCTCGGACTCAACGGTCCGGGTATCTCAACAACATTGTACTTACATAACAACCCTTAGACTCTCAGGTCTGGGCAACATAACAACATTTAGACTCGTAGGTCTTGATAACATAACAACCTTTAGACACATAGGTCTAGGTAACATAACACTTTCGGACTCAACCACATTAGGACTCAAGGTCAAAATAATAATTATTACACATACCACACAACATGTCTTAGCATGTATATCAACCAGAAATACCTTTTCCATCTCTTCATGGGCTCGAGACCCATGTTGAGTACATATACACTGTGATCCCCGCAGAACCCGGTCGCGATGGACACCTTCTGGTCCCCGTTCCTTTGGGAGATCAAAACAATCACATA
Organism: Limonium bicolor; assembly: GCA_023374045.1. Taxonomy (NCBI): domain Eukaryota; kingdom Viridiplantae; phylum Streptophyta; class Magnoliopsida; order Caryophyllales; family Plumbaginaceae; genus Limonium; species Limonium bicolor. Next base: position 230,069,125 of record CM041780.1, on the reverse strand, counting down.
CATTTTAAAATATACTTCTCATGTCACCGGTCCGAAGAAAAGGCTCCTACGTCCTCAGCTCGTGAGCAAGTAATACGAAAATATTCTTTATGGGGTTAAGTATAACAAATCCTTTATTGGAAGGATACTAATTGAAAATCCTCTTTACAAGGTCAAGTAAAAGAAGTCCTTCCTTTGAAAATACCACTTAAGAACCTTAGAAATATTAACTGAAGCCTTGAAAATACCAATTGAAATTTTGAAACCACCAATTTAAAATTCCTTTGAAAACACAATACAACTCCAAGTCCCATTTATTGCTAACTGCATCTTATTGTTGATGTGATTATTTGTGACCACTTATAGGGAGTTTCAAGAATCATCCAACCCAGATGTGATCAGCATCAGTGTTGAACTATCTTTCCACCCCAATTTGTGTTCGGCTTCCTTGATCTCATGATAATCAAGTTTCACCTCCCACTTCATTTTCAAACAGCAACTAATTCAAGCATGTACCATTTTCTATCTTTTAATCCATATTCATAATCATTACATCTCCAAGGGTGGAACTCTGTCCATCGATCATCTTCCAGATTCATCTTAAATCAAGTTACCTAGGGAATTTAATTCTCAGTAGGTTCTATGTTGGTGTCATACCTCTTCATAAATCACAATACTGTATATGTATACTTTTATCAAAATACAATACACGGTTTTACATTTAGTATTATATGAACATACATAGTCGGGGTTTTAGTTCCCCGGGAGTTTCTTACTCCCTTACACTTGTACTCTCACACATAACAGTTAACAAGGTATATACATTTATTACAATGGTATTCGTATCTTCTGTGCGCAATTACCATAATTAAACCATGAATGAATACGTATGTTCATGTACCATACGCACCAATCATTAGAACAAAGTGTTTTATGTTATACATCACATCATAACAAATTATTTTGTGCTACGCACAACATTGTTCACGTACACTTGTACGTAAACATTCACTAGATGTTCTTGCGCTCTACCCCCTTTAAAAGGGATTACGCCCACGTAATCAATCACTGAACATTGATTTAAAATGTTCTGCCGCCGTGAAGTGTTTTAATTTCCACGCGGTCTGTTATACAATGCGTTCTGGTTAGAGGATCTTAACCATATTGGCGGTTTAGTCCCTAAGCCAAGAATTCTCATTGGAGATTATTTAACTCATCACCGGTTTCGATTCTGGCCTGTGAGGCTTCTTGTCGTTAATAACCAGCCATTATTCATATTCACAATGTATCTGAAGCATGGATTCACTGGCCTCTGCTATGCAACTGTGACAACTTATAGCTTAGTTTGCCCCATCCGTTATTCTTACTGTATTGTACATCTCTCATTTATCACCTTCATCTTGGTAATAATGGTTTCTCAACCGACGCGTGGTATCTCTTACCGTGAGCGAATTTAGTGAGTTATAAACTTTCTATCCACTTCTGTGATAGTTCGTTATGTATACCGCTATGTATTTCTCAATGTTTGACTTAATTTCTTCTGACTTACTGTTGGTTGAGATTGAGCTAGTGCTCTCTCGGTTATTTCCCACACTTGAGGTATATTCCTTACCAATATTTGGTATTTCGTGTTACTGCAGTTACTTATTGCTATTCATGCCACCACAATTGGTTCTGTACCAGTACTCTTTCATTGGTACGACCTTGCATTTCCTATGTATCGGTCTTATGATGTTATAAGCCTTTTGTTGTTCTACCACAATTAACATCTTCCCAATTCCTAGCTATCTCACTCGATCATTACCGCGCAAGCGCAATACCAAAACACTCAGTCATACAGAGTGCAGAGGCGTAAACTCTTGGCAGTAAATCTCTTATGGGATTGCAATAGGAATGAACACTGTGTTTCACTGAGATGCTTATCTCCTAATACTGGCTACTGGCTTACTGCCTAGTCTATTGTTATCACTTACCATTGTATCTCCACTGAGTCTAACTCATAACTCTGCTTATTTAGCATACTATCATTTAACATACTTATACAACGGTCGCTTACTGCGCACCGTGCTCTTTATAACACTGACTTACATGGCATCCACTGTCTTATTAGCTTCCGCTCATATACTTTCATCCTTAGGATCCTGGTTCATCCTTCGTTTGAATGACTACTGAATACAATATTCCTCAAGTCTTTATGCTCCTGGAACGTTGTTCACCCTACATTTAGCATCACACACCTATAGTGGTTGCTATTTGACTTATTACTCTTCCGGTCTCCACAACCGGTACAAACATTTCTTCTCATATTATTCTTATTCAAATCACCCTGGGTAATAACAACATGGTCAATCTTTAACATATTTCTTGAACTTGGTTCACATAACTACCGCTGTTGCGGTCTCACAATATCAAGAGGTATCCCCACTCTTAAAGCAGTGGTTCGTTATCCGCTTTATTTACTCATATAACATAAACTTCCGTAATCAATAAAATTTATTTAACACATTCCATTTATGGCTTATAAGCCCTATTGCTTCGAGCTCTACTCACTGTGGGCTGTCCACACGCATTTACTTCTCCGAACAATATTACATGGTTTAGAGGTGGTATTGGGCTCCATGACAAGGCCGTTGCATCACGGTTCCTTTCATGGGATGTCCGATCTTCCTCCTGACGACTTATGCTTAAGCTGGGTGTTAGTCTCAACCCTTGCATTTCTGTCACGTTATTTCGTTCAACCACTGTTGATCCAAACACCCTTTTAAGGACAGCTCTGGGTGTCACTAGGTTATGCCATCACATCTGGCTTGCACTTATTGGTATGTTTAATTAACTACATCGCCTTGCGTTCTTGGCTGGGTTAAATACCCTCTCCAGTGAGATTGATATCTCCGGATAGTCTAAGTGATCATTCCGGGAGTCTCATCCCGATCATTGCACATTAACGTGTCCATAGTAGGCATCTGCCTCGCCATATATAGGTTGGGTACTTACTCCAGCTGTTACGTTCATCCTTCAGGATTCTTAAGACATATACGATGTCTTTACTTACCAATCAATGCCCTTTGCACTTCCCGACTCTTAAACATTTCCTTGAAATAAACTCACTAATTCCTTTAGTCTCCTTAACTTAACTGGGTTCCTTTACTTCAACCATTCGATGTAATCCATTACTCTTGTTTGACTTTCACTGCGGACCGTAGTATGGAGTCGATTACTTCCCGTGTTCCAGACTCCACTCGTATACATATGTGGGGTACCCTACTGATACATTGCTACTTACCCGACTAACCCATAAGGAGGTCTGTCAGGCCCACAAGCTCCTATCGGAGTGCGGTCGTCCCCCATTTCAGTTGGTACACTCGTAGTGTCCGTCACACGCCTAGGTGAAGTATTCTGTTGTCAACTCCCTTATATTATCCTGTGATAATATGCATTCCGTGCTTCCCAACTTAATCAAGGGAAAGTTATCCACTATTGTATTATTACGAACTCAATCCATCCCCTCGGGTTGCTACCCTTGGTTTTACCGGTTTTCGTCCGGTTATTCAAAGTAACTGGGTATAACTTACCTACCGTGTGGCACTGAGGCCGGTGTAGGTCTTCTGGTCTGGTTTAAAAAGAAGGTTAGAAATAGATTGGGTTGAAAGAAAATTTGGTTTTTGAAAAAGAGTTTGAAAATAAATCTAAGTTTGAAAGAAAAATTCTCGTGGTTTCACAACGTTTTCTTGCTTTAACCAAGTCTAGCTTCTTGCTGACTGGTGTATTTCCAATTACAGAGGTCAGGCCGCTAAGCCCTTCCACAGCTATGATGATCTCACTTAACTTTAAGCACTTTGTAGTTGTTAAAAATCTCCCGCACAACCTTGTTGTAGCAGCACTTGCCATGGCAAGTGCGCCACGCAATCTGGTTATCGGTTCAATACACACTGGTTGCGGTATTGCTTTCATCCGCACTGACATCAGTGGCCTTGTTGGCCCTTACTTTGATCTTACAGTCTTAACAACAATCTTCTGGGTACTTCTCACTGTCATCACATGACAACCATTAACTAGGGCGTTTCCCCTTCTAGGAGACCCCCTTTTTGCTTAGTATCATAACTTCTTCGCAGCTCGTTCCACGCATTTGTGGTTACTGAGACCTGTCTCTCGTTTGGGGTACTACGTTGTAGTCCTTAGTTGGTTGGTATACCATTGGTGTATTATTTAACATTTGTTGTCCCGTAGACACTCGTCTCGGGTTTCATTACTTCATTTCTCCATTGTTGCACGATTGGTGCGTTGCAAGCTGGTTGTTCTCGACTGCTCCGCATGTCGACCCAGGTTGCCAGAAATTCTGTTCTCCTATGCATAGGATTCTTCACTTTTTGCTATTATATGCTGCAAGCATTGTTCAGATGGAAACCGTCTTCGGGATTCCCACCTTTCGGAATCTATCGTATGACAGGTTCTCCGTACTTACAGAGGTAAATATCAACTGCCAGATCGGGTTTTCCCGAGTAAGAGACGACTTCCATCTCTCTGGCGTTCTTCCCAAGTTATAAATAGGGTTTGTGGAGGGCGGGATGGATATTGTAGGTTTCCAGTATTCACTGGTACTCCCAACTAGCGTATTTCTCACGCTATCACTCAACCCTTACCCAAAGTACTAAATCCTAACTCGGTACTTCCTAAGCTCGGTAATTCAGTCATCAGAGCGATACTTTCTGATACCACTTTTTGTAACACCCCTACTAATAACACCACACTTAACCATTAATCGCAGCGGAAATCACATCATAAACTGACTATTTCAATGGGTGTTACACGCCGTTAGCCACCCACGTGGCTAACAAGGCTATTACTTACACAACGTACCGGTCTGATGGACAAGATTACCGAGCATTACACCTTACATTTACAAATCCATTATAAACTGAATACAATTACATCTACAATCCAAACTGTATCGAGTCTAATACATTCCATCATCGACATCACGCTAAACTAAATAACCACCCATACATAAACAGTTACCCCGTCCTACTCTCGAACGGCTACCAGCTTCATTGTACTTGAAAGTAATGGGGGCCCCCAAAGGGGGTCAGCACCTTTGCTGGTATGGTAATCCTGTAGCCCGCATGCTACCGGGCCACGCACAACTAATTGTCGAGTGAGCATGCATGTTATTTTATTTTTAGCACGCAAGAAAACTATAAACACATGACAAACTTATAGGCACACCATCCAAATCAAAGGATACAACCTAACATTCACGCATCACATTGGTTAGATCACCTCATTACACTTTACTTAAGGTGTGCCGGACTAAATATAAGTCCGCACACCGTACATATTTACTTTACTTAGATAGGTCAGTCTTAGTATAGATCCGTACACATTATACACATATTCCCCTAGTCCGACGTGAGTCAGATAATAGCTTTGGTTAAGCTATCCCGGTCTTAATATAGGACCGTACACATTATACACATATCCCCCTAGTCCGACGTGAGTCAGATAAATAGCCTTGGTTAAGCTTGGGTGGTTGTAATCCAAGAAGGAAAAAACAACCATAACATAACAGAGTGGGAGTTAATTAACATATATACATCAACTCCCAAACAACACGCGCGACCGAACGACCGGATTCCTCACCCCCCCCCATAATATATACATATTAGTTAGAAGTTCCTTTATGGAACTTATCACATACATACACCTTTTGGTGTTACAAGTTTGGTTAATCACACACAAGGGATGTAACATCCCATTCGAACAAACATGGACGACAACATTCGTTAAACAACGATACATTAAACAAGGCAACACACATAACCACAATATACAACTAAAGCACGGATAGCCGTAGTTAGTACGTTCCCGTGGGTTGGGACGTTTAATCCGGATACCGAACTCTTATGTGATCCTAGAGTCGGTTAGCTACGGTTTAACACATAAATAAGGTTAAACGGTATCGGAATTATTTACGCCACATTAATGAATTACTATAAACTCATTTCATGCTTTATCTTGCAAGGTGGCAAACACACAGAAAAACAAGTTGGCATACAAGCCGGTGTAACCCGGTAGGACACAGGTTGCAAGAAAACCATACCTGTCACCAAGGTCCACTCTATTGCGTTCTCTTAGGTTCCTTGAATAATCTTTGAACAACTGGTAACATTACATTTGTTTCCATTAAATCGGGGCAAAACAATTGTTAAACGACTAGTGCGCCCATAGTTAACCCCGTTATCCCGTTATACTTAATTTTACTCTTGTGATCTTAAGTTCACAACTCTCACATCAAACCTAACACTTGTTTACACATTTTAAGGCCTTTACATGTCACCAAAACAAGGCCTAAACATCATCCAAAACCATTACCATCCAATCCCCTATCATTAGAAGGCTGAAGCACACAAAAATGGAGTTCAAAAGATTATCGGTCATTTAAAATCAAAATATACATAAACATATGCCAAAACATGTCAAAACAGATAGTACTCGAAAAGAGGAATCCAACGCCGCAAACGGAACTCAAAACGGAGTTCAAACGAAAAAGTTATGCAAAAACAAAGGCTGGTCCGAACATGCGTCCGACCTTGCATGTTCGGACATAAGCCGAGAGTCTGAAAATCTTCCGACGTATGATGTCCGAACTTCAATGTTCGGACACATGTTCGGACATACCGAAAACTGCAAAATCAATTACGGAAAACAGCCAGAACCAAGCCACAAATCCCCCACAAAACATACATAATTTATTGTAGCAAATTAACTCGAAAACACATTTCCACGGGGTTTTAACGCATCATACACACATTAAAATCAACCAAAAACATCACCAAATCAAAAGTCAAAACAATCATATACGAAACACAAACAAAATCAGAAATCCCCATGGACGAACGCACACAACCGAATCCGTATACCACCTACACACACACCAACACTCCCCTTATTCACATTACACCCAAGGTTTCCCATTCACAAAGCCTCATCAACACACTCATTTTCTACCAAAATTTCACCATAACCTCCCCATAAACTTACACATCCCTCTCACCAATTCTCATTATTTTCATTCCTAATCTAGCACACCCTTACAAGGGTCCTACCAGCACATAATAAATCCTCAAATTCCATCAACTACAATATAATCCCATAATCTCAATAAACCACAATATCAATCACAAACTCAAACATTTGGCTCTTAAGGCCCTCAATTCAACCATTAATTCACAAACCTCTCTAAAATCAACTAAACACATTTCCAACTTGTAATCCCATCCCACATTAACACACTGACATAAACTCAGCGGAAACACAACCTCATCACATTACTTAATTCGTTGGTGTTACACGCCGTTAGCCCACCACGTGGCTAACAGGCTAATACACATACATTGTACCGGTCTGATGGCTAAATTCCCGAGCGACTACAACATTACTATCCTTTCCATTAACAACAACACAACGTACACCTTCCAACTATACCGAGATTTATAAACTAAGCCGATAACAATTTCGGTCTTACTACACCTACTGTATATATACAACATAAACGATTACCCATGTACAATGACTACCCCGTCCTACTCTCGAACGGCTTCCAGCTCCTCTTGTACTGAAATAGGAAAAGAAGAGAAAGGGTGGCCCCCCAGGGGCTCAGCACCTTTGCTGGTATGGTAATCCCCGCAGCCCACATGCTACGGGCCACGCACAACTAATTGTCATCTTAGCATGCGGTTGATTATTTTTAAATCATACATGCAACTGTAAACACACAACACATAATCATTTCGCCTAACGGCTCAACAACGGATAATATATCCTTACTTAATAGTCACTCATGGTATTCATTATCCCTAGAGTGTTCCTCCTCAAATGGGCTACTTCCTTAATAGACGACACTTACCCTTAAATATCGGGTTATCCTTAAACGCCTCTTATCACAAACTGGGATTCATATCTATGATCCACATACTCCACATTTTACAACATATAACGTACACTACATAATAACACTTAACAACACTTTGTACGTTTCCACGTGCACAACATAACACCGCAATAGATATTGCATCACAACAAAGATACATAACATAACGGGAATGGTCCTCTCAGGAACCGACCCAAACATTGTCAATACACGGTGAGCCTAGAGAATGTTGCCAGTCTCATGATAAGCTCGTTACATAACTCGTTACCGTCTCGTTAAATGACGGTTAACTTAACACAAGGTGTCTCGGATATAGTGATCCAAGCACACCGAACAAACATAACAATAGTATGCCCCTGTGGCCCGACGTGAGTCAGTAATAGCCTTGGTTAAGCTAAAGGGAAGGTTGGGAACCAAATTGGAAAACAAACCAACATATAGAGAGGATCGAACCTGCTATGACAACGACCCCCATACTCACACGCGTGGCCGGAACAGACCGGACTCCTCACTCCCCCGTTAGCACTTGTCAGAAGTTCATCATTGAACTTAGTTAAACAATCACACATTGGGTTAAGTCTTGTTAGACAACACAGGGAAGGGAGAGTCATACATTCACCGACAACATCACACACAAACATCACACACAAACATCACATATCCAACTCACGCATAGCCGTGGTTAGAACGTTCCTTAAGTCGGAAACGTTGTTTACCGGATACCGTTCTCCTACGTTTACCTAATAGTGGTTAACTAGCCCTTCAAGCGCATTTGAGGTTACCGGTATCGGCACGTAAACATACAAACAACAATACGACTGTAAACTCGTTTCATGATTTATCTTATAACGTGGCAAACATACAAAAAAACACATTGGCATACAAGCCGGTGTAATCCGGTAGGACACAGGTTGCAAGAAAACCATACCTGTCACCGGAGTCCACTTTATCATGTCCACTTATGTTCCTCGAGCAATTCTCGAACAACTGATAACATTACATGTACTTTTATTAACATCGGGTAGCATGATTATTAATGTCTAATGCTTATAACTTCTCCCCGTTAACTTAGTTACATAACTTTACATTTTAACTTGTTTACTTTTACATTTGATACAACTTTCCCCTCACAAAATTGCCATTATAACTCACCACACATGTCTTTAACACCTTATAAACATCATTACTAATCAATCCCCATCATACATATCACTTTATAACCTAACATTTAAATCATCTACTTAACTTAATCTCTCAAGTCCATATATATTTATCTTTCTAACCATCAATACTCTCTTAATGGCATACCACTAATACCACTTAACATTCTTAAAATTTAATTTAATTTTTTTTTTTAAGGTCCGACCGACCCACCGACCGACCCACCCCTGGGTAGGTCGGCTGCAGAGAACATCCAACTTCACAGTTTCAGCCCGACCGACCCAGACTGGGGTCGGTCCCCTGGGTAGGTGGTGTGCAGAAACTTCCCATACATTGTCAAACTTCTCCAACTTTTTCCTCAAGCCTCCTAATGTGTTCTAACATCATTTGGCACACCAAACACACCTTTAGCCATGCACTAAACTCTTTAAATCACACACCAAAACCATCTTATCATTCACAAATTCCTTATAAATTCTTAGCACTTGGAATGTTTCCTCCTTAAGATTCCTAAGTGGGATTTCACCAATAATGACCACTATACCAAGGTGTTTCCTCTACACCTTAACATGATCTCAAACTTCTTTCTTACTAACTAAATCTCCTTTTTCACATCTTACCTAAACATCACTTCTTCCTTGGATATCAACATTACCTAAACCTTAAACAACTTCCTAGTTCACAAAACTTACTTAAAACACCTAGAACTTCTTACACATTTCCAAAATTTGGCCATAGCTTCTCTTGTATATACTCACATCCAAACACTTAGGTTTTTACCTTATTTCATTCAGGAACACCTAAAATCCATCAAGAACATTTTACACACAAACTTCACACATTAAGCACTACATCACATATAGTGCATAACTTAAATTGCTTGGCACTTAGGCCCTTAAATAACATGGCTCTTAGGCCCTTAAGTTGCATAAACCTAAAACACTGAATTTCCCACATAATAATGCCTTCGACCTGCAAATACACTCAACATCACATATGCCCTTAATAAACTCCTTGAGAGCATTTCTCTAGGTCATTCACCATTGGCTCCTTAGGTATTTTCCATAAGAAACACAAGCTCATTTCTTCTAAGGCTTTTTAAACCACATTAGGTTAACACATTTACCTCTTTTCTTTCAAGACTTCCCACTGTTTTTCTTTGTTCTTCCTTGATAGAAAATCGGCAAGGGCTTTTTATCACTTGTCAATCTTCTAATCAATACACATATAAGGGTAATGAGCATTAAGTTTAATACTCCAACTCATAGTTAAACCCTAGGTTTACATATGTGTCTTAAACACCAAAATTTGATGATTACCTTTGGAATTCGGAAGAGAGCTTGGTTAAGTAGCAAGATAGGACTCCTCCTAGTCCTTTGAAGTTTGAATTAAGCTATGAAGAGAGCAAGAAAAAGCACCATTGTGAGGTGAATTTTCGGACACATACAAAAATGAGAGGAAACTTAGATTTTCTTTGGTTTTTGTTACCTTGAAACAAAGGAGAATGACAATATGAAAGAAGATGAGCTTTTCCCCTTCAAGGAGATTCTTCATGGAACCAAAATGGAGTTCTTGAAGATTTGAAAGATAGAAGTGAAGAGCTTGGTCTAACTAAGACAAATATGGTCTTAGAATTTGATTTGGAGCATTAATGAAACATTTGGTGAGCAATTGAAGTTGGAGAAGAGAGGTGCTGCACCATGAACGGTTTTGGTTGGGAGAATGGAGGAAGATGACGGTGGGAACAAGAGGAAATGAAGAAAGGTGAGGAGAGAGGCAAAGTTGAAGATATTATGTTATAAAGCAAATAGTAACTTTACTTTATTTTCTTTTACTTTCTTAGTTGGATGGCCAAGTATGGTGACTCACACCACTAAAACCGTGCCCCCTTACATATTAGAAGGGTATAATAGTCTTTGTTGACCAATTTAATTACTTATAACAACATATGTTACAAACTAGCTTATTTTAGTACTATTCACTAAAACAAGGCACATAGATGTGAATTTTTTGATTCCCATTGATATAGACTCCAAATGTGATACTATAAGTACACACATGTTAATTAAAGAGTAATGATGGACATTTAGCCATTCAAAACTCATTTACAAGACAATTTTTCAAAAACGTGCTTTAAGACTCCTTAAAGCACTTTTTGTGTTTTAAGTTTTCAAGCTTGGTTTTCTTTGGTAATTGATTTAACATGTTCATTAACATATTTACAAGGTATAGGTATGACCATTAGGTCTTATACACATTTATCCCAAGCTTAGAGCACATTTGCTCTGATTGACTTTAAGGTATTTTCTTGGTTTTATTTGGTTTAACTGTCTACCAAAGTTTCCTAAGGACTTAATTAGCCTTATTAATCCAAATTGAATATATATAGTCTTGGTAGGCTCTTGGGTCCTAACCAAGTTCACTCATAGCTTAGAGCATGTTTTGCTCAAACTGTGTCTTAGTGCTTTATTGCACTTTACTATGTTTTAATTGTCCACTGACGTTTCTAAGGCACTTTTTAGCCTATAACATAGTTTGATATTAAAACCACATATCAAGGTTTGGGGTATTTCAATCTACCCCCCTTAAAAGAACTTCGTCCTCGAAGTTCACATTTCCCACACATCATTAGATTAGAATACGGGGATTACTTACAACCATAAAACTTCCATAACCAAACACACTTTACATCACAACCTCGGACTTAATGGTCCGGGCAACACATTCACATCCACACATAACATAACATATCACATGATAACCTCGGTCCCAATGGCCGGGTATCTTAACAACACTTACACATACATAACAACACCTTTAACTCACTGGTCTTGGGTAACATAAAAACATTTGGACACATAGGTCCCGATAACATAAAAGTTTCAGACACATAGGTCTATGTAACACAACACATTTAGACTCATAGGTCTTAATAGCATACCCTTTAGAACTCGAGGTCAAAATAGCATTTATTACACATACCACACAACATGTCATAGCATGTATACAATCAAAAATATCCTTGATACACACTGTGATCCCGCAGAACCGGTCGCGATGGACACCTTCCGTCCCCGTGCCTTTGGGAGATTAAAACATCACTTAAATTTGAAATTTTTTTCCTTGTGAGGTTAGTAAGAGAACTTTAATTATGTAAAGTATCTATCGACGTTTTTATAATACCAATTCAAATCCTTTTGAAACACACACAACTCCAAGTCCAACTTAAGCTCTTTGCTTCTTTTCTTAGCGTGGTTATTTGTGACCACTTATAGGGAGTTTCAAGAGTCATCCAACCCTGATGTGATCAGCATCAGTGTTGAACTATCCTCCACTCCAATTTGTGTTCGGCTTCCCTTGATCGCATGCAAATCAAGTTCCACTTCCCACTTCATTTTCAAGCATCAACTAAGTCACTCATTTCCAATTTTCTATCTTTTAAATCATTCTAATCATGATCATAACATCTCCAAAGGATAGAACTCCGTCTATCAGTTACCTCCATTCACTTTAATCATGTTGCCTAGGGAATCTTATTCTCACTAGGTTCTATGTCGGTATCATGCCCTTTCTTGAATCACTATATAGTATGTATATACACATATATTTTATCAAAATACAACACACAGTTTCACATTTATACACTGTCGGGGTTGTTCCCCGGGAGTTTCTCTACTCCCACACTTGTACTATCACCACAATTGTTAACAAATACACACACTTATCACAATGGTATTCGCATCTTCTGTGCGCAATTACCCCAATTTAAACCATGAATGAATGTGTATGTTTACGTAACACACACACCAATCATCAAAACAATAATTGTGCAATAATTTTGTGCTATGCACAATATAAGTCACATACACTACGTACTCTTGTACGGTAATATACACTAAGTGGTTTTACGCTCCACCCCCCTTAAAAGGATTACGCCCACGTAATCAATCACTAAACATTGGCTTAAAGTTCTGCCGTCGTGAAGTGTTTTAACTTCCACGCGGTCTATTACACAACGGATTCTGATTAGAGGATCTTAACCATATTGGCGATTTAGTTCCTAAACCAAGAATTCTCATTGGAGTTTGTTTAAACTCTTAGTTGGTTTCGATTCTGGCCTATTAGGCTTCTAGGCGTTAATAATTAGCCATCCACTCATGTTCACCATGTACATTCAACACTTGAATCACTGGCTCACTAGTTTCTGCTGCGAAACTCTAGTAACTGTAGAGCTTAATTGCCCCCATTTGTTTTTCTCAACCGACGCGTGGTATCTCTTACGTTAGCGAATTCGGTGAGTTATAAACTTTCTATCCACTTCCATAACAATTTACTGTGTATACAGCTATGTATTTCACAATGATTGACTTGTTTCTTTTGACTCATGTCGGTTGAGATTGAGCTACTACCTAGTGTGTAGTGCTCTCTCAGCTATTTACAACATTGGGGTATATTCCATACCGATATTGGCAGTTAGTGCTATGTAGTCACTTACTGTTAATCATGTCTCCACATTTGGTTTTGTACAAGTACTCCTTATTGGTGCGGTCTTGCATTTCCTATGCATCGATCATTAAAACATTATGCTTCACAATTACATGTTTCCAATTCCTAGCTATCCCACTCGTTCATTACTGCGCAAGTGCAATACCAAAACACTCAGTCATACAGAGTGCAGAGGCGTAAACTCTTGACAGTAAATCTCTTATGCGATTCGCCATGGAATTCACACTGAGTTCTCATTACATAGTAGCTGCCACTGGCTTATTGCCCAGTCTGTTTACATCACTATCTTGTATCTCCACTGAGTTTAACTCATAACTGGTCTTATCTGCCACATCATTATTCAACAACACTTATACAACGGTCGCTTACTGCGCACCTTGCTTATTGTATAACACTAACTTATATGGTGTTTACTGTCACATTGACTTCCACACATATACTTACATCATTCGTATTATGGTTCATCACTCACTACTGTATGCTCCTTGAGCATTGATCATCGAGTCACAAGCCGGCATTATTCAGCTCGGTGTTTCACTTTATACACACATGTTACTAAGCTAACTGCTCTCTTTCAATAATAACATCGTCCATCCTTAACATATTTCTTGGGCTTAATACACATAACTACCGCTCCTGCGGTCTCGCAATATCGAGAGGTATCCCCACTCTTAATGCAGTGGTTCGTTTACCACTCTATTCACTTATTACATAACTTCTGCAATAATCAAACTTACATAACATATCTTGCTTGTGGCTTATAAGCCTTATCGTCTTGAGCTGCGCTCGTTGTAAGCTGTCCACATTCATTTATTTCTCTGTGCAACATTTCATGATTTGGAATTATATTGGGCTCCATGACAAGTCGTTGCATCACGTTTCCTTTCATGGGATTCCCTTAGGTTTGTCAGTCCGTCTCCTGACAACTTATGTCTAAACTGGGTGTTAGTTTCAACCCTCGTGTTTCTGTCAGGTCACTTTTCTGCATCAACTATTGATGCGAACACCCTTCAAGGATTGCTCCTGGGTGTTCCTAAGCTATGCTTTTACATCTGGTTCATAGCTATTGGTACATTCAGTTAGTCACGCCTTTTTGCGTTCTTAATTGGCTTATTATCTTCTTCTGTGAAGATCAACATTTCTTGATAGTTTCATCCCGTTCATTGCACACTAATGTGTCCACATTAGGCATCTGCCTTGCCATGCACAGGCTGGGTCTCCGTTCCAGCTATCATGTTTATCACTAGGGATCCTTAAGACATATGTGATGTCTTTACATAACAGTTAGTGCACTTCGCACCTCCTGACTCTTAAACATTTCGTTGAAAGGAATTCACTAATTCCTTAGTCTCGTAACTTAACTGAGTTCCTTAACTTCAACCATTCATGGTAATCCTTAGTTCTTGTTTGACTTATACTGCTGACCGTAGTACGGAGTCGACTACTTCCCGTGTTCCGGACTCTACTTGTATACATATGGGGGTACCTTACTGATACATTACTACTTACCCAACTAACCAAATAGCAGGTCAGTCAGGCCCACAAGCTCCTATCGGAGTGCGGTCGTCCCACAATTCAGTTGGTACACTCGTAGTGTCCGTCACACGCCTAGGTGAAGTATTCTGTTGCCAACTCCCTTATATTGTCCCGTGACAATATTCATTCCGTGCTTCCCGAACTTAATCGAGGAAAGTTTATCCATTGTTGTATCCTCGTCAACTGTCCTTGGTTTACTGGCTTGGTTTAAAAGAAGGTTGGAAAGAAGTGTGTGGTTTGAAAGAAAATTTGGTTTTGAAAAGAAAAGGGTTTGTATAAATCTGGGTTGAAAGAAAAATTTTCATGGTTTCACAAACATCTTCTTACCTTAGCCAAGTCTAGCTTCTTGCTGACTGGTGTACTTCCAATTACAAAGGTCAGGCTGTTAAGCCCTTCCATGGTTATAATGTTCACACTTAACTTCGTGGTACTTTACTAAGTACTTGTATTTATTATAAATTTCCTGAACAGCCCTGTTATAGCAGCACTTGCTATAGCAAGTGCGCCATGTTAACTGGCTATCGGTTTAACACATACTGGTTATGGTATTGTTTTTACCCATACTGTCATCAGTGGCCTTGTTGGCCCTCACTGATCTTACTGCCTTGATAATAACTCTTCCGGGTGACTTCTCACTGTCTTCACATAATAATTATCAACTGGGGTGTCTCCCATTCTTGAAGTCCCCTTTTCCTTTGTATTGTTTCCTCTTCGTAGCCCGTCCCACGTATTTGTCGTGGTTACTGAGACTTGTCTCTTGTTTGGGCACTACGTTGCAGTTCCTTTACCCGTTGGTACACCGTTGGTGTATTATTTATCAACTGTGGTTCCGTAGACACTCGTCTCGGGTTTCATTACTACATTCTTGCCTGTTGCACGATTAGTGCGTTGCAAGCTGATTGTCTCGACTGCTCGGCATGTCGAACCAGGTTGCCGGAAATTCTATTCTCTTATACACAAAATCCTTCATTCTTCGCTATTTAATGAGGTTAACATTGTTTAGATGGGAACTGTCTCCGGGATTCTCAGTTTTCAGGATCTACCGTATGACAGGTTCTCCGTACCCTTAGAGGTATTCAATAACAGCCAGATCGGGTATTCCCGAGTATGAGAGGACTTTCATCTCTCTGGCGTTGTTTCCCAAGTTATAAAACAGGGATTGTGGAGGGTGGGATGAATATTGTAGGTTTCCAGTAGTCACTGGTAGTTCCTAACTAGCGTATCTCTCACGCTATCACTTAACCCTTAACCCAAAGTACTTAAATCCTAACTCGGTACTTCCTAAGCTCGGTAATTCAGTCATCAGAGCGATACTTCGCTCTGATACCACTTTTTGTAACACCCCATCCAACATTAACACACTTACAATAAACTGCAGCGGAAAAACAACCTCATCACATTACTTAACTCGTTGGTGTTACACGCCGTTAGCCACCCACGTGGCTAACAAGGCTAATACACATACATTGTACCGGTCTGATGGGATAAATTCCGAGCGACTACACATTACTATCCCTTTCCATTAACAACAACAACAACGTACACCTTCCAACTATACCGAGTATTTATAACTAATGCCGATAACAATTTCGGTCTTACTACACCTACTGTATATATACACATAAACGATTACCCATGTACAATGACTACCCCGTCCTACTCTCGAACGGCTTCCAGCTCCTTGTACCTGAAATAGGAAAAGAAGAGAAAGGGTGGCCCCCAAGGGGCTCAGCACCTTTGCTGGTATGGTAATCCCGCAGCCCACATGCTACCGGGCCACGCACAACTAATTGTCATCTAGCATGCGGTTGATTATTTTTAAATCATACATGCAACTGTAAACACAACACATAATCATTTCGCCTCAACGGGCTCAACAAACGGATAATATATCCTTACTTAATAAGTCACTCATGGTATTCATTATCCCTAGAGTGTTCCTCCTCAAATGGAGCTACTTCCTTAATAGACGACACTTACCCTTAAATCGGGTTATCCTTAAACGCCTCTTATCACAAACTGGGATTCATATCCATGATCCACATACTCCACATTTTACAACATATAACGTACACTACATAATAACACTTAACAACACTTTGCACGTTTCCACGTGCACAACATAACACCGCAATAGATATTGCATCACAACAAGATACATAACATAAATAACGGGAATGGAATCATCAGACGAACCGACCCAAACAATGTCAATACACTGGTGAGCCTAGAGAATGTTGCCAGTCTCATGATAAGCTCGTTACATAACTCGTTACCGTCTCGTTAAATGAACGGTTAACTTAACACAAGGTGTCTCGGATATAGTGATCCAAGCACACCGAAACAAACATAACAATAGTATGCCCCTGTGGCCCGACGTGAGTCAGTAATAGCCTTGGTTAAGCTAAAGGGAAGGTTGGGAACCAATTGGAAAACAACCATAACATATAGAGAGGATCGAACCTGCTATGACAACGACCCCATACTCACACGCGTGGCCGGAACAGACCGGACTCCTCACTCCCCCCGTTAGCACTTGTCAGAAGTTCATCATTGAACTTAGTTAAACAATCACACATTGGGTTAAGTCTTGTTAGACACACACAAGGGAAGGGAGAGTCATACATTCACCGACAAACATCACACACAAACATCACACACAAAACATCACATATCCAACTCACGCATAGCCGTGGTTAGAACGTTCCTTAAGTCGGAAACGTTGTTTACCGGATACCGTTCTCCTACGTTTACCTAATAGTGGTTAACTAGCCCTTCAAGCGCATTTGAGGTACCGGTATCGGCACGTAAACATACAACAACAATAACGACTGTAAACTCGTTTCATGATTTATCTTATAACGTGGCAAACATACAGAAAACACATTGGCATACAAGCCGGTGTAATCCGGTAGGACACAGGTTGCAAGAAACCATACCTGTCACCGGAGTCCACTTATCATGTCCACTTATGTTCCTCGAGCAATTCTCGAACAACTGATAACATTACATGTACTTTTATTAACATCGGGGTAGCATGATTATTTAATGTCTAATGCTATAACTTCTCCCCGTTAACTTAGTTACATAACTTTACATTTTAACTTGTTTTACTTTTACATTTTGATACAACTTTCCCCTCACCAAATTGCCATTATAACTCACCTAACATGTCTTTAACCACCTTATAACATCATTACTAATCAATCCCCATCATTACATATCACTTTATAACCTTAACATTTAAATCATCTTACTTAACTTAATCTCTCAAGTCCATATATATTTCTTTCTAACCATCAATACTCTCTTAATGGCATACCACTAATACCACTTAACATTCTTAAAATTTAATTTAATTTTTTTTTTAAGGTCCGACCGACCCAAACGACCGACCCACCCCTGGGTAGGTCGGCTGCAGAGAGACCATCAACTTCACAGTTTCAGCCCGACCGACCCAGACTGGGGTCGGTCCCCTGGGTAGGTCGGGTGCAGAAACCTTCCCATACATTGTCAAACTTCTCCAACTTTTTCCTCAAGCCTCCTAATGTGTTCTAACATCATTTGGCACACCAAACACACCTTTAGCCATGCACTAAACTCTTTAAATCACACACCAAAACCATCTTATCATTCACAAATTCCTTATAAAATTCTTAGCACTTGGAATGTTCCTCCTTAAGATTCCTAAGTGGTATTCACCAATAATGACCACTATACCAAGGTGTTTCCTCTACACCTTAACATCGTATCTCAAACTTCTTTTCTTACTAACTAAATCTCCTTTTTCACATCTTACCTAAACATCACTTCTTCCTTGGATATCAACATTACCTAAACCTTAAACAACTTCCTAGTTCACCAAAACTACTTAAAAAACCAGAACTTCTTACACATTTCCCAAATTGGCCATAGCTTCTCTTGTATATACTCACATCCAAACACTTAGGTTTTACCTTATTTCATTCAGGAACACCTAAAATCCATCAAGAACATTTTTACACACAAACTTCACACATTAAGCACTACATCACAATATAGTGCATAACTTAAATTGCTTGGCACTTAGGCCCTTAAATAACATGGCTCTTAGGCCCTTAAGTTGCATAAACCTTAAACACTGAATTTCCCACATAAATAATGCCTTCGACCTGCAAATACACTCAACATCACATATGCCCTTAAATAAACTCCTTGAGAGCATTTCTCTAGGTCATTCACCATTGGCTCCTTAGGTATTTTCCATAAGAAACACAAGCTCATTTCTTCTAAGGCTTTTAAACCACATTAGGTTAACACATTTACCTTTTCTTTCAAGACTTCCCACTTGTTTTTCTTTGTTCTTCCTTGATAGAAAATCGGCAAGGGCTTTTTATCACTTGTCAATCTTCTAATCAATACACATATAAGGGTAATGAGCATTAAGTTTAATACTCCAACTCATAGTTAAACCCTAGGTTTACATATGTGTCTTAAAACACCAAAATTTGATGATTACCTTTGGAATTCGGAAAGAGAGCTTGGTTAAGTAGCAAGATAGGACTCCTCCTAGTCCTTTGAAGTTTTGAATTAAGCTATGAAGAGAGCAAGAAAAAGCACCATTGTGAGGTGAATTTTCGGACACATACAAAAATGAGAGGAAACTTAGATTTTCTTTGGTTTTGGTTACCTTGAAACAAAGGAGAATGACAATATGAAAGAAGATGAGCTTTCCCCCTTCAATGGAGATTCTTCATGGAACCAAATGGAGTTCTTGAAGATTTGAAAAGATAGAAGTGAAGAGCTTGGTCTAACTAAGACAAATATGGTCTTAGAATTTGATTTGGAGCATTAATGAACATTTGGTGAGCAATTGAAGTTGGAGAAGAGAGGTGCTGCACCATGAACGGTTTTGGTTGGGAGAATGGAGGAAGATGACGGTGGGAACAAGAGGAAATGAAGAAAGGTGAGGAGAGAGGCAAAGTTTGAAGATATTTATGTTATAAAGCAAATAGTAACTTTACTTTATTTTCTTTTACTTTTCTTAGTTGGATGGCCAAGTATGGTGACTCACACCACTAAAACCGTGCCCCTTACATATTAGAAGGGTATAATAGTCTTTGTTGACCAATTTAATTACTTATAACAACATATGTTACAAACTAGCTTATTTTAGTTACTATTCACTAAAACAAGGCACATAGATGTGAATTTTTTGATTTCCCATTGATATAGACTTCCAAATGTGATACTATATAGTACACATGTTAATTAAAGAGTAATGATGGACATTTAGCCATTCAAAACTCATTTACAAGACATTTTTTCAAAACGTGCTTTAAGACTCCTTAAAGCACTTTTTGTGTTTTAACTTGTTTTCAAGCTTGGTTTTCTTTGGTAATTGATTTAACATGTTCATTAACATATTTACAAGGTATAGGTATGACCATTAGGTCTTATACACATTTATCCCAAGCTTAGAGCACATTTTTGCTCTGATTGACTTTAAGGTATTTCTTGTGTTTTATTTGGTTTAACTGTCTACCAAAGTTCCTAAGGACTTAATTAGCCTTATTAAATCACAATTGAATATATATAGTCTTGGTAGGCTCTTTGGGTCCTAACCAAGTCACACATAGCTTGAGCATGTTTTGCTCAAACTGTGTCTTAGTGCTTTATTGCACTTACTATGTTTTAAATTGTCCACTGACGTTTCTAAGGCACTTTTTAGCCTTTATATAACATAGTTTGATATTTAAACCACATATCAAGGTTTGGGGTATTTCACAACGCAGATTTCAATCCATAACTTGGGTTCATTAATTTGTTTACCCATCCCAAACTCTAAAACAATTACAACAAGGTTCAAGGTAGTTTTCTTACCTTAATTCACAAGTCTCTCCTTAATTTTCCTCTTGCTCCACATCTTCTCAAAAATCGATCAAGAGGGCATGGAGTTTCCAAACTCCATCCCAACATTCTAGGACACAAAACATACTCAATTAATTACCTAAACCCTTAGAAAATCTTAATTCAATCAAAGGCTTAAATCACCATAGTTAGGGTTTACCTTTTGAAGCTTTTAAGAGGGGTTCTCACCCTTGAATCAAGAAGGGGACCATTCCACCATTGAAGGGTTAATTTGGAGCTCAAGAACAAGGAGAAAACAAGGTATCAAAATGGTGAAAATCGGTTACACCAAGAGATGAAGGGAGAATGACTTTTTCTTGGAAATTTTTACCTTAGAAGGGAGAGGAGACTCCAAGCTCCACAATGATGCCATTTCCTCTTCAAATGGGGAAAACCCATGGAGGTCAACTCATCCTTTTGGAATTCGAAAAGAGAGAATGATAGAGGAGGATGAGAGGGGGAAGAATATGTAATTATTTTGCGATTGGAGCTTGTATGAAGCTTGGACATGGAGAGAAAGAGGGAGTAGCCAGGGGAGGACTCAAAACCGTTCAAACCAGAGAGAGGGAGGAGAAAAATCGGTGGAGGAAGAAGGAAGAGGAAAGAGAGGAAAAGAGAGGGAAAAGAAATAAAGGAGGAGAGAGAGAGAGGAAAAGGGGTATTTGTACCCTTTTGTTATTTTGGCTCTTTTGACTTAATTAATTAGCTAATTAGTCAAGAGAGTGTGAGGGCTAATTAACATATTAAAACCGGCCCCCTTACAGTAACACCTGCTGGAGCGTTTTTCATTTTTTTACAGAAACGCTCGTTTGTTTACCCGGTTTAGCACTATTCACTAACCGGGTCCGTTTTCCGGGATTTTCTTGTCTATTTAATTTTTATTGCTATTAAACTCCAATTAATGTTTATTTATAGTTATGTAGTCAACTATAATTTTATGGGGTCATTTGACCATTTGAAGTCACGTTTTCGGGTTTCCTCGAAAAACGCGCTTTAAGACTCCGTTAGCGTTTTAACGCATTATTTGGATCCGTTTTCTTCTGGAATTTTTCCCACATTTTCTTAGTGTGTAATCAGGGTATAAAAATATATTTATAACCCTAGTGAAGGTTATATACCTCATAAAATAATTAAATACGCGTTTTCACGTTTTGTGACTTTTACGCATTTCTTTTTCTTTTTTTGGTTTTTATTTCTTCACCAATGATCTTAAGGACTTATTAGCCTTAGAAAATCATAATTACATAATTAATTAACATATTAAGGTTTGGGGTATTTCAAGTAGTTCAACATTGAACTCAATAAACAATTCACAAACAATTGGTTAAGTCTTGTTAGACACACACAAGGGAAGAGAGAGTCATACGTAACAATACAATAATATTTAACAACTGTAAAACGTTACATGATTTAAGTGTAACACCCCTACTACGCACATAACTTTACTTGGAATCGCAGCGGAAATAAACAACTAAACAGTAACTAAACGATTGGTGCTACAATGCCGTCAAACCCCAGTGGCTAACAAGGCTGAATAAAACAATTGTACCGGTCTGATGATCAGACTCCCGAGCGTAGAACTAATAACCATATATATACATCAACATAATACCGAGTGTTTACATAAATCCTTCACTGTATACTTCACTGTAAACCATCATAAACAAGTATGTAATACGCCACGGGAGCACAGGCGCATCCCGGGCAACATCCAAAAGTACTCCAAAGTAACTACACCCTAGGATCTAGAGCCACTCCGCTTCTTCGATCCTCATCCTGCAGTAAAAGAAATATGGATCCCCCGAGGGGGTCAGCAAACCTTGGCTGGCATGGGTTAACGCGCAGCCCATCGACTACCGGAATGCGCGCAACTATTTGTCATGATGACATGGTATTTATTTTAAACACACAACTCATACATACATACATAATATGGGTATTGTACACATCATAACACACATCACAAAATACAATTCCTTTTAGGAAGAGAACCAACACAATTAGTCCCCATTGAGAGCCTAGAGAATGTTGCCACGCTCATACTAGCTCGTTACATAACTCGTTACCGTCCGGTTAGATTGAACGGTTAACTTAACACGAGGTGCCTCAGATATAGTGATCCAAGCACACCGAAATAACACATAGTATGCCCCTGTGGCCCGACGTGAGTCAGTAAAATAGCCTTGGTTAAGCTAAAGGGAAGGTTAGAAACCAAATTGGAAAACTTAACCATAACATACAGAGAGAATCGAACCGGTTATGACATCGACTCCCATACTCACACGCGTGGCCGGAACAGACCGGACTCCTCCTTCCCCCGTTAGCCCTTGTTAGTAGTACATCATTGAACTCAACAAACAATCCACGATAATAGGTCAAGTCTTGTTAGACACACACAAGGGAAGAGAGAGAGTCATACAACAACATAATATATTTAACAACTGTAAACTCTTTACATGGTTTAATCTTACAAAGTTATAAACACACAGAAAAACAAACAACACACAAGCCGGTGTAAACCGGTAGGCAACAGACTGCAAGAAAACCATACCTCGGTCCTTGCCTCGACTATTTCCACCTTGCGAGAATCCTAAACACATTAGTAACGTCGGGTAATTAACGCACTAGTCCATTATTAACATTATCTACTCAACATTACTAGTTTATATTTACTTTAAACTTGTTACAACTTTTATCCTTTTAATTGCCTTAAAACCACCTAACATGTCTTACATAACCTTATAATATCATTACTAACCAACTACCATTTTTAGATAAAATTTCCATCTTTAAAACAAATTTTTGGTCCATACAGTGGCCTGTCTGAACTTGTGTCCGAGCTTCCAAGTTCGGACACAAGCCGTGATTTTTGACAGAAAACAGACACATGTCCGAACTTGTGTCGGACTTCGGAAGTTCGGACATGGGTCGAGAATAACCAACAGAAGGAGCAGGCGCGTCCGAACTTGTGTCCGAGCTTCCCTAAGTTCGGACACAGGTCGCAGCTAAATCCAGAGAAAGAAATGGGTGCGTCCGAACTTCCAAATTCGGACGGTAGTTCGGACACTACCTAAAACCCAGAAAAACTGTAAGCGTAACAGGGCATGTCCGAGCTTCCAAATTCGGACGAAGTTCGGACGTGCCATTATACTCATTTCTACAACCTTAAACACTTAACCAAATTTCTCCAAAGCCTCCAACACTTATAGTAACTACTCCCTAGGTTCCCAAGTGATGTTTCATGCCTATATAACCATTATATCAAGATATTCCTTCCCACAAACATCATTACTCAAACATCATTTCTTACAAACTAAAACTCCTTATATCATCCTTGAAATCCCCTTTTCTAAGCTTACAATTCCTCCTTATTTTACCAAAGTTTGCCTAAGTCTTCATCTAAGTCCAAAATGACTTGGTACACACTAAAACCTCAAGATCATGCCTAAGTCCTTATTACGCTCTAGATCACTTCCTAGTTCATCAAAATTCCTTTATAACATCTTGAATCCTTTATGCATCTCCTAAATTTCGACATAGGTTCTCCTACTATTTTGTTACACCTTAGCACAGTATTATCATCATTAAACATCCTAGAACACTAAGAACACACAGAACACTTTCTTACACAACTTCACCAAATTCACACTACATCACAATATAGTGCACAATTTAAATTGCATGGCACTTAGGCCCTTAAAATGCATGGCTCTTAGGCCCTTAAAGTGCTTAAATCATAAACACTGAATTTCCACAATATATATGCTTTTAACCTGCGATTACATACAACAAGACATATGGTATTTTACTAGTTCCTTGAGAACATTTACTAGGTCATTTACCATTTGCTCTTTAGGTAGTTTTAATAAGCAATTATAGGCTCATTTCTCCTAAGGCATTAAAACAACATAAGGTTAATAGATTTACCTCTTTTCCAAACAATTCCTTTCTTGTTTCACTACAAGACCGGTAGGGTATTTGATTCCTTGTCAAGTTCTAAACAATTACAAAACATTATAAAGTATTCAAGCTATAAGCTTCATCTCATTGTAAACCCTAATTTTACATTGTTCAAAAACATTAATGTAAGTTTGTTTTTACCTGATCTTTGAAGAGAGTGAGAGAGAGTTTGAATATATAACAGAGAGGACTCCACCTAGTCAGGAAGAGTTGAAATGAAGCTAGAACAAAGTCACACTAAAGAACTATATCAATGTGTATTTTCGGTCAAGGTAAGAACATGGAGGAAACATGATTCTTATTTGAGATTCCTTACCTAGAAGCAAAGGAGATCAACAATATGTCAAAATACAAGCTCAAGCTCCTTCAATGGTGGAACACCTTGGCACCAAAATGGGGCTCTTGGAGTTTTGAGGAGATAGGAATGAAGAGCTTGATGAGAGGAAGAGATTGGTGGTCTTAGAATTTGATTTGGACAAGTGAGCTTGATTTAGCAAGAGGTCAAAGATGGAGTTCCTATGGTGGTAGTAGTATTACCGTGAGAGAACAAAGAAGAGAGGTAGAAGATGGTGTTTGGAACCGTGGGAATGAAGGAAAGAAATGAGAATGAAGATAGAACTTGCTTTTAAGGAGATATTTGTAGTATAAAGTAAAAAGTAGTTTTAATTAGTTTTCTTTACTTACTTATTATATTAACTAGAGAGTGGTGAGTCACACACTTAGAAAAAACCGGCCCCTTTATTAGTGTGAGGGTGTTTAGTCTTTGTTTGTCAATTTAATTACTTAATACAACATATGTTATAAACTAGCTTATAAAAATCACTATTCACCTAAACAAGGCACTTAGAAGTGAAAATTTTGATTTCCCATTAATATAGCCACCCAAATGTGATACTATATAGTACACATATATATTTAAGAGTAATGATGGACATTTAGCCATTCAAAACTCATTTACAAGACAATTTTTCAAAAATGTGCTTTAAGACTTCTTAAAGCACATTTTGTGTTTTAACTTGTTTTTGAGCTTGGTTTTCTTTGGTAATTGGTTTAATAAGTTCATTAGTGTATAAATGAAGTCTTGGTAAGCTCATTAGGTCTTACCCAAGTTTATCCCCAGCTTAGAGCACATTTTGGCTCTTATTGACTTTAAAGCACATTTTGTGTTTTCTTTAGTTTAAATTTGTTTACTAAGGTTTCTAAGACTCTTTTTAGTCTTATTACACCATATTTAGGTGTTTAAACAACATAACTAGGTTTGGGGTATTTCATTAAGTCTTACAAGGTCATTAACACACAGAAGAACAAATAACACACAAGCCGGTGTAAACCGGTAGGCAACAGACTGCAAGAAAACCATACCTTGGTCCTTGCTTCGATTTGTTCCACCGTAGGTCACTCCTATACATGATTAATAACGTCGGTTAATTAATTTACTTAACCTCAAATTTACTAAATGTTTAACATGATCATATGACATGTTTTAATGCCCCAACTTATCCTTGATTACCTACATTATACCCCCTAGGGTTAACTACATTTGCCACATTCTTTACTGTTTTTTTTTATAAGTTTTGGTCTGTCCAACCCACCATCCGACCCACCAACTGGGTTGGACCCTTCCAGTGATTCTCAGGTTTGAAAAATATACTTGTCCGACCCATGTCCGACCCAACCATCTAGGTCGGACCATTCCAGAGATTTACCGTCCTTTAAAACACACACGTCCGACCCATGTCCGACCCAAGCCCTCTGGGTCGGACCGTTCCAGAACTCTTTACTGGCGTCTAACAGAGGCTGTCCGACCCAAACTTGGTTCGGACCCCTGGGTCGGACGCCACCAGAATATGCCCAAACATTGTCAAATCCTCTCCAAACTTCTCCTAAGGCCTCCAATTGTGTTCTTACATCATTTGGTACACTTACACCCTTATACAACATCCATGAAACTCCTTTTCTATCTCCTTAAACACTCACTCATTTCTTACCAAAATTCCTAACACTTATAATGTTTTATCCTTAGTTTTCCAAGTGTTGTTTCATACCTATGATAACCACTATGCCAATAATGTGTTTCCTCACCACTACCACATCATCTCCCAAGCATCTTTTCTTCCTAAAAACTCCTTGAACATCTTTACAAGTTTATAGCTTCCCATGCAACAAATCACTTCATCCTTTCTCACCAACAATGCACAAGTCCTAAATACAATCTCACCATGATCTTGAAGTGTCCCAAAACATTCTTTTGCATTCTAAATCCTCTAAAACATTGCTTAAGCCCTTTTTACATCTTAGGATGCTTTAATGCATGTTCCTTCCACTAGTAAAGCACTTAACCATTCTAAACATTTCCTAACTTACCAAACTTATTTTAAACCCTTAGAACTTTTGTTTATTACCTAAATTTTGACATAGGTTCTCCTAGAACATTACTAAACCAAAACACATTGTTTTCACCATTAAACAACCAAGAACACTTAAAATCCATCAAACACATTCTTATACACAAAACTTCACTCATTTAGCACTACATCACAATATAGTGCATAATTTAAATTGCATGGCACTTAGGCCCTTAAATAACATGGCTCTTAGGCCCTTAAGATGCATAAATCTTAAACACTGAATTTCCACAATATATTTGCCTTTGACCTGACAAATACACTCAACAATACATATGCCTTTTACTAAGCCCTTGAGAGCATTCTTCTAAGTCATTCACCATTGGCTCCTTAGATCATTTTTAACAAGCAATATGATCTCATTTCTCCTAAGACTTTAAACAACATTAGGTTAGCATATTTACCTCTTTTCCTCACAAACTTCTTTCTTGTTTCCTTGACTAAATTGGCAAGGCTTTTAGTTGCTTGTCAACTTCTAAACATTATACAAATGATATAATGAGTATACAAGCTTTATGCTTCATCTCATTGTAAACCCTAGTTACATATATTATTTTAAAGCATTAAGATGATTGTTTTACCTTGGAATGGAAAGAGAGTTTGGATATGTAACAAGAGAGGACTCCACCAAGCCCTTGGAAGATTCAAATGAAGCTAAAACAAGCAAGGTAAGGACACATCAATGGTGATTTTCGGACAACACACAAACATGAAGGAAATGTTATTTTCTTTGAGTTTCCTTACCTAGAAGCAAAAGAGAACAACAATATGTGAAAAGATGAGCTCAAGCTCCTCCCATGGTGATTCCTCTTGGCACCGAAATGGAGCTCTTGGGATTTTGAGAAGATAGGAATGAAGAGCTTGATGAGACTAAGAGAATGGTGGTCTTTGTTTTTGATTTGGCAAAGTGAGCTATGAATTATAGATGGTCAAAGATGGAGTTTGATGGTGGTGTGTAGCATTACCGTGAAAGAGAGCAAGAAGGGGAGAAGGTGAAGTGTTGGAGACGGTGGGAGCATGAGGAAATGAAGAGAATGAAGATAAGTTCTACTTTTTGGAAGATATTTATATGTAAAGTAAATAGTAACCTAAAAGTCATCTTTTAATTACTTAACAAACTAACAAGAGTGGTGACTCACCACTAAGAAAACCGGCCCCCTTAATATTCTTAGGGGTATTTTAGTCTTTGTTGACTAATTAAATTACTTACATTGACATATGTTATAAACTAGCTTATTTTAGTTACTATTCACTAAAACAAGGCACATAGATGTGAAATTTTTGATTTCCATTGATATAGACTTCCAAATGTGATACTATATAGTACACATGTTAATTAAAGAGTAATGATGGACATTTAGCCATTCAAAACTCATTTACAAGACAATTTTCAAAAATGTGCTTTAAGACTCTTAAAGCACATTTTGTGTTTTAACTTGTTTTCAAGCTTGGTTTTCTTTGGTAATTGTTTTAATATGTTCATTAGTATATAAATAAGGTCTTGGTAAGTTCATTAGGTCTTAACCAAGCTTATCCCAAGCTTAGAGCACATTTTGGCTTTTATTGACCTTAAAGCACATTTTGTGTTTTCTATGGTTTAAATTGCTTACTAATGTTTCTAAGACTCTTTTTTAGTCTTACCACACCTTATTTTAGTGTTTAATCAACATAACTAGGTTTGGGGTATTTCACTCTTGGTGCGCGCTGTGATCACAAAAAACGATACCAGGATGTCTGCGTACGGGTCCGCAAGTATCAAGAAAATTTCCCGTGAGCTAGGATGGTTTGTTGGTCGGAGACTCTACCGCTGGAGTGGCTACTGCCGTGGGTGACCCGCCATAGTATATGGGTAATTTAGAGGCACATCATTTTTAATGAGACGTTGTCACTAGGTATAACCGAACAATTATTACAGTTGAGACTTGTACATTGGCGAACAATATTGGTTGTTATACCAAGGATGGGAGTTGATACTTGTTTATTATTCTCTTTGTTTCGCCTTGTTGTTCATTGGTTATACTCTGTGGTTTATACTATGTGTGTTGATGGTTGTATTTATTGTATGGTTATTACTGTTAAATGTTTTACAGTTTAAATATTAAAACGGTATTGCATGTAATGAATCTCATGCTCTCGACCAATTAATTGAGGGGTTTGAGGAGGCATGATGGGGCATGTGATAACATACTCAGCAGGGGCTGATTCCATACACACAAACCATTTTTATTTCAGGAGACTAGCTGAGGGTTGATGCGGGGCGTGACAGTTGTATTTACTTTTGGTTAGACTTGGTACGGATTGAGACTGCAGTTATTTTGGACTCGGGTTTTGTAAACCGAGGTGTATATTTGGTTAGACGCTCACGTGTACGGTTTGTATAAGACGGTTGTTGTTGTATATATTTTAGTTTTATTTAAGCATTACTATCTATCTCTTGTGGTCACTGCAGGAATACGTTCCGTATGTTGATTATCATGTAACTCGTTATCACCCGTATGGGCGAGTGATAACAGTGACACCATTAGAACGACAGTCTGTTATTTACCGCTGTGATTTATTTACTAAGTACGACGTTTATACTATGATTATGAGCCAGATTAGTAGGGGTGTTACAGTTTGAGTTGAGTTTAAAGTTAGTAAATTGAATTTTTAGTCAATTGATAAGATTTTGTAATGGGTTTAAACCCAAGAGACAAGTGAGTGGAAATACTAATAATGAAGTAGGCTATTTAGTAGGTAAAGAAAGTAGTAGGGAAAGGAATGATATTTGGGTCTATTCGGTAAATAATATAAGTTAGCATAACGTCTGGAGCTGATTTAAACAAGAGGATTATAATATATGGTTTATAATGACATTGTAAGTTTGGACAACATTGTGGGCAAAAGTGAAATTTAAGGAAATTAGTGTGTGGTGGAATTCGTTAGATAACATGATATTGGACTTAGGATAGAATTGTCCAACTCTAGAATAATGAGGGAAATTTTTCTATCAACTTGTTTTAATTGCTAAAAGCTTTAAGGTTAATATTAATCATATGAAAACTATACATATATAAATATATATATATATATATATATATATATATATATTATATATATATTTATATATTTATATATATGGGTGTGTGTACACATGGGTTAGCATTAGAGATTATGAGCATATATATAGGTGTATAAATATGTATGTGTATACGTAGTGAAATGATTAGATTATACAAAATAAGAGAGGAATTAACTTATAAGATATAGTATAATTGAACTAGAATTATAAGGTTAGAAGTTACTTGGCTCAATATTGTAACCCATTAAGGATATTAGCAATTAATAAAACTTATGGATTATAAGTACAATATAAAGTGTTAAGATTGAATTTTAGACTATGATTATGATGTTATAAAAGTTATAACATTTATAAAGTATTAATGTCAATAAAAAAAATGAAACTGGTACACTCATGAAATAATAAGGTTATAAGATAATGTGGAATATTAATCAGACTTTGGAGGTCTAACAAGGTCTAACGATATACTATATAATGACACATAACATTAGAATTATAATCTTAATATGAATTTGTGTAAGATAACACAATTAAGTAAAGATTAATTACCTTACATAAATGATAAGATATATTATTTAATGAATGAGTTTTATAAATCTTATATATATAAGAATATATGAAGTGAATGAGATATATGATATGGTTGGAAACCATATAATATTAAATAAGAAAGGTTATAAGATGGGAAGATAAATTATAACACATTGGATATAAAGTTCTAATGTTGAAGTATAACATATCAAATGGTGAGTGAATTATATAATACACGGGTTATAATATGAATTATATAAACTTATGTACTTGGATAACCTAACCAAGTCATCATAATTGGCCAAGTCAACTCAAGTGACCAAAGAGGTCAAGTTGACCAACTCATAACTTAAAGGAGAAATAAATGTTTATAAGTCAAGGATATAATTAACATATAGTAACAAACTATATGGATGTGTGTATTATACATAAATAACAAACCTATGAATCGATGGGATAGGTTATTTGGATTAAATCCTAAGTAGTAAATAAATACTACATGTTAATTACAATATAGTTACAGGATGATTTGACTAATCCCAAACTGTTTAAAACCCAATTGATAAACGTTGAACAGTCACAGGGTAATTACTAGGGGAATTAGTGACTAGTCGGGATACCGAATTAGTCCCTATTACAGAGAGCTAATATGTAGTCTTGTATTCCAGAGTTGAGTGCATTAGAGGATATGCGCTAGAGGACGAGCTACGAGGAGTACCGGACGAGCTTGAATCTTCACGCTAGCAATTACTACAGTGTACAGTATGTGAATGTGTGGTCTAAACGCCCTGAGGGTTTCCTTGGGTCCAGACATTGTGTGATTTATCTTTTTAAGAGCGATATATGTGTTATGCATGTATTGTATGTGTTTATGTAATCGACCGTCAAAGCGTTTATTAACTGTGCGCGTACGTCGTTCAGACATGTGATACCGATTATCACTTAACTTGTGTGTGAACATTTAGGAGAGACTCCGAGTACTAACTTATGTGAGTAAATCACTCCTAAACACTAAGTAAGGAACTTAGTTTAGAGACCCGGTATTAACCGTCTCTAGAGCGATGACTCGACCTATAAACATCACCTAGAAGACTTCTAGGTATACGTGTGTAAGACCTTATGGGCATCCAATGAATGTGTTCTCCAATAACGAGATTAAATCTCCAGGAGATTAATTAAAAATACACTAACCAATGAGAGTGTAATAATTAATGATACATTTTTTAGTAAATCCTGGGCTGCATTCGTTCCAGCAGGTTGTGCTGATCACTAGAGTTTCGTACCCGGTTAGGGTTTACTCTTGTTAAGTCTAACGAGCCGGATACGATCGTTAGCAGGAATGTGCTACCGTTGGCACCTTGGCTTCAGCCATATGGACGTCTACCATTGTAGACAAGTAAGTCCATCTACTCACTGGTAGATGGCATAGGATTATTGTCCAAATATAAATGTGTGAGGCTAAATGGGAAATTATCCTTAACGAGACACCCGTATGATTATGTGGGATTGTGATGGAAGCGGGGCTTCGATGGAAATGGAACAAGTGAGTTCAATTCAGTTATAACTAACTGGTGATCCTTACTAACTACATTAGTTGATATCTTGCTAATGATGTGACTATTGTGAATTGTTGTGTGGATAGTTAAATGCATGTTGTATGTTTTATTCCGCATTTACAGTATTTTATAAGCATATAAACGGAACAGTATGAAATGAATCTCATGTTAAGCAAGATGACTAATCAACCCAAGTGACCTAAAGGGTCTAGGATCATATTTAGCATACCAGCAGTTGGCTGAGCCTTTATGGCGCCACATTACAGGACTTAATCGAGCTATGAAGCCGGAGTACGGGACTTCGGGGTAGTTGACGACACTATTTATTTATCACACCTTTAGAATTAGTTATGTTTAGTACGATGTAAACATTGAGATTACCTTAGATGCTCACTTACTTATGTATCAATTTAAACTTAGGATGATGTAGTATATAACCTGTTTCATCACTGTGACTAATTATTGTCGATGTTTTATTATATTGCTTTTCTGCTTCTTTACTCGCATGGGCGAGTAATGGCATATGACACCCGAGTGAGAATTATTAGTGTTTAACTTCCATTGTAAGACGTCTTTAATTATGTACGAGAGTGATTATTACGCGTTTAATGTGAGGGGTGTTACACTAAATCAATTCGGAAGCCTCTTTTTCATTTTACAACAGAAACCCTAATCTGTCAATTTCAAAAACCCTAACTTCAGATTTGGGCCCTAATTTCCTAATTTGAAAACCTTAATTTTGTTTTTACCCCAATTCGTTTTTAGTTTCCAATATAGAACCCTAATTTAACGTTGAAACCCAAATTCTCAAACTCCATAACCTACATCCTAATTTCCAGTTAGAGTTCCTGATAATTACAATTCCATCACGATAATTCCTTTATGGAAATTCAAAACCCTAATTCGATTTTAGGGTTCTTCATCGGCGCACAAAAACACCACAATTTCAGTTTCAAGAGTCCATACATAGAGAAAAATGTTTTGACAGAAACACCATACGAATATTCGAATTCCAACACCTTCAAATTTTCCAGAAACTAAACCCAGATACGCACAAGACCCTAGTCAGGATTCTATAAGTTTTTGACAAGTGAAATCGGCTTCAAGGCACCGAATATAGAGGAGGAGAAATTTTTTTTGGTCTAATAACTAGCCAAAATCGGAAAAGACTGGAACAAAAAAAACGAAGGGATTCACCTCTCTACGGCTCCTTCTCTCGATTTACTTGGGGTTGTCTCCAGATTCAGCCAACAGGGATGAAGTTCAGTCTCCACGCTCAAACGGAAAGAAGAGAGGAAGGGAAACAAGTTAGGGATCCGGAGACTCAAATTCGAAACAGAATAAGAGATAAACAGCCCATTCTTACCTTGGATCTGGCATTAATTTCAGAAGAACATGAGAGGATGCATGTTCCTTGTTCGTTCGCCAGTTAGTGTTGTTCCAAGAAGGAGAAGAGAATGAAGAAGGTAGAGAATAGAGAGGGAGTCAGATTTGTTCGCCAGTTTAGGGTTGCAACCTACCGCTATTGAGAGAAGAGGGAGAAACGGTTGATTTAGGGAAAGAAGAAGAAGATTGTAGAAGCTTGTTCGCTTGATTAGGGTTACGTTTCCACTGTGGGATTAGAGAATGACGAGGCGTGGTATCGGAAGGGAAGGAGAGGGGTATGTGTGTTGTTCATCATTAACATCAAAGATTGAGAAGAAGAGTAGTAGAGAGGGAAGAGGGCGGTGGTGTCTGAAAGAATAAGAGAGGCGTTGAGTGTTCCTTGACTGGTTAGGGTTGCAATTACCGTGTTGGTAGAGAAGAGAGGAATCGGTGGAGAGAGCATGTTATGGTTGAAAATTACCGTTAGTGAAGGGGGGTCGACGAGCTTAATTACCGGGAGTGAAGAAGGTTGACTGGGCCAGCCCAGTCCTGTTGGGCGGGTTGGCCCACTTAAATTTTTTTTAATGTTACACATATGAGTCATTTCTAGCTCGTTTTAGATCTGTTTTTCGTGTTGTTCGCGACACGTTGTCCCGTTTAATGAGATTGACCTTTTTATGATTCCAGATTTATATTTTCAAGCAATAATTATAATTGATATATATATATAATTCCATTAATTAGTATTTAATTTTCTAATTGGTTTACATTTCGCCATTTTAGGCGAAAGCACGACGTCTTTTATGCCAGTTTCTCAACCCTTTTTCCAATGGTTCTAAAGTTACCTAAATAATCTTATAAGGTGTCTAAGACCTCATTTTTCACTTTTAAAATATTTTGGACATGTTTTTCGATGTAAAAACAATTAATTATATTTCGTTTATGTTTCTTTTCTAAAACCTCTCCAATATCGTTTTAGGTTTCGCTGTTGTTTCCTAATGACTTCTTAGGGCTTATTTAAATATTATATTATTTCCTTTTACTTATTTAAGGATATTTTAATTTCTTAATCTCTCATTAATTACTTTATTTAATCAATTCATGATTATTTAAAGTAATAATATTTGGGATATTTCACCGTCGATTTATATGGCCAGGTGTCGCCACGTGCGTCTTGAACCGGGAGTCGTCACTTGTAACACCCTGGATTTTACCTTAAATGAAAGAGTGTGTCGCTACGGATCTAACGCCGTAGCCGGTTTTGAAAACGAACTCCCAACGAGTCTTAAACTGAAATTTAAGCTTTGTCCGAACTTGTGTCCGGACATTGATGTTCATACACAAGTCGAGAGTTAAACAAATCAAGGAGTCTGAGATGTCCGAATATTGGTCCGAACATGTAAGTTCGGACATGAGCCAAAACTCACAAGTTGGATTCGTCCTCGCATGCGGTCCGAACATGTAAATTCGGACAGATGTTCGGACACACTCAAACATTGAAAAATTAAAACATTCTCGGGGCTATATGAACATAGATGTCCGGACGGACGTTTGGACACGTCCTAAAATGTGAATTCAAGAATGTAAACAGAGGTAGATAACAATAGATAATGACTAGAATTGGGAAGAAAACCATCAAGTTGTAAATGATTTATAACAATGTAGAAATGTTACCCTAAACACAGCGGAAATTACTTCAAATCCAAGGTGTGCTACCGCCACACTCAAACTTTTGAGTGCTCAGGCTAAATATCCAACAAAGCATTCAAAACATCTCATTAAACATTTTTAATCCCAAAATATACGATAGCTTGAGTATTGTAAATCAACTACTGTAACTCAAACATAATAATCCGAACATTGTATTTCAAACCACTATAATTTGAGTTATTGTCCTGAAATGATTGAATTTTCCTAGTCTACGTGGTAGCGCGTTCGCAATCCCCAAATCAACAATCAGACATGCGATCACAAAATAATATACAAAAAGCATGAAGGGATCGCGCAAATCAGTGAAACTAAGTAATTCCATCTCATTATGTAAAATTCATTTTGAAATCCTTTTTGCGATTGAGTAATAAAAAATATAGAACCAATAAACAAATAATCCTAATCCACTTTCTAACAATGATAACCATTAAAACAGAAGGGGAGTCTTCAACAGGAAACAACCACAAAATAAAGCCAAACAGTCACGAACGGACTGAAATACCATTCCACCTCACCCTAAGTTCTTAAGTGTGCACCCCCTATGTAACAACAGCCCCATAGAGTAGATCATAGAGTTAACTACAGTTATTGTATGCAGCGTATATATATATATGGTCATGGTCCAGAGTACCAACATGGTGAGTCAGGGAGCACCAAGAACTTCAAAATGGTGAATTAGGGAGCACCAAGAACCCCAAAAGCAATTAATTTCCAGTGGAGAACTCCCAAAACCAAATCCATTTCCAATGGTCAAATACCACCACTAATTCCAACTCGTGAAATACAATTCCAATCCTTCAAACAAAATCAGGGTTTCCAAAATACCTTTTTGATGTATAAAAATTCACACCAACAAAACGAACATGAGCATAGAATTTACTTGGAGTCCATGTCTAGCCGAGGAGAAATAATTACCCACAACCAATAGCATCCACCATTAATGAACTCGAGATCTAAGATTTTAATATACGTTTTCAATAATCCACCAACAAAAATATAATCAAATTATAACCTTTGTGATCCCAACTAATACTATTATACTTACCCCTCCAAGACTCTAATTTTGGCGGCGTCGGGAAGGAGCTTGAAGAAACTTGAAGAAGTAAGAAGAAGAACTAGAGATTTTGTGTAGGGAAAGATGAATGTGAATACTGATGAAGGAAAGGGGATAGGGATGGGCATTTATAGGAATAATTTAAGAGTAAGAGAGAAAAATAATATTGTAATTTATAAGTAATAATTAAGTTAAGTAGATAAATAAAGGGGTGCGGATAAGTATGAACTAATAATTTAATACAAAAGAAGAAGATAATGTTAGTTGAATAATTAGATAAAGAAGTAGATAAAGATGGATGATCAGTAAATAAGGAATGAGTAGATAATTACAAAGTAAAATAATTTAATAGTTAAGGATAAAATAATTAATAGAACGATAAGTATCAAAATAGTTAATTAATTAGTAATAGATAAATCAACGTTATTCTCTTTTGGAAGGAGATAAGAATAATTATAAAAGTATAATCGAATAATAAATTCATAAGGATAAAGATGGATGTATTTATCAAAGAGATATAAGGATAATTACTTTAGACAAAAGGAAATAGACTATAATTGAGTAATTGATTTAAGAGAAGGTAGGGATGAACATTGTTTCTGCGGCAGAAGATGAGAATAAATATAATAATATTTAGGAAAAGGAATATCACTAACTTCCCTGGTCAGTTACTAACCCCTATTCCGAAGAACCCAATAAAAACTACAGAGGTATTTCATCGTCTGCCCATATGTACGGGCGTCGGTGCTCGTCTATTGTACCCGGCGTTAGCGCCTGCCCTTTGTAGCCGGCGTCACCGTGAACTCTTCTCTGTTGGTGGTGACATCTGGGTCGGACCTTAAAACCGCTATATCTTCTTTGTTAAAGCCCCGATTGTGGAGCGCCGACGTGTTCGTCTTTTCATTTTCTTCGTATCAGTTCATTTGTTGATAATGTGTTTGATATATGTGACGTTTCTTCTAAAGTACACACTTTTACCATTTACAAGTAGTGTTTGTTGACTGAACGTAAGTATTAATTGCTTATGCCAATGGTGAAAATGATGGTGAATTCAACGACAAATTCGTGAACGTAGACTTAGGTCATCTGTTTAGTACGAGCCAAATATTTACGGATAGAGAGGAGGCCGCTACCCATGTGATACGTGTTGCAGAGAATAACAACATTTATTTAATCAGATAGGCCATGAGGGGTGATGGTGAATTAGTCTTGACCTGTGAGAGGTACGGCAAGAGTAGGTCGCGGAATAGCCAAGGGGAATTGTCCTTATCTAGTCAAAGGCGACAACGCACTACGAAGAAATGTAATTGCCTGTTCCGCATAAGCATCTGTGGTGGGGGGATTGCGGGTGGTCTTTGTGGTTTTTGGTAATGCAGTCGATGCATAACCATGAGTTGGCTTATAATCAACATTCACACTTTGTGCGTCCTCGATTTAATGTGGATGAAAGAGCAAGTATGAGAAGTTTGCACAGGAGTGGAGTTACGCCATGACAGATGTGGGCCCATCTGCATGACAAGAACCCT
The DNA here is from genome assembly GCA_023374045.1 of Limonium bicolor. Taxonomy (NCBI): domain Eukaryota; kingdom Viridiplantae; phylum Streptophyta; class Magnoliopsida; order Caryophyllales; family Plumbaginaceae; genus Limonium; species Limonium bicolor. The sequence goes on along the minus strand of CM041780.1, from coordinate 230,030,959 downwards.
GAGAGCACGGTCGATAAAACATCGATTCATAATCTGGTAGCAAAAATCAAGAGAGAGAACCGTGGCTAGCGTACTGATGTAGCATCCCTCATGCACTTGTTAGATAAACGTAAATACAATTGGTGGTTTGAGAAAGAAGCAAGTGTTCACATATAAGTATAGTGTTTGTTTATTTGGTTGTTCATGTTATGACCTATTTGTATTCGTTAATGTAATTTTTGCAGTGGATAATTCTAGGTTGGGCCTGATCTTGTTCGTGCACCCTTTTTCGCTTACGCTAATTTAGATGTTCTCGTACATAGTGCTCATTGATAGCACTTACAAGACGAACCGGTACAAGATGCCGCTAGTGGAGTTCATTGACATCGTGTGGCAAGAATTTCAGTATTGCATTTTGTATTGAAATTAGAGAGGACGAGGTTGCCTATACTTGGATGTTTTTCATGCTAATGAAGTTGTTGACTCACCTCCCCGATGTTTTTGTCACAGACAATGAAAAGGCGTTAGTAAAATCACTTTCGGTGGTATTTTCTCTATCTCACATCTTTTATGTCGGTGTCACATTTGCAGGAACGTGGCTGTGAAAGTTAAAACGTCGAAGGTTTATTTTAGCGTTGTAATGGAGAGTTTAGGATCTAACAACCCTTAAACCTACCACAAAACCTAAAATTCTACCAAGTCATTTTTATTTAAGAAGAAAAATGTTACCAACCCATGCCTGGTTTATTCACAAGTACATAGTGAACAAATGCTAAGTGTTTTTTTTCATGAATTTGTGGTGTTTGGCTATATATGTTCATGTTAGTGTTTTAAAATTTGTCTGTTATAACATAATACAAATGTTTTAAAAAGAAAAATGTTACCAACCGCGTATCTGGTTTATACAAAGGTACGTAGTGGACATGTGCTAGGTGTTTCATTCAGGAATTGGTGGTGTTTGGCTATGTTCATGACCGTGTTTTATATTGTGTAAAGAATAGAAATATGTTCAAAATGAAAAATGATGCCAACCCTGTCTAGTTGATACACGGGTATATTGAACTTGTGGCAGGTGTTTTGATCAGGAATTCGTGATGTTTGGCTATGTTAAAAAACCTGATATGAGCTTGGCCCTCTATTAATATGACCCTTAATCTAATGGTATCAATGAGTCCAGAATGATTGAGGGACTAGATTCAAGTCTAGAACTTAATCCTCTTCCTTGAAATTGATGTCAAACACACATTTAAATTTGCAAACTGACCCAGTGAAGTGGACGTGATTTTAAATAATCTAAATCATCTTTTATAAAGATGACTTCAATCAATCGCCATTGTTGATGTTTGATAGATAAGAATGATTGTCAATAAAAATTTGTTATTTTATTTTATAAGAGAGTGTTAGTGAGGAATAGTTTTCACCTTTATTAGCATGTAGACATATTTTCAATAGAGATATTTCACAAGATGCCACAGAGATTTTCAATTCCTCGTTATATGCCATTATGTGAAATATAATTCAATTTATATCATTAAAGTAGATATTAATCCTCAAAATTATAAGATCTAACAACCACATCCTTAGATTTCTCATTTTGAATTTAAAACATTTTTATAATAATAGAAAAGTGACTTACATTGAGTTTTGGTAAACCACGAACTATCATTTTAAAAGTGTTTTTTTAGATTTTTTCTAGGTGTGAGTACATATAGCTCCACTCAACTTGTCTGTTTTGTAGTCGTTGGGGTTTGACTGTTTACAGCTATTTTAGACCATGATTATCAATGGTTCTTATGAGTTCTTAAGTAAATATATATATAAGGTGGAGAGAGAGAAGGGTAAGAACTTTAATTTCGGGTTCTTAAGGACGAACCTTTAAGAACCCATAAATGGGACCCACTCTTTTTTCTTTTAATTATAATATGTCAAATATAAATAGTTAAATCTTATATATTTTAAAATCTTAATATTTTTAAAACTAAAATTATCTAAATAAACAAAATATATCAAAATTCTTAAATCTCATTCTCTACAAAATGAGATTGATATTGACTATGTTTTCATATTTTTAATATATATTTTTTTAGGAAAAGTAATACTTATTATTTGTATTTTCGTGATATAAAAACATAATATTAAAATATACTTAAAAAATATAATATGTACTAATGTATTCATTCAATTTCATTATAATATTTTAATCCTAAATATCGAGTGAAAAATAATAAAAAATTATATTAATAATATATATGAATATATTTTAAATTTAGTTTTTGTCTCAAAAATATAATAAAATTTAATCATACGTAAAATATTAAGTTAAAATTATTTGTCTATTATTAAAAATGGTAGTAATAATAATTAAATATTAATTTTTGTATTTTATAAAATTAATAAGTATAAAAATGGTATGACAAATGAAGAGAGTTTAAAACCAAATGATAGGTATGTTGGTAAAAATTAGATATCGTTCTTAAAATGATGTGGTAGTGAGAGAAATAGGGAAGAGAGTGTTAAAACACCCAAATTTGGGTTCTTTTTAATCATGCTCTTATATGACACTATATTATTGAAGTAGAATATAGAAACACGTGACACATACAAGACCACGTATAGGTCAATGCATTAATCAATCAAAATCCTCAATAATGTTCTCCAGCGGCATTCCTTTTCCTGCAGGTGCACACTTAGCACGATTGATAGGTGCAAGACATGCTCAAGACTTTGGCTTATATTTGGGCTTCCCATCCACAATTGGACGTAGTGCAAAAGCGACTTTCTCCCACATCTATGACCGCATGGCACACAAAATTCAATCATGTAACAAGCAAGTGTCTACAACTGCTCAATCAGTTTTGATTAAATCTGTTCTCCAAAGCATTCCTTCCTATGTGATGTCAGTTATTCAGCTCCCTAAATCTCTCATTAAGAAACTGCATCAGCTTTTGGCTCGTTTCTAGTGGAGTGGCACTGCAACCAAACGCTCTATCCACTGGCAAAAATGGTCTACTCTTTGCAAGGACATCAAACATGGAGGTTTAAGTTTTCGAGACTTATACAGTTTCAACAGAGCTCTTCTCTCTAAACAGCTATGGAGAATTCTAACTCAACCTGACCTCCTTCTCTCGCAATTATATCGTGCAGGATATCTAAGACAAGATGAGCTATTTACATATCAACCAACCCAGGCTGTGAGTCCAATTTGGCGGGCACTTATGAGTACAAGAGATTATCTGGAGCATGGAGCCTACAGACGCATTGTTAATGGATGCACCACACCTTTACATGCACGATGGCTTCCAGGAAAAGCCTGGTGGCAGGATGTTTTTATGGAATGTTCCACCCTCCTTGTTGCCAGCTGCCATAGTTTCTTTGTTAATCGACCAGCAATGTCTCACTTGGAATGATGCTGTCCTCTCTCAGTATGCTGCTCATGTGGACATCAGCTTAATCAAAGTTGTATCTTTGACTCACCATGACTCTGCGATGGATTTCTGGGTATGGCAACCTTCAAAGGATAATAAAGATTCAGTAAGGTCAGCATATACACTGACTTAGCACTCCGATCCACTACAGATGCCACATCATCTACAACAACTGGGGTTGGAACAGCTTTCAAGCGATTAACCAAGACAACACTCCCTCCATGGGTTAGGGTTTTGCCTGGAATTGTTAAACGGCTTGCTGTCTTGCAAGGCACGACTGTGCTCCTGTATCAAATCCTCGAATGATGCCTATGGTTTTTGTGGCATGACTGAAACTTTGGTACATGCATTTATGGATTGCCCAGCTGTAGCTTCATTATGGACCTTTTTGGACATTCCAAAGCCACCCGATATACAAGCTGACGAAGATTTTCGCCACTGGTACTTGCATCTTTGCGCCTCATCTACTATACTATGGATTCAGGCTTGCACCTCATTCTTTTGGAAAATCTGGTACGTACACTACCAATACACCCATAGGCAAGCACCCTCCTTCAGGTGGGCATGGTGCCACGCTACTAGTCTTTTTGCCAACCTGTACTCTTCGTCCTCCTCCTCATCGCTTGCACTAGCTCAGCATCGCCAACACCACCCTCTGTGGCATGAAGTTTACTTTGATGAAAGTATTGATCGTTTTGGGTCAAATGATGTTGGATGTATTGGGCAGCAGCCGACAACCCCTCCCATGTTTGTATTTATCAAAGGCTGGCATGGTCCTTCCATCCTATCTCAAGTAGAGGCACTTGCGCTCGAATTAGCAGTTCAAGCATCTCAGTATGCTAGCATTTCCCATGTTCGGTTTCTCACTGATTGCAAGACCATATATGACTATTTTACAAATGGATCCGGCATGGTTATAGATTTGCAAACAAAATCCATCATCGATAGGGTTTTCACTACTTTTCTTCATTTCAGGAAGCTTTGGTTTTTTATGTTCCTAGGGAGTCCAATGTAACGGCTCATTTGTTAGCCAATCAAAGTAGGAATAGTCCTCAATGTAATATTTGGTACTATGCTATCTCCCATAGTATCCTAACTTTATGCACTTGATGAAGGTTCTTTTATTTTAAAAAATACAACAACCACCTATTTATGCCATAAATATACTAAGGGGGCGTTTGTTTCGAGCGGGGGAAACGGAATGGAATCAGGAAAGGGAATGAAGAGGAATGGAAAAGAATTCCCTTTGATTTTCCCGGTTGTTTGTTTGAGCTGGGGGGAATTAAATAAATAATCGGTCAACGACCACCGGTCAATGGTCAACAGTTGCCGGCTGCGGTCAACGGTCAATAATTGCCGGTCAACATTCACGGTCATCGGTCAATGGTCATTAGTCATCGGTCAATGGTCATATGTCACCGGTCAACATGTACTAGGGAAAGGGAATTCCATTCCCTAGTAAGGGGTGGGGAATCAAGATAGAGGGTTTTGGGGTAATCCCATTCCCTTCCCCTTTCCTGAAAATAGGAAAAACTGGCAAAACAAACGTTCCTGATTACCCAAAACAAACGCCCCTAATATTAAATATTTCAATAGCGAGTCGGATTCGTGACTGAGATTACCCATTCGTCTTTCTTACGGATGAATGATCATGCCCATCTACCATTCCAACATCTGACCAGTCCTTGGACGTATCAGCTCAGATGGCGGCGAGTCATTTGAATCTAATTTCGAGATGCTTCTGCATGTCCCTCTCCTTTCTCCATCCCTGTTATTCCAACCTCTTTACGAGAACCTCTACCAATTATTGGGTTAGCGAGAAAGGAGTGATTAGCGAAATAGGGAACGATGTCATGTTTGGCCTCATGCTGTGCGTCGTTGACTTGTGGCTGCTGCTCGACGGTGGCGTCAGGGATAACGAAGCGGTCGGCTCGGCTCGCGTTGTGGTCTCTTTGGACTCTCCCTCATTTTTGCTTGGATTTTGCGAGAAGTTGGTGCTCCGTTGCTCGAGAAAATCCCTTGTAAAGATCTCTCTATGTCTTGAGCTTATTAATCTCATATTCTTAATTCGTCTTGACTTCTGCTGATTGCCATCTCCGATGTTTGCTGGTGTCCTTTATTTCAGTTTATTAGTAATTGGCTTTAGGTTTTGCTTGACTCGGATATAATCATTTCAGTTGGGAGCAAGTAATATCTCCGTATCTGATTCAGTGGATGCCTAGGCAAATTTCTCCTATCGTAGTAATAGTCTCAAATTATGTCTTATCCTTCTGCCAGACACTTGATTGTTTACAGTCAATTTGAGAGAAACTGTTCGAGTGGAAAAGAATTGTCTGAAATTTTAGGACTTAAGCTTGATTGATAACTTGATATAGATTGTATGACCGTCGATTGTGATTCATACGATTTATGTGGCTTTGCGTATAGCTGTTGCCGACTATGGGAATGATTTTAAAGGCTAACTAGAGTAGGCAAACGGCTAACTGGAGCCCGGATCAAGTTGGTGGGTGTTAGTCTTGTTTACTCATATCTTAAAGAAACTGAAAATGACTGGGTTTTCCAGTTGGATTATTTCAGAACTAGCTGTTCGAAGTCAGCTTCCTTGTTAGTTAGAGAGAGTAATGTTCACTTAGGGGCTGAATCTTATTTGCTTTTGAGGGAAATCTTCATGGTGCTAAACTCGGTACCTTAATTCCAACTGAGAGCGTGGTAGTTCGGGGTAGGGTTGGCAATTTCAACACGACCCGTTTGACCAACACGAACCCGTCACGAAATTTGCGGGTTTGGGTTTATAATTTGACATGATTAAATAAACGGGTCGTGTCCGGGTTGACCTGTTTATAATCGGGTCGGGTTCGGGTCGAACTAGTGTAACCCGCCAACCGTTTAACTTTTAAGTTGAATATATATATATATATATATATATATATATATATATATATATCCAAACCAATTACCGATTAAAATTACAGCACCTACTCTCCTCTTTTATCCAACCACACAGCCAAACACCAAAATCGGCACATGATGACATCCCAATTCCCATTGAATTTTAATTTTTACTCAACCCATTGAATTTTAAATTATATGTTGTAATAGTGCTCTTTAATCTTTATGACAAGGGAAAATAATACGTCAAAATCCAAACCATATTGGATTTGGATTTGAATTGAGAGAGAGAATAGTCGCACATCAATATCAGATTAGTAGCTCAACCCGACCCGCCAGCCCGTTTTGCCAGCCCTAGTTCGGGGTTCAAGTTAATGTAGCCTCTGTAAGTCAAAGTCTCTGGATTAGTCTGGACTTAGATATTAGTTAATCATTTTTTAGGTGATCTACCTTTAAAGTTACCTTGTCTGCCGGTTACGTTATCATGCTATCATGTCATTAAAAGGGTCATTCTTCAACTTTTAATTATGTTGTCTTAAAATCTGATCACTTTAGATGTTACTATTGGTAAAAAAAACTGAACAAATAACTTGCGTATAACTGGTCAAACTTTCCCTTCCTCTCGTAGACTCTCTAGTTTCCCCTTTTGAAATTAATCCTCTAACAATATGCCTTCGGATGCATGGAAATCCATATGATTGTCACCTGCTATACATATTCTTTTCAGGGATAAACACGTCTTCTGAATCCACAGAATGGTACGAGATAAGTGCAGTTCTTCGGGTCAGCATGGGGAACTTTGTATTCTTTGCTGTGCTTGCCTTGATAATGATTGTGTGTGAAGGACCAGAATGATAAAAGGGATGCGTGGCATCATGGAGGATGGATTGCTAAGATGATAATATGGCTTCTTACTGTCCTCATAATACTGTTCTTCATGCCAAATACTGTCATCAAAATTTATGGTAAGCTTCTGGTAATACACTACTTCCAACTTTTACTGGTTTTTATTTTGTGTCATCCTGCATCATGATGCACTTCAATATGTTGTATAATCTTCCTTGCACAGTTTTAAGGTCCAAGTGATGTTTCAGTTTGATTGGTATTTTCGTACTCTTGAAATGCAGGCATCTTGTCAAAATTTGGGGCTGGGCTGTTTTTGCTGGTTCAAGTGATTATATTATTAGATTTTGTACACACATGGAATGATGCCTGGGTTGCCAAAGATGAGCAAAAATGGTACAGTAGACTTTGCTGAAAGTAAAAATTCCCCATGTGATGATAATTTTTTAATATGGGCTTTTCTTTCTCCATAAGCTTTGACATATATTACTCAGGTATATCGCCTTGCTGGTTGTATCACTCTTCTGCTACATTGGAGCATACACACTCTCAGGCCTTCTGTTCATCTGGTTAATCCATCCGGTGAAGACTGCGGTCTGAATGTGTTTTTCCTCGTAATGACCATGGTCCTTGCTTTCGCATTTGCAGTTATTGCTCTGCATCCAGCGGGTATGAATACAGTTAACATTTTTATGGGTTCTTCTGCTCTACGATGGAAGACAAAGTGGTAACAATGTATGTAAGAGAATGATGTTGACTCTGATGATGTTTGAACAATGTACAGGTAAATGGCAGCCTCTTGCCAGCCTCAGTGATATCGATATACTGTGCTTATGTGTGTTACACTGGTCTGCTAGCGAGCCTCGAGATTATTCTTGCAATGGCCTCAATAAAACATCAGCGGTCTCCACTAGCACCCTTGTTCTTGGCATGCTTACTACCGTTCTTTTGTGCTGTATTCTGCTCTTCGTGCGGGATCTTCCTCGACCTTCTTATCCCACCATCTTCTCGAGAGCAGGTAATTTTTCTGAATCCTTAACCAAAGAGTAAGACTAGAATGTTTATCCTTGAATGAAGGGATTTTGAGTTCCAGATTAAATTGAAATTGATCAAGCTTGTGAAATGTTGTAAACTACTGGCGTCTGGTAGGAGTTAACAAAGCTGTTCCCATAGCTTCTGCAGGAAGCTTGTAGCTCCCAGGAGAAACCAATGTGTGAAGTCACTCATGACGATTCTGTTTAAACGATAACCAACCTTATTCAATGTTTGACCCAGGAGCATATAAGCCTCTTCTAGAATCCGAAGACAGGGAATCAGGCAATGAAGTCAAGGAGGAGAAGAAAGAGCAGGAAGCTAAGCCAGTCAGCTATTCCTATACATTCTTCCATCTTATTTCGCATTGGCGAGTATTGTACTCTGGTATGCTTCTCTCTGGGTGGACAAGCCATCTGAGAGCTCTCAACTCATTGATGTCGGATGGCGTCTGTTTGGATAAGGATCTGCACCGAATGGGTAACAGCGGGCTGTATGTATGGTCGGTTATGGCTCCCTGCTCATGCCGGATCGTGAGTTTTCGTTCTTAGATTTATTGTGTGTGGCAAGAACTGATGAGGAACTGTCTTTCCCCACTAAGAGATGGTAATTGCGCGTCTTTCATACCTTTCTTTTTGATATATAATATACGTAACAAGTGACTGGTGCAACTACATCTGTAACTGTTTTCCTCCCTTTTTTTTTGAAATTTCAGTACTTGTCCATTCTTAAGATGATTGTGAAGCGGTTATGGAGCAAAGGAAACAATAGTGTCATAGAGCTTTGCAGCGATTGCATTTTTGCTCCTTTTTTTTGCTTGCCAATGTTGTTGGCTTGCATTGCGTAATAGTGGAAAGAAATCTGGGTACAAGTGGTTCGATGTCAAAAAGTGGATTCCTCTTGTGATAATAGCTTTGGAATTGGCATCCGTTGCTGTGGCAGAAACAACGCACATCCTTATAATTATGGCGCGTTCCTTGTAATGTAATTGTGTGTTGAACATATAGTTTTGCCAATGATACAAACATGTGCCTTGTATGTGGTGTGGTGGATGTCCTGTTCCATCGTATTTGTCTATAATTGAAGCAAATACTCTCTAAGGGATTTTAGCCTTTGGGAAAAGAAGTATAAGCTTTGGTCAAATATGCCCTCATCTTCCGGATTGGGGACCGAGACCTCCTTTGAACACCAACTCTGGCTACATACTTGCGCAGCGCCCGGCGCATCACAATATTTTTTTTAAAATTTTTTTTTATTACAAAAAACTTTAAATTATTGTAACTTTTGATATATAAGTTTAAAATGAAAAAAAATTATATCATTAATCACATAAATTCAAGCTCTTCAAACAAGACCAGCCATGGATATATTTTGACAACTTTAAAAAAAAATTATTTTTACATGTATAGTGCACAGAATGTAAAAGAGAGTTTGTACAGATGGTCATACAAACCTGTACAAATGTTCACTAAAACATGTACATCCTCACGTAAAAATATGTACATTAAAAACATACAGAAGGTCACATAAACCTGTACGAATCACTAAATATGTATATTCTTAGATTAAAACCTGTACATATAAAAAATAACACTTGTACAGACAGTCATACAAATATGTACAGATGTTCATTAAAAAATATTTACATTCTCACATTTAAACATGTACATCATCACATTAAAACATGTACATTCTCACATTAAAACATATACATACATCATCACATTAAAATCATGGTATACATGTAAAATAATTTTTTTTAAAAGTTGTCAAAACATATCCATGACTGGTCTTGTTTTGAAGAGCTTGAATTTAGATAAGCAATGATATAATTTTTTTCATTTTAGACTTATATATTAAAAGTTACAACAATTTAATTATTGTTGTTTTAATAAAGATTAAAAAAATAAAAGAAAAAAAATAAAAAACGAAATCGGCAGGGGCTTACGCCCGTAGTCACTTTGTTTTGTTTCTATTTTTGATTTTGTCCCACTATATTTCATTAATAACAAAAGTACCCTACTATAAAAGATATTTTTTATTTTAATTTGACTAAAATTTCCTTGGATGTAGCCAAGATAGCTACATCCACATGTAGCTAAGAATTTGGCTTTTTAGTTAGATATGTTATTGTTTCATCCATTTCATGAATCTTTTGCTAATACTCGTTGCTTTTTTCATTAGTTCCTGTTATACTTGTTGTAAACATTTAGAATGTGTTCACTTGGGGGTAATTAACAAAGGGAAAGGGAATTATTCCCTTTGTGATGATTTGTTTTTTAATTTTTAATGATTATCTATTCCCTCTTTCAAGTTTTGAAAACCCCCAATACCTTCTTACCTATTCCCCTAAAATCATGAGGAATAGTTCATTCATTTTCCATCATTCTCTCCCACCATGTAAATCATCATCATTGTTTCAAACTTGGTTTTAAAATGTGTGAGGCTCTCCGAGGCGATGAGGGGTCAGGGCCGAGGCGTGATGCACGAGGTGACGAGGCGAACACATCACATAGTTGAGGCGACCGTTTTGTATAATCACCTATAAATTGTTATGAACTTACATTTTGTACATACAAGACAATATAATGTCACATTAAATAACATAGAAGCTTACAATAATATATATTTCCATTAAACATCAAAAGTGAGTCTTCAAACACTAAAATAGCACAAGCAATCCATACAAATTGTTATCAGAATGAATTTGCGTTGGTCTCTTACGAGAAGTTATACCTCTTGCTGGTGACTAGTAGGTTTGGGGTTGCTCTCTGTATTTGAATGGTGGGTGGGAGGTTTGAATGGGGAAACGAAAAGGGAAAGTGAGTTGGAGAGGTTGAGGATAGAAAGAACGGGATTGAGGAAAAGTGAAGTGGGGACCTCGGGGAATGGGATTGAAAACTAACGTGGGGTGGGTGGAGTCAGCCAAATTAAATAAAAAATAAGCTTCCAACTGTTTTGTTTTGATAAGTGAAAAGAAAACAAAAAAAAACAAAAAAAAGAAACCCTGTCGCCTGCATTTCTTCCATCTTCTTCCTCAATATTTTGTTCGCCATCGTAATTCCTCCGCCCCTCTACATCTTCTTCCTTGGTCGCCTCAGGCGACGCCTCAACGCGCCTCAGCCCGCCTCATCCCGTCTCTCGACACGCGGTTGATAAAGATCGACTAAACTCTGCAGCTCGATGAGATCGAGACTGACCAGAGTAGGAGAAGAGACAGAAAGGAGAATGACTTTCCTTTGAATTAAGAAGAACGGGATTACAGAACTTAGCAAGTAAGTTAGGAGACTAAGCCATATAACTAGAGCCTAATATGACCGTTGACCAACGTTACAGATAGAATGTTATAACAGAGAATAAATAATATACACCTATCTTAACATGCCCCCTCAAAACAGACACCCAGTGACTGTTTTGAATCTTCGGACTGTGAATCCACCAACCCCATATCATGTAATGTTTTAGTGTAACACCTCCCAGGTAGAACCTTGTAAGCACATCAGCCAGCTGTGAGTGTGTGCTGATAAACCTGACCTCTATCAGTCCTTCCTCCAGCTTCTGTCTCATAAAGTGTACATCTACCTCAACATGCTTGGTGCGTTCGTGCAAAGACATGATTCCTAGCTATGTAGATAGCTGACTGACTGTCTGACTTCACTGGGACTGGTATCACGTCCTTCACTCCAAGATCTGATAAAAGTCTTGTGATCCAGCTTAACTCAGCAGTCACGAGCCTCATGGATCTGTACTCAGCTTCGGCTGAAGAGAGCGCTACAGTGGGCTGCTTCTTTGATTTCCATGACAAAGGGCAGCCTCCCAGCTGTATGAAATAGCCACTCACTGATCTTCTTGTATCTGGGCAGCTGGCCCAGTCTGAGTCACAAAAAGCCAACAGATTCAGTGAGTTTCTTTTATCGAAAAACAGACCATAATTCAATGTACCTTTGATGTATTTCAGAGTATGTAAAGCAGCAGTATAGTGTAAGTCTGTGGGTTTTTCCAAGAATTGACTAAGCAATTGGATAGTGAAACTCAGATCTGGCCTGCTATGCATCAGAAAACTAATTCTACCTACCAATCTTCTGTAAACAGAGGTATCTGAGAGAGGATTTTCCTTATCCCTGATGAGTTTAACATTAAGCTCAAGAGGGCCAACTGCTGTTTTATTGTTCCACCAATCAAACTCTTTCAAAAGGTCCTCTACATACTTCTTTGTGTCAGGACCACACCTTGTGTGGTGTGTAGAAATTCCAAACCCAGAAATAAATTTAAACAACCCAAATCTTTTATTTGAAATTTCTTATTCATGCTTTCTTTGACCAGCTGAATCATCTTAGTATCTGTGACAGCCCAGACAAACAGCCCACATGTGTGATATTGTCCGCTTTGGCACGCAGGCCGCACGGATTTGTTCCTGGGGTTTCGCCCCAAAATGCGTCACACAAGGGAAGAGTATCCCCACCCTAATAAGGTATGGTTCGTGCTCTTCCGATCGATGTGGGAGGTAAACACCACGCCGGGTGTTACACCATTGAAATACCCCGAACTTAAATATAGGGATTTAAATTAACTTAATACGTATTTAAGGGCCTCATGGTACCTAATTAATAATTGTAAGGAAGAATAAATCCAAAAGAAATAAAGAAACACTTTAAAAGCGAAAAACGCTAAATAAGCGTAAATAACCATAGGAGGTATGAGACCTCGGTTAGCGTATTATAAGGATTCTAAAGGCTTAATTGAGTCTAAATAAATATTGGGGAACAACTCCTGAAGAAAACGGATCCTTAAAACGGATTAAAACCACTAACGAACCTTAAAGCACGTTTTTCGAGGTAACCGGGAAAACGTGTCTTTAAGCGGGTCAAATAGACTCGTAACAATTTTGGTCAACTAAATAATCATTAATAAATATTAGTGAAGCTTTGGGACCAATAAAATCAATAAAACGAGAAATTAGTAAAAACTGTCAAAAACGGGAAGTTGTGGGGTAGAAGTATAAATAACCAAGAGTTATGTGTCCACTTTTAAAATAAAAAAATTGAAGTTGTGTGTGTGTGTGTATGCCAGCCGATGGGCTCCCCCTCTCACTCTCACACACTCTATTAACTCCTCCTTATTTACAAACCTACAAAACTAATAAAGTAAAAACACTCACTACTTATTCTACTCTCACATACTCTCTCTCCTACCTATTCTCTCATTTCCCTCACGTGAAGCAGCAGCCCTCACCCTCTCTTTTCTTCATCTTCTACCTCCCTCACGATTTCAATGGAGAAAAGAGCAAACACCCACAAACTCTAACTCTCTCCTTTGTAACTCTCTCCACACTCTTCCAAAAATTATAAAAATACCACCATTGTAATCCTCTCCTCAAGAGCTACATTTTCATCTTTCCAAATCCAAAAACAAGCATTTTCGATTTTATGGGTATTCCCCATTTGAAGCTTCAACACCACCATTAGAAGGCCCTTGTTCTCCTTGTTCTTCTAAGGTAAAAATATCTTGAAAACTCCATCTCTTTCTAGCCTAAATGACAAAACGAAAATTAAGACTAAACCTTGTTTGGTCTCTTGTATGTTCAGCCGATTTTGGCATTGTGGTGGTGTGAGAAATCTTGTTCTTGAGCTATCCCAAACAGCTCTTGTACTCTTGGAAGGTAATAAAGTTTCTAAACCCTAAAACCTAGATTAAACTTGATTAATGGTTAGGGTTAGTTTTGGTATTGAATGGTGTATGTGGATGGTTGTAGTGTTAGAGGATTGGGGTTACAAAACCGGTGAGAAAGAAGAAGGAAAGAGTAAGGAGAAAGAAAGGGGAAACAAGGTAAGAATGCTCTTTTGTGTAACTTGGTATATATATGTATGTAACAGTTTTTGGTAGCTTGGAATGAGTAATGGAAATGGTAATGTATTAGTAGTGTAATGTGTAGGAAGATATAAGTATATTGAAGTCTTAAAAGACACTTAAAAACTTGTTAAAATAGTTTGGGAATGAATGTTTGAGTGCAGGAATTTTAGTAGTGTTTTAGTATTGGTAATTATGTATGGGAGCTTGTATATTGATTGTTGTGTATAAACAGGTGAGATGGTATTAATGTGTAAGGAAACATTGTGGTGAAAGTGTATAAAATATAGGGGAGACGATGGCGAAATTTGCCTAGGATTATAACACTTAGTGAACTAGAAACTAGGTGGCTAATAGATGTTGTAACAGATTTGATAGAGAAAGATAAAGGAGTAGGTTGGGAGAGCTAGATAATGTATAGTGATGTACTTGGAACTCTCGAAATGACATTAGAAGAGGTGGTTAGAGAAGGGGAGAGTAAGTGTCAAAATCTGTAGCAAAGAGTATTAGATTTGCATTGTAGAGCTAAGAAGAAATAGTGTGCAAGATTTGGTAGAATGAATGTTGGACTTGAGTATAGATGGTACAATTGCTTGGAAATGAATTGGCTTGGTAAGAGGAGGTATTGGGATGCTAGGAGTGACACTGGTAGAGGAAGTATTGGATGTTAGAAGTTGGACAAAAATCTGTAGCATTGGAGGATGAAAAACTGTTGTAAGTATGGGAAGGAGGTGAGGAATTGTGTAAGTTGATTAATGGATTGAGTAAGGAATTTGGTAGATGAACTAAGGCAATTGGAGGGCCTAGGTAGTGTTTAAAACATGTGGGATTACATGTAGGAAGATTGGAGAAACAATGGGTAAAGTATGGGACTGAAAACAGAAATTAAAATGCAAATACTGGGCCGGACCGGACTTGCGACCAGACTTGCAAGTCCGGTCGAGCCCAGATTTACAAAGACGGGAAAGCTTCTGGAATCGACCGGACTTGCGACCGGACTTGCAAGTCCGGTCGAGCAGAAATTTTTCCCGTCAGAAAGCTACTGGAATCGACCGGACTTGCGACCGGACTTGCAAGTCCGGTCGAGCAGAAAATTATCCGTCAGAAAGCTACTGGAATCGACCGGACTTACGACCGGACATGCAAGTCCGGTCGGCCAGAAGAATTTCCGTAACCTGAGCTACTGGAATGGACCGGACTTGCAAGGTCGGTCGCAAGTCCGGTTCTGGCAAAAAAAAAAAAGATATTTTAAATAATAATGATATATATATATATATGTGTGTGTGTGTATATATGTATATGTATGTATATCACATATACATGTACATGTAAGAAAGTAAACCTAAGTTAAGTAAGAAAGTAAAACTTAAGGTAAAAGAAAAGTAAATAAGTAAAGTGTAAGTATAAGAAGTTGTGAGGACATAGTAAGTATGAATTAAGTAAAAATAGTTAGATTAATCATTTGAATGTATGTATATCATAGGATTTGAATGTGTAATACCACCGGAGGAACGTTGGGATACAAGTACAACGGTGAAAGGTATGATTTCTTCATGCCCTGTATCCTAATCTGGTTACCCCGATTTGTGTGCTTATTTGACCACCTAATAAGATAAATGCATGAATCGGATTATATTGCACTTACTTGTGCTTGTTACATTGTTCTCGATGTTTGTTTTGAACAATAGTTTGTATAATTCATGAAACATATGAATGATGATGATATGTGTTGTATTTTGTAGTGTACTCGTATATTGTAGTGGATTTCGTATGTATGTGTATATGGGTATGGTATTATTGTGGCTGGGATGTTGACTTGTGCTAATTCCTAACTGACTAACTCCTAACTTAAGTGAGTAAATTGAATGAGTACAACTCCGATATAGCTTCGGCCACGCGTGAGGATGAGGAGACACAAGAGGTTGGATCCGATTCCTGGTTCGTAAGCTGGTCCACGGCCCAAATCCCTTAAGTGGGTAGCATCCTGGATTAGTGAACCAAGTAAATCCCGGTGGTGGGACGGAGTAGTCCCCGGGCCGGAGGTCCCGACGACTTAACATGAGTAAGAGTAAGAGTAAGTAAGTAAGTATGAGTATGAGAATGAGTATGTATGCGCATGTATGAAGTAATGAGTAAAAGAGTAATCTCCACCCGATTAACCCGGGTGGACCAATGAAGCTAACCCGTATTGTAAATTGTGTATGTATTGGGTATATGTATTCGGAAGAAGGTAAGTATGTATTTAATGGTTACATTGTATTCCTTGTATGTAATGAAGTGTATGTGTGTATGCTTGCGTAAGTATTCATGTATTGTGTATAAGAGCATGTATGTTGTATGAAAATGAACCGCATGTATTCGACCAAGTGGTCGGCGTACCCTCACTAGTACGCGGGGTATGCGGTTGTCATGCTCGGCGAAAGCTGACCCCTTCGGGGGACATTTTTTAGTGTGCAGGTACCCGAAGCGAATGCGGTCAAGGCACGAGATCAGTGACTACAATGGACAGTAGTAGTAGAATGTAGAGGTGTATTGACTAGCACACCCTTGTATTTAGAAAGTAATGTAGTTGTGAGGAATGGGTAGTAGGTAGTCTCTTAGTGAGTATGTATGGACTGGAGGAGGTATTATACTTGTATAAGGAACCTAGTAAACTCGGTTAAGTACATTGTATTGTATTAGTAATTGATTGATGAATGGAGTATGTATTCTAGATGCGTAGTACTCGGGATTCCGGTCCATCAGACCGATGCTGTATGTAGAATCAGTAGCCTTGTTAGTCACGTGGGTGACTAACGACATTGTATCACCCATTGTATGTAAATATATATCCGCTGCGTGTATCTGATGAGTAAGGAGATTGGACGTTAATGGTTGTATTAATAGTAGGGGTGTTACAAAAAGTGGTATCAGAGCGAAGTATCGCTCTGATGACTGGAAATACCGAGCCTAGGAATACCGAGTTAGGAATTAGAAGCTTAGGGCTATGGGCTGAGTGATAGCATTAGAGAGATGCTAGTTAGGAACTCCCGGTGAGTACCGGATACCTACAATACCAGTCCCGCCCGCCGCAAACCCCACTGTGTAACTTGGGAAAGGACGCCAGAGAGAAGGAAAGTCCTCTCATACTCGGGGAAACCCGATCTGGCAGTTGTGAAGCAATCACACAGTAAACAAGAACCGACATATAGTAAATTCCAAGGATTGGAAGCCGGAAATGGATCCCGTTAAACCACAATACCCGCACTCAACAGCGTTGAACGAGCACTCCAACCACGAGGAGGCTGCAACTTGCAACACATGGGGCGACATGCTTAGCAGTCGCAGAACCTAGCTAAACATCAGCAGCAGGAAAAGAAGCGCTAAACGTACAATGGAATGGAAAAGGAGCAGTAAGGGAACCCGAGACACAAGTCTGCGGGACAACAGTAATACCAAGCAGCACCACCAACGCATGCTAGCTGGCTAATAACATAGTCAGAAGTGGTTAACTCCAAGCTACAACGCCATTAAGGTTGCAACACCTGACCGATATAGCTCAGACAACTACAAGACAACCATGAGATATAATCCGGTAGGACTACAAGAGTAGTGCCTAAACAAGGTAGGCTCAGTAACCACCACAAAGGTGTGGGAACGAGTCACAAGAACGACACTAAACCAAATAGAATGGGAGTCTCCAAGGATTGGAGAAACATCCCGATTAACAACAATCACGTCAAGATCTTGGAGAAGCTACCTAAAGGAGCGAGTATACCCATTGCAGATCAACAAGATCAAGGGAAAGGTCACAAGACTATTAAATATAAGCAGAAACATACCAAGATTGGTATAGGATTATCCAAAAACCACCGATACCGCGCACTTGCCACGGCAAGTGCAGTAAGGACAGAGATATGTAAAGGAACACTAATACGTCACAAGTACATAGTAATGTACGGTGACAGTAACGAAACAACCACAGGATCAAACATCCTAAAACTGAAGGAATGGAACCTTGGAAAGGCCTAACAGCCCGACCACTGTACTTAGAGCATACCAGTCAGCGGGAGGCTAGACTTGGTCAAGACCTCAAACATGGTTATGCCATGAGAGATTTCTTTTAACACCGAACCATTGTTTTAAAACCCAAAATTTTCTTTTCAAAACCACCACCCTCTTTTAAAACCTTGGATTTAAAAACCAGATCAACAACATTATGGTGAGTATCACAGGATGATACAAGAGGAGTTGGCAACAGAATACTTCACCTAGGCGTGTGACGAACACTACGAGTATACCCGTTACGGGATGTGGGACAACCGCACTCCGAAGGAGCTTGCGGGCCCGACATATAGTTGGGTAAGTGGCAACGTATCAACATGGTACCCCACGTATGTATACATGTAGTGTACGACACACGGGAAGTAGTCAACTCCGTTCTACGGACCATCAGTAAGTTCAACCCAGGACAACTGGACACCTCAGAGGATCAAGCATAAAGGAACTCAGAGAATCCATCCGAAGATGAGGAATAAGAACTAGGAAGTGCAAAGAACACATGCTAGTAAGTATAGACATTGGATATGTCTCAAATAATCCAAGCAATTATCTGACAGCTGGATGGAATGCCCAGCCTAAACACATGAAGGCGAATGCCTAACATGAACCTAACAATACTCAACAAATGGGGCGGAATTCCCAAGAGCAATCACAAGATTACTACGAAGCACAACCCATCATTGGAGAGGAATATAAACCTAGTCAAGAATACTAGAAGCAGGCGTAAACAGTCTACCCAAGAACGGGAGACGTCGTACCCACAAAGGGACGACTCAAGTACAATACCATAAGACGGTATAGAGGACAACACACGTTATAAACATTAGCTGGATGTAACGGCACCGCTACCAACACCCAGGAGCGATCCTTGAAGGGTGTCTGCGTTAGCAACAGTTGAACGAGCGTAATGATATGAGCACGGGAGCTAAAACGGACACTCGGTTAGACACCGAAGGGATTTCACTTAACAGGAAATGCCCTAAGATATTGAGAGACACCTATCAACATCAGATTACCTAAAGGGTCTCCTATGAACGGAAGCGTGATGTCACGACTTACCATGGAGCCAATAATACCTCCAACCTATGACGGTATACAAGGAGTGGAAACATGTATAAACAGCTTGCAAAGAGCATAGCTTGCAGCAATACGACTCAGAAGTTGTAAACCAAATACGTTATATAAACTTAAACGGTTGTGCAACCGGCACCAATTGTTAACAAGACCTACAAGAGATATTGCCTCATACGACAAGAAATCAACAACTGGACCATAAATCCAACCCAACATCCTGAGTGGCTTGTAGTAATGGCCACCTCAGTGTCACTGTCACTGGAGCACCAGTCTAGCATACAGTTGACGGAGTTAATACCCCTCATGCCTTCTGTAGCAATTGTACACAGAGGCATAAGAATCATGATAATGCCAACATTGGCCTAGTCCACACTTGGACACTACGAGAAACCCAAGGGAAGGTACCCCTCGTTAACCAAAGACCACTAATGCGGTTGATGTGAAACCTTAGAAAAGACTTCCATCTACTATAACAATAAAACCACGCAATAGATATTGCCAAAGAGTGATGGAGTAAGGAAATGAGATTTCCAAACCATTACGACTTAAAGGAGTAAGCATACTCCATATGCACCCAAACATATAGTGGACCATTGTGTAAACACCGACATAGCAAACCTTGTCATTAGACCTATGAGTGGAGACAACCCCTCACAAGAACCTTCACTTGTCAGTGATAGAATACCCTCCAATTGGAGAACGGGACCAGAAAACCCTTGAAGTTTCATGGGATGTCCTGGTAGTATACATACAAGCAAAACTACACAGCCAGAGCCTGAACCAATGCTCAGCACCGAAAGGCAATAACTATTAAAGCAATCAATGTGAACACACATTGAACACCATGAATGATTAACGCTCAAGAGAGCTTATGACCCGATGAGTTATCTCATCCTGGTCAACCAAGATACTTGGTGAATTGTATCACAAATGATGAAAATAATGTGAGGTAAGCCAACCTACACATGAAACCTAAACTGAAATAAAACATCCCCACAATGGGAAGATAATAGTAGTGCGGTACGCTACAACAATCGTCATACACACGAACATTGGGAACCCCAGGGTATTCATACCATAAGGGAATGGTGCCAATGACAATGGCAATGAGTAAGAGAAACTATCACAGTAACAGAAACAGTAAAAACAATGTTGTATAATGAGTAAGAATACGGTGTGCAACAAGCGACCAATATGAGGAAGTAGCAGATAATGAACACGGAGTATAGGTACGAAATAACAGGCAGAAATATTCTTTCCCATCACATAAGTGACTTACTGTCAAGCGTTTACGCCTCTGCACTCTGTATGACTGAGTGTTTTGGCATTGCACTTGTTCAGCTAATGAGCTAATGAGATGGGTTAGGGATATGGAGGATGTAAACCGTAGTAACCTTTCTTTCACACCAAGCTTAGCACTAAACCGTGCAGCCTAAGGCCAAAGAAGCACGAAGAGTGTACAATACACTAACAGTCACAAAATGTGAATTCCAATGGAATAAAGGTGAAAGGTGAGACTTAAGAAAGTCACTAGGACCGACGCATAGAAATGCAAGGTCATACAAGTAAAGGACACTGGTACTGAACCAGAAGAACTGGTATAATTCAGAAGCTATTGACAACAGAGGAAGCACTATAACATAGTGGCTTAGCCTCGCCAACAATAAGTGGAAGAACTTAGCGAATAATCGTGAGAGTACAGATAGTATGTATAATAGATTACCAGGAAGCTGGTTATAAACCTTAAACTCATTGAGTTCAAACACGGTAAAAGAATACCGCATTTGTGTAGTAAACCTTATTCCCATAATAGATGGATAAGAAGGTGATGTATAACACATTAATGATAACACGAAGGGTAAGTAACCCAAGCTATCAGGGTCGCGCAGCAGAAGCTAGTGGGCCCTAGCTAGGCTAGTAAGTATAGCAAAATGGCTATTAATGCCTTGAAGCCTAATAGGCTAGAACCGAATTAATGATGAGTTAAATAAACTCATATAGAAATCCTTGGTGCAAAGACTAAACCATTGGTATGGTTAAGACCCTTTGACCAGAGCATATTGCATAGTATACGGTAGTGAAGCTAAACGCTTCAGTTTGCCCAGACCGATTAAACCAAAGTTTAATAATAATAAAATATGGTAGATTACGTGGGCGTAATCCCTTTTAAGGGGGGTAGAGCGAAAACCGCTTAATGCAAGTTTTATAAATAAAACACATAAAACTATAATGTGCATAGCACAAATGAGAAATTATTCGATGAGTGGTACTTACGTTATATAAACATACGTATTCATTCATATTGAATTGTGGTAACTAAGCATTAGACATGCAAATACCATAGGGTGAAATATACCCATCTTGTAACACCAGTGTAAGAGTATTGGTAAAGAAGAGTAATGAGTAGTGGACGGAGCTCCACAAGTATTGTAACCTTTGAAGAAGTAGTACGAAATGAATGAGGATAGTAGATGAATGAAGTTTATGAGTAGTGGAATCGTAAGTAAAATATTTGAAACAATGGAAGACAACTAAATCTTAGAAATGAAGTATTCCTTAGTTAGAATATAGGATATGATGGTGAGTAATGGACGGAAGTAGTGAAGGTTGATGAAATGAGCATTAGGATCGAACCATGGAGTAAAGCATTTGGGAAGTAGAGTGAGGACGATTGATGGATTGATTCCATCCTTTGGAGATGTATGAATTCGTATCACAACTAGAAAGGGTAAAAAGATAGAAAATGAAAACAATTAAATTATTGTTTGTTTGAAACTGATGTGGGAAGTAGAACTCGATCCTGATCAGATCGAGGGAAACCGAACACAAATTGGGGTGGAAAGATAGTTCAACACTGATGCTGATCACATCAGGGTCGAATGATTCTTGAAGCTCCCCTCAAGTGGTCACAAGAATCACACATTGGATAGAAGTAATGAATATAAATTGAAATTTGGAGTTGTATGTTTTAGAAAATTTTTAATTGGTGGTGGTGAAAGAATTTCCCTGGTATGGAGAATGAGGATCTGCTAGAAGTGTGTACCGAAGAAGATAGTAGTGTAGCATGTTGTATTATTCCAAGGGCAGCGGGACATAGAGGAGTCCCGTGTCTAGATGACCTGAGTGCCTGCGGGATTGTATGTGTATTGCATTGCTTTGGGGATAGCTTTGCACCGTATGTATGTATGAACTTGGTAATGAGGAACCAGATAGTTGGTAGTAGTGCGGATTGAGTAACTATTGTATATGGGTATAGTATGGTATGTAGGAACCTTGAGGGATGAATTTGGGAATCGTAAGGAGGAAGGATGTATGACTTTGGCACTAGACAAGTATAAAGGAGTAAGTACAGTAATCCTATAACCTCGAACAACTTTGAGGACAAAGTTCTTAAGGGGGGTAGATTGAAATACCCCGAACTTAAATATAGGGATTTAAATTAACTTAATACGTATTTAAGGGCCTCATGGTACCTAATTAATAATTGTAAGGAAGAATAAATCCAAAAGAAATAAAGAAACACTTTAAAAGCGAAAAACGCTAAATAAGCGTTAAATAACCATAGGAGGTATGAGACCTCGGTTAGCGTATTATAAGGATTCTAAAGGCTTAATTGAGTCTAAATAAATATTGGGGAACAACTCCCGAAGAAAACGGATCCTTAAAACGGATTAAAACCACTAACGAACCTTAAAGCACGTTTTTCGAGGTAACCGGGAAAACGTGTCTTTAGCGGGTCAAATAGACTCGTAACAATTTTGGTCAACTAAATAATCATTAATAAATATTAGTGAAGCTTTGGGACCAATAAAATCAATAAAACGAGAAATTAGTAAAAACTGTCAAAAACGGGAAGTTGTGGGGTAGAAGTATAAATAACCAAGAGTTATGTGTCCACTTTTAAATAAAAAAAATTGAAGTTGTGTGTGTGGTATGCCAGCCGATGGGCTCCCCCTCTCACTCTCACACACTCTATTAACTCCTCCTTATTTACAAACCTACAAAACTAATAAAGTAAAAACACTCACTACTTTATTCTACTCTCACATACTCTCTCTCCTACCTATTCTCTCATTTCCCTCACGTGAAGCAGCAGCCCTCACCCTCTCTTTTCTTCATCTTCTACCTCCCTCACGATTTCAATGGAGAAAAGAGCAAACACCCACAAACTCTAACTTCTCTCCTTTGTAACTCTCTCCACACTCTTCCAAAAATTATAAAAATACCACCATTGTAATCCTCTCCTCAAGAGCTACATTTTCATCTTTCCAAAATCCAAAAACAAGCATTTTCGATTTTATGGGTATTCCCCATTTGAAGCTTCAACACCACCATTAGAAGGCCCTTGTTCTCCTTGTTCTTCTAAGGTAAAAATATCTTGAAAACTCCATCTCTTTCTAGCCTAAATGGCAAAATGAAAATTAAGACTAAACCTTGTTTGGTCTCTTGTATGTTCAGCCGATTTTGGCATTGTGGTGGTGTGAGAAATCTTGTTCTTGAGCTATCCCAAACAGCTCTTGTACTCTTGGAAGGTAATAAAGTTTCTAAACCCTAAAACCTAGATTAAACTTGATTAATGGTTAGGGTTAGTTTTTGGTATTGAATGGTGTATGTGGATGGTTGTAGTGTTAGAGGATTGGGGTTACAAAACCGGTGAGAAAGAAGAAGGAAAGAGTAAGGAGAAAGAAAGGGAAACAAGGTAAGAATGCTCTTTTGTGTAACTTGGTATATATATGTATGTAACAGTTTTTGGTAGCTTGGAATGAGTAATGGAAATGGTAATGTATTAGTAGTGTAATGTGTAGGAAGATATAAGTATATTGAAGTCTTAAAAGACACTTAAAAACTTGTTAAAATAGTTTGGGAATGAATGTTTGAGTGCAGGAATTTTAGTAGTGTTTTAGTATTGGTAATTATGTATGGGAGCTTGTATATTGATTGTTGTGTATAAACAGGTGAGATGGTATTAATGTGTAAGGAAACATTGTGGTGAAAGTGTATAAAATATAGGGGAGACGATGACGAAATTTGCCTAGGATTATAACACTTAGTGAACTAGAAACTAGGTGGCTAATAGATGTTGTAACAGATTTGATAGAGAAAGATAAAGGAGTAGGTTGGGAGAGCTAGATAATGTATAGTGATGTACTTGGAACTCTCGAAATGACATTAGAAGAGGTGGTTAGAGAGGGGAGAGTAAGTGTCAAAATCTGTAGCAAAGAGTTATTAGATTTGCATTGTAGAGCTAAGAAGAATTGTAAACCCCTACTATTAATACAGTCATTAGCGTCCAATCTCCTTACTCATCAGATACTCGCAGCGGATATATACTTACATACAATGGGTGATACAATGCCGTTAGTCACCCACGTGACTAACAAGGCTACTGATTCTACATACAGCATCGGTCTGATGGACCGGAATCCCGAGTACTACAAATCTACAATGCATTCTCCAATTACCAAATGCTACTACGATCTCCATTCAATACAATACTCCAAGCACAATACAATATAGTCTACATACCGAGTTTACTAAGATCCTTATACAATGTACTATCTCTTTAAGGTTCATACATACTCGCTAGAGAGACTACTTGCTACCCGTCCCTCACACGCTACTTACTTCCAAATATCAGGATGTGCCTCCGGTCTCTTCCTTGACCATATTCGTTTCGGGTACCTGCACACTAAAAAATGTCCCCCGAGGGGTCAGCTTTCGCTGAGCATGATAACCGCATACCCCGCGTACTAGTGAGGGTACGCCGACCACTTGGTCGAATACATGCGGTTCATTTTCATACAACATACATGCATACATGCTCTTATACACAATACATGAATACTTACGCAAGCATACACACATACACTTCATTACATACATGGAGTACAATATAACCATCAAATACTTACTTACCTTCTTCCGAATACATATACCCAATACATACACAATTTACAATACGGGTTAGCTTCATTGGTCCACCCGGGTTAATCGGGTGGAGATTACTCTTTTACTCCTTTACTCCATACGTACACATACTTACTCATTCTCATACTCATACTTACTTACTTACTCTTACTCTTACTCATGTTAAGTCGTCGGGACCTCCGGCCCGGGGACTACTCCGTCCCACCACCGGGATTTACTTGGTTCACTAATCCAGGATGCTACCCACTTAAGGGATTTGGGCCGTGGACCAGCTTACGAACCAGGAATCGGATCCAACCTCTTGTGTCTCCTCATCCTCACGCGTGGCCGAAGCTATATCGGACTTGTACTCATTCCAATTTACTCACTTAAGTTAGGAGTTAGTTAGTTAGGAATTAGCACAAGTCAACACTCAAGCCACATTCACAAATACATTGCTCAATATACGTTCATACGAAATACAATACAATGCATAAGTACAATACAAGATTCAGTTACACCACATCATCATTCATATATATATATATTTCATGAATTATACAAACTATTGTTCAAGGGAAACTTACCAAGAACAATGTAAACAAACACAAGTATGTGCAATTTAGTCCGGTTCGTGCATTTATCTTATTGGTGGTCAAATAAGCACACAAATCGGGGTAACCAGATTAGGATACAGGGCATGAAGAAATCATACCGTTCACCGTCGTATACGTACTACCGGGTTCCTTCGAGGATCAACTATTTGATTCCTATACATACTGAAGTTGTATGATTAATGGTCTATCAATAATCCAACTTATTCCTTCATTAATACTCCTAATATATACCTACTACTCCTTTACATTCATGCTTGATTATTATACCCATTCTTTTCTCACTACCTCTTACTCTTGCTTCCTTACCTTTACTACTTCATTTATAATGTACTACCACATATATATGCATATATGATATAGGCATATATATGTATATATACCTATACATATGATTGCTATAATCATATGATAAAATACTCTTTTTTTTTTTAAGTCAGGACCGGACTTGCGACCGACCTTGCAAGTCCGGTCCATTCCAGTAGCTCAGGTTACGGAAATTTTTCTGGCCGACGGACTTGCATGTCCGGTCGCAAGTCCGGTCGATTCCAGTAGCTTTCTGACGGGAAATTTTCTGCTCGACCGGACTTGCAAGTCCGGTCGCAAGTCCGGTCGATTCCAGAAGCTTTCCCGTCTTTGTAATCTGGGCTCGACCGGACTTGCAAGTCCGGTCGCAAGTCCGGTCCGGCCCAGTATTTGCATTTTATTTTCTGTTTTCAGTCCCCTCTTTTACCCATTACTTCCCCATTGTTCCTACACTTAATCCCACATGTTATGACACTATTAAACCTCCTAATACACCTTAGTTCATCCACCAAACTCCTTACTAAATCCATCAATCATCTTACACAAATTCCTCACTTCTTTTCCAACCAATGTAACAGTTTTTGTTTTACCTATGCTACAGATTTTTGTTGTAACTTCTACCACTCAATACTTCCTCCATCAATGTCACTCCTAGCATCCCAAATACTTCCTCTTACCAAGACAATTCATTTCCAAGCAATTGTACCATCTATACCCAAGTCCAACATTCATTTTACCAAATCTTACACACTAATTTTTTTCCAACTTCTCCATACATTCTTATATCCTTTTGCTACAGATTTTCACACTTCTTGTTTCCCCTACTACAACTACCTCTCCATCACTACTAACATACCTACTAACTCCAATACACACCTTGGTTCTCCCATTCACCAAGTCATCCATAAATGTACATTTCCCACCAAAAATTTGCCATAGCTCACCTACTTTTCCTTACTTATCCACATACACATTTTCACCAAAATCATTCCTATTCTAGCCACACCCATACAAGGGTCCTACCAGCAATTAAGCAAATATAAATCCATCCCAATACACCAATATTCCATCAAACATCAATACCAATACTCATACACAACCATTTGGCTCCAAGGCCTACAATTCACATACTAATGCACAAATACTCAAACTTACTCACAATTACTCAAACTTCCAATACTACCATACCAATACAATAGTTTAAGTTCTTTTATTTGTTTTCCTATTCCCTTACTCTAATGCATAAATTATTATTAAGGGGAGCTCTTACCTTGAGCTTATATTCTTCATTCCTTTTCCAATTCTCCTCTTCTTTCTTCCTTGCCCAAATCGGCCATATGGGGAATGGAGTTACCAAACTCCATTCCCACCACCCAAAGCACATAAAACAAGTGCAATTAAACTACTAATCCTTAAATTAGTGCTAATTCATTTAAAGTGTTAAAACACATTTCTAGGGTTTACCTTTTGAAGCTTTTAAGAGGGGTTTTAGCCCTTGGTTCAAGAAGGTGAATCCACCACCATTGCAAGGTTGATATTATGCTCAAAGAGAGAGAGAAAATGGAGTGTTACAAAGAGGTAAAAATCGGTTGCCAAAGGAGATGAAGAAAACTTAAGTTTTCATGGAGATTTTTACCTTGTTGGAAAGAGGAGACTCCAAGCTCCATAATGGTGTGCTTTTCTCTTCAAATGGGGAAAACCCATGGAGATGAACTTCCTCATTTTGAAATTTCGAAAGAGGGAAGTGTAGAGGAGAGTGAGGGGAGCAAGAATATATATTTATTTTTGCATTTGGAGCTCACATGGAGGTGGAGCATGGGAGAGAAGTGAGAGTTGCCATTGTAGCCATGTTGAGAGCTTCAAATCGGCTGGAAGGAAAGGGAGGGGGAGTTCTCACGGTTGGAAGAAGGAGATAGGTGAGAGAGTAGAGAATGAGAGGTGAGAGAAAAAAGGTGGTTGCTTTTGCTTTAGTACTTTTCTTCCTTTTTGCTTTTTGACCTCTTATTTAATTAGCTAGTTGTGTGAGTGTGTGTGAGGGAGTTATTTAACTGTTAAACCGGCCCCCTTACTGTTATACTAGCTGGAGCGTTTTTCATCTTTTACAGAAAACGCTCGTTATTTTACCCGGTTTTGGTACTATTCACTAACCGGGCTCGTTTTCCGGAATTTTCTTGTTTAATTATTTTCATTAGTTATTAAGCTTCCACAAATGCTTAATAATTATTATTTAATGATTATAATTTTTACGGGTCCGTTTGACCACTAGAAGTCACGTTTTCGGGTTTCCTCGAAAAACGTGCTCTAAAGCTCTATTAGCGTTTTAATTCATTATTTGGATCCGTTTTCTTCGGGAGTTGTTCCCTTATATTTATTTAGACTCAATTAAGCCTTTAGAATCCCTTTAATACTCCAACGACGAGGTCTCGTACCTCCTTTGGTTACTTAACGCTTATTTAGCGTTTTCCGCTTTTTAAGCGTTTATTTATTTCTTTTGGATTTATTTTTCCTTACTAGCATTAATTTGGGTACCATTAGGCCCTTAAATACATATTAGATTAGTTTTAATCTCTATATTAGATTAAGTTCGGGGTATTTCAGAAATAGTGTGCAAGATTTGGTAGAATGAATGTTGGACTTGAGTATAGATGGTACAATTGCTTGGAAATGAATTGGCTTGGTAAGAGGAGGTATTTGGGATGCTAGGAGTGACACTGGTAGAGGAAGTATGGATGTTAGAAGTTGGAACAAAAATCTGTAGCATTGGAGGATGAAAAACTGTTGTAAGTATGGGAAGGAGGTGAGGAATTGTGTAAGTTGATTAATGGATTGAGTAAGGAATTTGGTAGATGAACTAAGGCAATTTGGAGGGCCTAGGTAGTGTTTAAACATGGGGATTACATGTAGGAAGATTGGAGAAACAATGGGTAAAGTATGGGACTGAAAACAGAAATTAAAATGCAAATACTGGGCCGGACCGGACTTGCGACCGGACTTGCAAGTCCGGTCGAGCCCAGATTTACAAAGACGGGAAAGCTTCTGGAATCGACCGGACTTGCGACGGACTTGCAAGTCCGGTCGAGCAGAAATTTTTCCCGTCAGAAAGCTACTGGAATCGACCGGACTTGCGACCGGACTTGCAAGTCCGGTCGAGCAGAAAATTATCCGTCAGAAAGCTACTGGAATCGACCGGACTTGCGACCGGACATGCAAGTCCGGTCGGCCAGAAGAATTTCGTAACCTGAGCTACTGGAATGGACCGGACTTGCAAGGTCGGTCGCAAGTCCGGTCCTGGCAAAAAAAAAAAAGATATTTTAAATAATAATGATATATATATATATATATATGTGTGTGTGTATATATGTATATGTATGTATATCCACATATACATGTACATGTAAGAAAGTAAACCTAAGTTAAGTAAGAAAGTAAAACTTAAGGTAAAAGAAAAGTAAATAAGTAAAGTGTAAGTATAAGAAGTGTGAGGACATAGTAAGTACGAATTAAGTAAAAATAGTTAGATTAATCATTTGAATGTATGTATATCATAGGATTTGAATTGTGAATACCGGAGGAACGTTGGGATACAAGTACAACGGTGAAAGGTATGATTTCTTCATGCCAGTATCCTAATCTGGTTACCCCGATTTGTGTGCTTATTTGACCACCTAATAAGATAATGCATGAATCGGATTATATTGCACTTACTTGTGTCTTGTTTACATTGTTCTCGATGTTTTTTTGAACAATAGTTTGTATAATTCATGAAACATATGAATGATGATGATATGTGTTGTATTTTGTAGTGTATCGTATATTGTAGTGGATTTCGTATGTATGTGTATATGGTTGGTATTATTGTGGCTTGGAGATGTGACTTGTGCTAATTCCTAACTGACTAACTCCTAACTTAAGTGAGTAAATTGGAATGAGTACAACTCCGATATAGCTTCGGCCACGCGTGAGGATGAGGAGACACACAAGAGGTTTGATCCGATTCCTGGTTCGTAAGCTGGTCCACGGCCCAAATCCCTTAAGTGGGTAGCATCCTGGATTAGTGAACCAAGTAAATCCCGGTGGTGGGACGGAGTAGTCCCCGGCCGGAGGTCCCGACGACTTAACATGAGTAAGAGTAAGAGTAAGTAAAGTTGAGTATGAGAAATGAGTATGTATGCGCATGTATGAAGTAATGAGTAAAAGAGTAATCTCCACCCGATTAACCCGGGTGGACCAATGAAGCTAACCCGTATTGTAAATTGTGTATGTATTGGGTATATGTATTCGGAAGAAGGTAAGTATGTATTTAATGGTTACATTGTATTCCTGTATGTAATGAAGTGTATGTGTGTATGCTTGCGTAAGTATTCATGTATTGTGTATAAGAGCATGTATGTTGTATGAAAATGAACCGCATGTATTCGACCAAGTGGTCGGAGTACCCTCACTAGTACGCGGGGTATGCGGTTGTCATGCTCGGCGAAAGCTGACCCCTTCGGGGGACATTTTTTTAGTGTGCAGGTACCCGAAGCGAATGCGGTCAAGGCACGAGATCAGTGACTACAATGACAGTAGTAGTAGAATGTAGAGGTGTATTGACTAGCACACCCTTGTATTTAGAAAGTAATGTAGTTGTGAGGAATGGGTAGTAGTAGTCTCTTAGTGAGTATGTATGGACTGGAGAGGTATTATACTTGTATAAGGAACCTAGTAAACTCGGTTAAGTACATTGTATTGTAGTAATTGATTGATGAATGGAGTATGTATCTAGATGCGTAGTACTCGGGATTCCGGTCCATCAGACGATGCTGTATGTAGAATCAGTAGCCTTGTTAGTCACGTGGGTGACTAACGGCTTGTATCACCCATTGTATGTAAATATATATCCGCGCGTGTATCTGATGAGTAAGGAGATTGGACGTTAATGGTTGTATAATAGTAGGGGTGTTACAGTATCACTTCAGTTAATATTGTCATCCACATATACAACCAGAAAACAAACACATCATCATGTTTTCTACAGAAAAGAGAGTAATCATTGAGAGACTGAGAAAAACCAAGATCTTTAAGGAAAATGCTAAGCTTTTGGTGCCATTGCCTAGAGTTTGCTTAAGGCCTTAAGGCGTATAAAGACTTCTTCATAAGCATACTTTGTTAGTGTCTACAGTGTTAAGACCCTCAGGCAGTTCCATATAAACTTCCTCAAGAAGATCCCGTGTAGAAACGCATTGTTGACATCAAGTTTGGTCAACAGTCCCCCCCCTTTTGGTGGCAACAATGACTAAAGCTCTAATGTAGTAAATTTAACTACAGGGGAAAACGTTTCCCTGGTAGTCTATACCGTGCCTCTGTGTAAATCCTTTTTGCTAATAGCCTAGCCTTGCACCTCTCAAGGGTACCATCTGATTTATATTTATTTCTAAACACCCACTTGCATTTGGCAGGTTTCTTACCCTTTGGGAGTTCAGTTATGACCCATGTTTTATTTCTATTGAGGGCAAGGAACTCTTCTGCTATGGCTTTTCTCCATTTGGGATCCTTAACAGCACTGTGATAGTCTCTGGGTTCTACTTCTCTTTCTGTTTAAAATGGATTTATGATAGAAGTGTTGGCAAGTAAAACAGAGCATTTGAGCAGGGTAAACAGATGATGTTCAAGAATTATACTATCATCAATGTGCAGAGAGTGTTCATTATCACACTGACAGCAAGAATCTGGTATTTGGAGCACAAGAAGCAATCCTAAGTCTATCAGATAGATTGTAGTAAAAAGACAGTGTGGGGACTTATCTTCTTTTTGTGTGCAGACTTGGTTGATCTCATAGTCTTTCAGGTATTCAGGAGTATGTTTCTGTCTTTGTGATCTTCTAAGAAAAATTTCTTCAACTGGTTGATTTTCTTCTTCTCTTCTTTGTATCATGGTCTTCTTGTTCTGTGCTTTCTTGGCCTTGTTCTTCTGGTGAAGGCCTTTCTTGGCTGCTCTGAGTGTTGTCCTCATTCTGCACTTCTGATGAGTTTCTTGTTCTCTCTGTCACTCAGGTTAGTACTTTCAAAAATAATTTAAATTGTCATCATCCTCCAGGTTGGTAGGAAAAGCAGACAAGTCATGTTCTCTATGATTTTGTGTGGTTTCAGCAGTGGTTTTCTTTGTAAGGAAAAGGTTCTCATGGAATTGACATCTCTGTTGTATATTATTTTGTCGTGGTCTAGATCATAAATCTTGTATCCCTTTTTGCCTTGGGGGTATCCAATGAAAATGCCTTTCACACATCTAGAGAAAATTTATCATGCTGATCATAATTTATATTAGCAAAGCACAAACAACCAAAGCATCTAAGGAGATTGTAATCTGGTTTTTCATTAAAAATGATTCATATGGAATTTGGCCGCCTATTGATCTAGAAGGCATCTGTTTATGAGGTAGGTGGCGGTCATTACACTATCTCCCCAAAATTTAAAGGTAAGGCCCGACTAAAACATGAGGGCTCTCGCAGTATCCATAATGTTCTATGTTTGCGCTCTAACCACCCCGTTTTGTTGTGGACTGTGTGGGCAAGAGGTTTGGTGCATTATTCCCTTTTCTTTAAGAAGGTTAGCATTAAACTTTGAACTACCCAATTCATAGGCGTTGTCTGATCTAATACATTTTACTTTCTTGGCAAACTGTCTTTCAACTAATTCAATAAAATGATTATTATTTGAAAGCAGTCAGACTTGTTGGCACACAAGTGAACCCATGTAGCTCTACTCTTGTCATCAACGATTGTCAAAAATATACTGAAAACCATCATGGGTTCTATGGGGTAAGGCCCCCATATCTACATGTATTAGATCAAAAGTATTCTTGGATCTAGTGTTGCTAGCATTAAAAGGTAACCTGTGACTTTTGGCTCTAATGCAGGGTTCACACACCAATTGTTTACAAGGTTTATCTTCTCCTTGCAGATTCAAACTGAGAAGACCTTTCCTGTGAAGATGTCCTAGGCGATAATGCCAAAGAGAAAAACTGTCATTACAATCAAATCCTATAACAGTTCTATTTCCAGAATTAACAGAACTAATCTTGTTGTTTACAGAACCATCAGAAACTTCTTGTCATAGAGATTGTCAAGCAGATAGAGACCATGGCAGCAATATCCTATTTCCCTCCATTCATTCTTCACTTAGAGTCCTGGTATACACAAGATTTGGAATCAAAATAAATCTTTCCTCCCATGTCTCTAGATAGCTTACTTTACAGCAATAAGGTTGAATTGAAAACTTGGAACAGAGAGAACATCATTCAGAGTTATTATAGAATTGATTCTCACTTTCCTATAATTCTAACAAACTGCGGGTTGTCCATCTGGCATGATTATGTTATGGGCATTACTAAGGACAATGATGCGAAACAAACATAGAAAACTCACAGCACATGTGGTCAGAAGCACCAGAGTCAAGCAGCCAGACAGAACTATCAATTCCCTTGTCGTGTTGGGTTCTTTATTCTGATTATTGGCTAGAGCAAAAGATTCTGATAAATTAAAAGGGTAAGGATGGATCATACCTATGAAACCACAATTGGTTTCTTTGATCTGATCTTCCTTGGCGACATTTTTGGATTTGCTGATGTACGCCAGAAGCTGATTGACTTGTTCGTTCGTCAAGCCACCCTTGAAAGGATCTTCAGGAGTTTCACCTTTTGTCTCATTAACAGCCGCGCTGGCGTTTGCCTTCTTGTTCCCGTTACTTCTCCAGTTCTGAGGGAAGCCATGCTTGCGGTAAGCACTTGTCTTCTTGGTGTCCATTTCTTCTGCAAAAGGTGCAGACAAGGGTTTGAACGTCTGGTGAAATTTCCGTCTGATTGAAATTTCCCGTCTGATTTCTTGCTGCTGCTTCTCTTCTCGAATATCAGCCGCGAAAGACGATGAAGCTCCTTCAGAGAGATTAGCTACGGTTAGGGTTTTCTGCCGCTCTTCTTGCACGAGCAGAGAGAAAACTTGCTTAAGACTGGGCAAGGTGTAAATCATGAGTATGTTTCCTCTTATAATCGAATACCGCTCATTGAGCCCCATGAGGAATTTGATTAATCGTCTCTCCTTAATGTAGGTCTGAAAACTTCTCTGTATTGTTGCACTCACACTTGGGTATGGAGTCGGTGGCGTCGAACTCGTCCCAAAGTTTCTTGACGCGGCTGAAGTATATCCCAATTGTGTCTCCTCCTTGAGAGATGGCGCTTAATTGCTGTTCGATTTCGTAGATTCTTGGTAGCGTCCTTCTGCTCATACCGTCCACACAGCTGCTCCCAGATTTGAGCTGAGGTGGTGTTAAAAATGATGGTTTTTGCTATCGACTTCTCCAGACTTGAGAGGAGCCATGACATAACCATCTTATTACATCTTCCCATGCTTGCACCTTGTGCGCTGGAGTCTCTGGTTTCACCGGTGTCCCATCCAAGAAACCGGTCTTGCTTTTTGCTCCAAGAGCAATTTCAACTTGCTGTTTCCAGCAAGCAAAACCTGTCCCGTCGAACTTGGTTGCTACAGCTTGTCCTGGTTGATCGGAACTAGCAAGATATAGCGGGTCGCCGACTGGGATGTAGGTCTCATCGCCAGATTGGTTTCTTTGTTCTCTTCTTCGGTTAGGGTTTTCTGTCGGAGTCCCAGGCATTCTCTAGATGGCGATGGAAACCGCGAAAATGTAATTAAATTGGGGCAGAGATGAAGGGAAAACAAGATAGGAACGGAAACGCTCAAAGGAACAAGCTTGAAGAAGAAATTAGAGACGGTGAATTGGTGACGGCAGAGAGACTGGTGACGAAGTCGCCCGAAGCTAAACATCGGGATACGAAAGAAATGAAATCGCCCGAAGCTAAACACCGGGATTCCTTCGTGGCTCTGATACCATGATAAAGATCGACTAACTCTGCAGCTCGATGAGATCGAGACTGACCAGAGTAGGAGAAGAGACAGAAAGGAGAATGACTTTCTTTGAATTAAGAAGAACAGGATTACAGAACTTAGCAAGTAAGTTAGGAGACTAAGCCATATAACTAGAGCTAATATGACCGTTGACCAACGTTACAGATAGAATGTTATAACAGAGAATAAATAATATACACCTATCTTAATAGCGGTCGCCGCCTGCCACACTGGAGGCGATAACTTCAACGCCTTGCTTCGCCTACGCCTCAGGCGCCTCGGACGAGCTTTTTAATACCAAGGTTTCAAACAATGTTTAATTTAAATAAATATTTAAGAATTAAAATTATGAGTAACATATACTTACAAAATTTAAAGTAACATTTTATGTATGAGCAAATATGCTAGATTTTTTATCTTAAATAAAATATTTACAATGATTCTTTAGTTTTTTTGTTATATACTAAATATTTCTATTTAATATATATATATATATATTAATACTATATATTAAGATTCAAAACAAAAATTTTAAAATTTTAGATTTAAAATTATACCATAAAACTTTTTAAAATTTTACTAATATGAAATAAATGACTATATTATAAGTACTAAACTAAGTATAGTCGTTATTAATTATTTCATACCATAAACAGTTCACATTAATCAAAAAAAGTTATTATTTATTTTATTTTAATAACCTTATATTATTGAAAATATTATAAGTAACTAAATATTATTTAATTAAATGTGAACTAAATTATTTTAGCTAATACCAAAAGATATTGAGATATAAAACAAGATATTAACATATAAACTTATTCTTAAAATATTAAACATAGATAATGTATTACTAGATAAATATCTATAATATATTACAAATATTTTGAATTATAACATAATTTTGATATTATTATAATTTTTATTTTGATTAAATTTTTTATATTTTTACTTAATATATAATTTAGATTATTTCTAATTTATATTTGTTTAACTATCATATGTTATGAAATTAATGAACATGGATGATCATTTTGACATTTAGAAACAAAAATTATTACATATGTTAATATTGAATAAAACAAGTATAACTTTTTTTTTAAAAAAATGGTGATTCCCTTATATTCAAAACCAAATAACAACATGTTGATGATGCAAATTCTATTTCGTTTCTAAGTTAAAACCAAACTGTTTTTTTAATCAAATGGAATCCCTTTCCTTTCCCTTCTGATTCCATTCTATTTCCGTTGTGTGAAGTGAACACACTCTTAGTTGTGTTTGTTTTGGGTAATCAGGAAAGAGAACCAAAATGATTCTGTTTTCTATTATTTAGTTAGCTATTTTTCCTATTTTTATGAAAAGTAAGGGAATAAGATGATCCCAAAATCTTCTAACTTGATTCCCTAACATCTACTAGGGAACGAGAATCCCTTTCTCTAGTAAATTTTTAATTGACAACATGCTCATTGACCGATGATTAATGATCATTGACCAATCATCGAAAAATGTTGACCGACAATTATAGTCGTTGATCAGCAATCGGTAACCGTTGACCATTTACCGGTGACCGTTGACCGATCACTTATTTCATTACCCCTCAAACAAACAACCAGAAAAATCAAAAGTTTTTATTTTCATTCCCATCTAATATCTTTTTGAATTTATTTTCCTGCTCAAAACAAATGACAAAGCCATTGTTTTGGTCAATTATTCTAATACTTTAGTTCGATTGGTTTTGAAGATCAAACTTTCTCTCCACAGTCTTCATTTTCTTTCAACGCATGTTTTTTCCGACTAGTACGATAATGACCGTAATTGACGTGCTTTGGTTTGAGACTCCCATTTCTTCTGGTGTGTCGAATCATGGTTGTAATTATGTTATTCATATCCATAGATGACGTCAAAATGCCATGTGAACCATCTTTTGTATGCTTTCCTACATTGTTGTGATTTTCCAATTCCTCTTCTCCTGCCCTAGGTCTTTGATCTCATTGGTTTTGATTCAGTTGTGTCCAGATTGGTCTTGCTCTCGAATTTCATGTTTCTTATAAATACAATTTGTCATGTTTACTTACTTATTTAGCGGGTTTTGAAGGATGAATATAACGCATGGTGGCTCCAAGTTCAAGTGATTCGGTGAAGATAATCTACATCTGTTGCTGGCACAAAATCTTTATTGCTTTTGTCGTGGATCTTTCCAATACAAGAAATACAATTGCCAGCGCTTTACATGATGAATAGAATTTGTTTGATGACTCTTTCTCCAAATTTGATTTCTACCAAAAAAAAAAAATTCTCTCGTGAACTCTCATGTAAGGTAAGAGCATAGAAAATTCAACTAGATGAGAAATGTGTTTATTTACACGTACTTTTGGGTAAGTAGTCTTGGGTAGTTTGGAATAGATGTGTAGGATTTGATAGGCAGAGCTATCACTTTTTTTTTTTTACAATGGTGGTGTAATCGGCCATGTACCTCTAATTATAAAAAACCTGATTTCTACCATTGTTAATAAACGTTAAAGTTGGATTTTTTGTCCCCCGGTTCCCCATGTGGTATCTCCTCATTGCCAGTCGACTGGGTTGTGCCACTTACGTAGTTCACGTTGAAAATAGTAGTCTTTTTTTTTAAAACATTTTCTTCTTCTGAATCAACTTCAAAAATTAAGTATCTCTCAAAATTAATTATTTGATACTCCTCTTGTTTAAAATATAATTATTTTAGGAGTGAAAAATTTATTCAAAATGTAAGTCATTTTTTTACTCGTGTTTGCCCCTTTTTAAATTATTATATTAATTGGGAAAATTTACAAAATGTCACGATTTGAGTTTATATTTACGATATACCTCTTTTTGGAAAGTTGTTCACAACATGTCATGATTTGAGTTTGAAATTCATAAAATGCCATTGTTTACTAATGACGTTAGTTTCACCGTTAACTCCCCTCTGGTAAATAACCAAAATACCCCTGATGACAAGTGTTGTTTTTATTTTAAAAAAAATGATTGTGCTGAGTCGACTGTGCAACAACTATTTTTTTTTGAATTTTTTTTAAGTTCATAAAATACCCTTTTTTTGTTTATAGTTCACAATATGCCACTATATGAGTTTTTTATGTTCACAATATGTCACTATTTGAGTTTCGATGGTCACAAATGTCTCTGTCTTTGCTGTAACGGCTAGTTTGAGCCCACAGTTTTTTTTTCCTTTATAAGGACCATCTTACCATGTAAACAAAGCACAAACACCATACTAAAGCCATGACCTTGTTTAAACACTACAATCAATGAAAAATTTCAAACAATTCATTGCAAATGTGAGCCCCATCAAACCTTACCCTCCCCCGTAAAGAAACTTCAGTGGAAGGGCATACTATAACTGCTGGGCATGTAATTTTTTTTTTGTGGTGGGCACCGGTGATCGTGATCAATACTCTCCTCATCTAGGGTAAGACATGTTGGCTACACCAAATCATACTCAACTATGATAGGGTCTACCTCTACTATTGCATTTGCTCATTTCAAAGGTCCACATCAAGAGAGCATGACAGCTGATGCGCATCTTATCAATAGCTTAGGAGGAGATAAAGAAAGAAACTTAAAGAAGAATGAGGCAAAACATGAAGAAGATGGTTCTTGGGGTGTAGTTGTATTTGCAACTCTAAGCTATATCCGTAAGATATAAAGTACTTGCATATATATAATGCTCAAAAAATCATGTGGATTTAGTAGTTGTTTCTTTGCGGAAGAGAGTAAAGTTTGATGGGGCTCCACATTTACAATGAATTGTTTGAAATTTTTCATTGATTGTAGTTGTAAACATGGTCATGGATTAGTATGGTGTTTGTGCATTTGTTTACATGGTAAGTAGGTCCTTATAAATGCAAAAAAAGAGTTGTTGGGCTTAAACTAGCCATTACACAGCAAAAACAGGGGCATTTTGTGAACTTTGAAACTCAAATAATTGACATATTGTGAACATAAAAGTCATATAGTGGCATATTGTGGATAACAAAAAAATGGTATTTTGTAACGTAAAAAAATTTTCAAAAAATAGCCCATGCACAGTCTACTCAGCGTAATTCAATTTTTTTTTAAAAATAAAAACAAAACTTGTCGTCAGGGGTATTTTGATCATTTACCAGAGAGAGTTAACAGTGGAACTAACGTCGTTAGCGAACAGTGGCATTTTGTGAATTCAAATTCAAATCGTGGCATTTTGTGAATTTTTTTCTCAAATAGGAAATCGTGACATTTTAATGAATTTTTCTTATTAATTTTACTCGACCTTTTGTTTTCCTAATAAAAATTATTACTTTACATATTCTTCCCATATAAAATTGAGGAACCACTTTTTTTATCAAAAAGTGTGAAAAGTCTAGAATGGCATAAATTTTAAATACAAGGAAGTACATGTGCAATGCATTTACAAATAAAAATATTGACACTAAATTTATTAATTTTATAATCTATTTCGATTTAGACTATCACATCTGTTGGAAGTTGAAAACGATATCCATTCATAGAGTACGTTTGATTATCAATTATACGTAAATAAATAACATAGTACTGTTTTTTTAACATATATACTTAAAGGATACATACCTAAAAGTCATTAGTTTGAGAGAAAGTTCATACTAACTACATACGAAAGACTACAAGAGAGTACATGATAGAAGGAGGTTAACCACACCTCCTTATTATAATCCTAACATTTAGACAAACCTAATGAACCTATCTATTAAACACAACTAAGTCCTTATGAAGGCTACAACAGATTGAGAGACCATTTGTTATCACTTTCGATCGATTGTCTCTTGAATTCCTACTTGCTACCAAATACCACTTACAACCACTTACCAACTAGACGAAAATGAGCTGCAATGAGATTATCCAAAAGAACAAGCATATAACAAAACTATAGAAAAGACTAATTAGGAATCCATGGAGAGAATGTAGCTAACTTTACCAAAGGACACTACTTTGGACAAAAAGTTCCATAAACACCTAATTGTATGAGTAGTGTCCCATGTCATGCAATTAGTGGGCACAAGATTCATTCACCTTGGAGACTTTGAGTCCTCCTGGAGGTGCCTTCTTACCCCTTTTTCATGCCCTTGCTTCTCCTAGTCAACTTAGAGCTAAGAGAAAACATCACATTTCTTACCTTTACGATCCACATCAAGCAACCGTAAGTCCCAAAACTCCTCCCTTGACGCTTCACTAAAAGTTGACCAAACTTGTGTTTTCTCAACCTTGAGATAATTTTGGCCTGATCAATGTGCATGGCCTCTGAAAGCGAAGAAGGATCATTTTGAACCATCCTCGGAACTGCATTCCTCATAGAATTCGTGGCCAAAACAGAACAGATGTTTGGGTGCTTGGCCCAAGTCAAATACAGTCCTAAATATATAGACAATGCATCTAGTTCACCATATATAGTTTCCTTTTAATAACTAAGCTGATGGACTTCAAGTTTTAGTAGTTTTTGTTTTTCTATGAAAACGAGTGTTCAACTTAGGGGTGGTAAAACGGGTTCGTGGGTCATGTTAGGCTAAACCCAAATCTGACCCGTTTATTAAATGAGTTGACCCGACCCATCCCAATTAATTAATCGTGTTCAAATATAAAATCCAAACCCAACTCGTTTATTAAACGGGCAGACCCATCCAACCCAATTAATTAATTGTGTCCAAATTTGAAACTCAAATCCGTACGTATTAAACTCAAACCTAACATGTTTAGTTATATATAACAAAATGATTTGACTAATTAACATTAGTTTTGTCATTCTATGATATGATTAACTTTACTTTAATTAAATACTTAATTTTTCATAATTTTATATCTTATTAATATTAAAATTGACCAAAATAATTATATTTATTTAATTTAAATTACTTAAACAGGTTAGCGGGTTGCAAATGTTAAACCCAAACATGACACAATTATTAAAGTCGTATTTGGATTGACCCGTTTATTTAATTGTGTCAAATTTTAAAACCCAAACCTACTAACTTCGTGTCGACACTACTACAAAAAAGGCCTATTTCGGCACCCCTATTTCGGCGGTTGTTCTTACAACCGCCGAAATAGGGCCCTGAAACTGTATTAAAAATAATTCTATTTCAGCGGTTGTTCTTACAATCGCCAAAATAGGGCCCTGAAAACTATATTAAAAAAAGAACCTATTTCGGTGGTTCTTAGCTAGGTACCGCCGAATAGGGTCATCGGAAATTCTATGCATAAAAAAAGACCATATTCGGCGGTTTAACTAAGAACCGCCGAAATAGGTTCTTTTTTTAGACACAAAATTTTTGAAACCCTATTTCGGCGGTTCCTAGATAAGAAGCGCCGAAATATGTTGTTTTCTCGGTTCTATTTTTCCCATTCCCGGTTCTTTTAGACGAATTTTTTAAAAAATCCGTCTCCGCCTTATTTCTTCCGACCCTTCGTGTCTCTCTCTCCTCATTCTCTTCACTCAGCGCAAAATCACAACCCTAACTGGCGCTTATCCTTTGCGCCTCCGCCTTCATTTTCTTCTTGGTCTGCTCCTATGGAGTGATTGAAATACCCCTAACATTTAAATAAATGAATATAAGTAAATAAATATTATTTGGGGTTTATTAAACCCTAAGAAAGCATATAAACACTTGGGCGTTAAAAAAACGCACCTAAACTCCTTAAGGTTAAAAACGTGCGTTAAAGCCCGACCTTAAGATAAACAAGTTATATAAGCTCTAAAACTCATATGAAGTTAACCAAGGATCATTTTATGACCTTTAAAACACAAGCCCCCAGTTATAACGGAGTAAAAATACAAAATGCCCGGGTTCCCTTAAGGGCCCCTTAAGGTCCGAAAGTCCCGGAAATACCTTATTAAATAAAGTAAAGCATTACACTTCATTTTAAATGCATAATAGCACTTTAATGAACATTTAAGATGATGTTCCCAGATAAAATCAAAATCAGTTAAAGACAAAGTGCTCGGGGGTTCCCGATGAGGACCCCATAAACCCACGAGAGTGCCTCGGAGAGGTACCGAAGTGGCACAAACCCCAATATAAATTATTCTAAGAGTTCATAACATCAGTATTTAACATTCTAAAAAGAATGCTCAAGCTAAATTCTCAAAAATAAGCAAAGTACTCGGTGAATTTCTTAACGCTCCTTTTTGCCCCGGGAGTGTCCCGTTAGCCCGAAAATTGAGTTACAAGTTTATATAACCCCATATAACTCAATGTAACACCTTAGAATATTATTATTGACTATAAACAATGTCAATAAACACTTGGAACTCATAGCGACTAATTATTTTTCAGAAAATCCTTAAAGCACAAAAATGCACCTTCGGGTGTCACAAAAATGCGTTTTACGCAATTGCCTTGAACTTTTTGAGGAGCCACGAGTTGATAATCTTAAAAGAGGATAAAATGACCATCTAAATCAATTAATGGCAGTACTAAATTCATAGTACAAACAGGGG
Source organism: Limonium bicolor (assembly GCA_023374045.1). Classification (NCBI taxonomy): domain Eukaryota; kingdom Viridiplantae; phylum Streptophyta; class Magnoliopsida; order Caryophyllales; family Plumbaginaceae; genus Limonium; species Limonium bicolor. The sequence goes on along the minus strand of CM041780.1, from coordinate 229,988,626 downwards.
CGATTTTTGAGACAAAAAGATACCTAAAATCAGCATTTTTACCTTAAAACTTTCATCTTTTACCACGGTATAAATGTAGTACCAATAAATGCTGGAACCTATTACACATATTAGTATGGTCTTATTACAATATAATGGAATGGGAATGAAATGAAAATTAATTCCATTTTACTCCCATCCCATGCGTTAATATGGGTGATATTTGATTAGTTTTGACAAAAAACATTGTCTTATGGATGGTGAGTCATCTTAGCATGAATTATATGATGATATAGCAATCAATTACAGTCAGGAGAAGCTAATCCACCGTATGAACCTGAAAATAACAAGAAGAATTAGTATAAGCAAAAAGAAATGAAAAGCAAAGCAATTAAAACAACAAGAATCTACTTTTGCAAGTTGCATAAGAATCAAACAAAATACCCATGTTACTAACTTAGTGCTGTCGATTTCTATACAGAAGAGGAGGGAATTATTGCTATACTTTAGATAGAATAATACACATACCTAACAATGCATTAACCTATGTGTTAAACAAACAAAAATCCATTATCTTATACTAACTAGTGTGTCCGATTTCAACATGTTTAAGGGGGCTGGTTTGCCTTATTTAAACCAAGCTAGATTATCTACTAACCTAGCATGTTTTTATAATTCAAATGACAAAGAAATCTGGTGCCCTATAGACTCCACATTACCGTAAATGCAAGGAGAAAACAAAGAACAAATCAACATAAAATTTGCAAAAGAAATACCTACCAAACTTACATTTGTCTTCTAGTTTTAAGTGGCAAACAAAGCTCCATTCTCTACTTTGTCCCAGCCGAATTCTTGTCTGATTGATAGGCAATATTATTGAGCTAAATAACAAATTAGTGAACATGAGAAGGATTAAACAATTAGACAATCAGGGTGTCAAATAATTCCAAGTTGATTCCCTTCTTTCCTTGCCTTACTCATACGTGAGTGTAGGCTTCAATCTTCTTTGCCATTTCCCCTTGGCCGAATGGTAAGTCTCCTTTCTTCCCTCTCTTCTTCTTCATTTGCTAAGTAATTCCTTAGAGCTTTAAAGCTCCATTAATGGTGAATTAAGCTCTAACACCATTTCTATGTGAATTCCTAGTTAAATCTTCTAAATCTTGAAGCAAGAGAACATCCTAGCAAACCTACAATTTTCGCCAAGCATTAGATGTTCCAAGGAGGTTCCTAGATTCAACAACAACACAAGGAACAACAAGATCAAGTTAAGGTATATTTTCATGTTGGAAATCCTAAGTAATTACTAAACTATTTTCGAAATCTAGAACTTCTAAATCTACGTTCTCCTCATTATTTCATGAAGGAAACTTGGATCTACGATCATCACAAGGTGTATCATCCTTGAAAATCCTAGGTAACTCTTGTAAATCTCCATTGTATCCTTGAATCTAATGCTCAATGGAAATCTCATTACACATACAACTGTCTCTTGTATTTTCCAATCTTATAAAATACTCTAATTTACTTTATATAATCCTAAATCTTAATTCTACAATATTTTAACTACTTAAATATAAGCTCTTACATCAAATAGCATTTGGAGAGCTTGGAATTCAAGGAGAAATCAAGTACAAAAATTGTCTTGATTTAGGAGTAAGTATATAATTAAGGTTTATTAAGTTTAAGCTTAATTTAAGCTTCAAACTTTGGTATAAAAATTATGTTTAACCTTTAAAAATATTAAGGCCGAAAATCATAGGTTATATTGTCAAGAGAATAATTATAACATATAAGAAGATTATTACCTTAAGGTATAAAAATGTGTCACAAGAATTAATTAGGATGCGTATAAATATAAACCGAATTATCTAAGGTTTATTTGTTCTATTTTGAGATTATAATCATTTTAAGTCATTAGCATAATTTTTAGAAGTGTTATATGGCTTATATACATTTATATGTATTTATTATAAAGTTTAAATCAAGTTTTAAAACTATATAGTAAAAGTATATTAAAGCCGAGAGTTAAATATATTATTTGGGTGATTTTCGAAATATATAAGTGTATTAACTTATATTATAAATTTTGGGAACACTAAAAATAGCTACAAGTATTTAAATGGCTAGTTAAATAAGTTAGGTGGTAAAAATATAATTTTGAGAAGTTTGGTGTACAAAATATGAAAACCGAGAACATAAGGAGTTGTTTGGTATATTTATATTAAAATATAAGGTAGGAATTAATATTAAGAATTTTGGTGAATTTAAATAAGTGTTAAGTGTTAAAATAACAATTTACAAAGTTTTGGGACTCTTTTGTAATTATTGGAAAGTATAGTGTGTGGCCGAGAATTACTTATGATTTTATGGGTTTATTAAAGTATTAATAATGAAATTAAGTCTTGGTCAAAGTGTTGACCAAAAACTTTGGGTTAAAATGATTTATGACATAAAATATTAAGTTTATAAAAGTTTTTGGGTGAATATGTAATTTATGGAAGTATATATGAAAATAGAATTTAATATGGGCGGAAATATAAATTAAAGAAAGTTGTGGGCTGTTTTGGTTATTTAAAGAAATAAAATAATTAAACTATAGTTTATAAGTTAATATGTAACTTATATAAAATTTTGGGGTTTACAAGTGAATAAAGGAAAATATAAGTGAAAACCGAAGTTAAGGGGGTTTATTTGTAATTTATAAAATTGGTATAACGAGATTGTAATTTACGAAAATTAAGATGGATATTTGGTAATTAAAAAGGTAATGTGGTTAATTAATATTTACAAGGTTAATGTGGGTAATTAGGGAATTACAAAAGTTATGAGGTTATCTGGCAATTTATAAAGGTTAATATATTTGTTTGACAATTTCTGAAAATTAATAAGGGTATTTGATAAATTCTAAAGGTATAGGGTTATTTGGTAAGTTGTAAAAGTTGATGGGATCAATTATGATTACCGGAAATTATATGTGGTTATTTAGTAATTTATTAAGTTGGTGGGTATAATATATAAACCCGAATTATTAAGGTTGGTTTTGTAATTTAATAAAGGAAGGAAGTAAAACTAGGTAATATAATGTATTATGGTATATTAAGTAGTATAATATAAAGTTTATAAAATAATTTTGGTTATAATAAAAATGACCAAGGGATATAATATAAAGAATAAGTAAAAATAATTATGGATGTATGATTAATGAAATAAAGATATACAGTACAGTGGGAATTCATTATCACATGTGAATATCACATAAAATAACGAACTGTTGAACTACCTAGAGTCACTGTAAAATAACAGGGGGAAATAAAAGAACATACAAAGTTATTATACAACGAGTATAAACATTACAGTGACAGTACTATAACATTTAATGAATAGTTATATTAATATTACCCGGTATTGCTTGTAAATGTAACAGCGTACGGGGAAAGACTGTTAAAGCGTGAATAATCAAGCTAGCTGTTATCACGGTGAACGGTATGTTAATTGTGTGGTCTGAATGTCCTAAGGATTATCCTAAGGTCCAGACATTATGTGTTAATTGTTTAAGAGCGATATCTGTGATTTTATGTGAATGATATTGTATACTGTATTGCTCAACTTCGTTGTGTTTTATTTACACGTGAAGTCTTATGACTGGAAGTTTATACATCTAAACTGGAACAAGACTAACTGACCTAAAGGTATTATTGAACCTAACTGAAGGTCAACTGTTATAGTCTTAACTCAAGGATTGGTTATTATGTCACTGACAAAAAGGGCTAACTTATAAAGAGAGGAATCCAGATCGTTTCGACTTTCTGGTTGCGCATTGTGATCACTACGAGAGACTTCAATGGAGAGTCACTCAAAGGAAATCCATCAGCCACATTCGGGGATGGCGGAAGGCACTGCCGTTGGTGCACAGGTTCGACCGGATCGGTCAATTAACCAGGGCCATAGGGTCAGCTGGTAAACAGTTCCAATGGAACACAGGGGACATTCGTCCATTAACAAGTTATTAAGGTTTGACTTAACATGACACTTGAGGTGGAAATTAATTGGAAAAGGTTAAATGATTGGTTTAAAGGATAAGGGTCAGGTGGCTAACTAACGAGTACAGTTTAATACGCGTATCTAGTTTAGTGATCGATATGGATTATTAATATGTGGTTATTGGTTATTGCTATGGATTATTAATGTGTGACTATTGGTTATTTCTATGAGTTATTGTTGTGTGGTTATTGGTGTCGTGTACTATTGTACACTGGTGTTTACAGGTGAACTGTCATGTGATCATTAAATGTTTACAGTTATTACTGTTATCTTGTAAACCGGTATTTTATGTAAAGAATCTAATATCAAGATGGCTAAAACGACTTAAGGAATCCAAATGATTTAAGACTACATTTAGCGTACCAGCATTTCGATTGCTGAGCCCTTCATTGGGCCAAACATTCCAGGTTATTGAGGAAGACTCAAGCCGGAGTGCGGGACTCGGGGGTAGCTGTTGTGTTTTCAGCAAACACCATTGGTTTTATTTTGTATTGTATTAAGGAGGTTGTTGTATTCAGTTAGTTGCTCATTTAGTTGGATTGGGTTTGTAATAATTAGAAGTGCTCAGTATCTGTTCATCACAGTGTGAGAGGTTGTATTGTTGGAAATAGTAAGGATGCCTTATTGCTCACAAGGGTGAGTAACGGCGTGTAACACCAAGGTAGATAGTTTTATTTTCCGCTGCGAATTGTTATTTATTATGCTACGACTTGTGACGTTATTACAGGTTTAGGTATAGGGGTGTTACAAAAGTGGTATCAGAGCGGAGTACCGCTCTGATGAAAGAGACTGAGACTAGGACAATGAGCATAGGAATATTGGGATACGGGAAACGTCCGTGAGGCTTCGTGACTTAGAAAAACCCTAGGGATATTTTATTGCTAGTAGGTAACTTACTTACATGACTGTGATTGTGTATGACGGTGTAGCAACCGAGTAGAAATAATTGTATACTATTATAGATGTCGCCAAGAGAAAGGCCACGTGGAGGCAGCAGTGGACGTGATGACGAGACACCAGCGGATGTTCCAGCAGTAGCAGACCTAGCGGCAGCCATGGCAGTCTTCGCGCAGCAACTAGGAGCTCAATTTACGGGAGCCATACCCCACCCGCCGCAGCCCAGGGAAATCAACTGGTTGAAGAGCGTTGCAGACGCGAGAGTACCAATTTATTCAGGGGAACCGGACCCCGCCGCACTGGAGAAATTCATAATGGAGCACCAGAAGGCGTTCAAAGCTGTTGGAGTTCCAGAAGACCAGCAGGTCGACGTCGCCGCGTACAACCTGAAGGACGCAGCTGACATTTGGTGGCGGTCTGTGGAGGGCCACCGTAGAGCCACATCGGACTTTGGATGGACAACGTTTGTAGAAGTGTTGCGGGAGAAGTTCTACCCCGAACATATAAAGCAGAGAAAAAGGCAGGAGATTGAGACCTTAATCCAAGGGAGTCAAACAGTTGACCAGTACTACGCACGGATCACCAGTTTGTTGGACTATATGCCAGGAGTCGACTACTCCGACGCAGAAAGAAAGAAGAGAAGGAGTACTGAAGGAGATGATGGTGGAGTAACCTCTGACGGATTCTGCAAGATGGGGAAGAAATTCTTTGAAAAGAAGAAGGGGCGGAAGGATTTCCATGGTCAGAAGACGAAGGAGTAGGTCCCTCGTCTGACCGGCCCAGCTATTAAATCTCAGCCACTAAAACAGCACCACCTAGAGGCAAAAAGCCAACCCGACGTCACTATTACTGTAAACGCTGTGGAAATGATCACCAAGACGTAGATTGCGCAGGAAGGAAGGTGGAGTGCCGCTATTGCAAAAAGGAAGGTCACAGGGAGTATGAATGCTTTTCCAATCCAGGGAGCCGAGTATACAAGGGAGCTAGAGGTTCACAGAGGACACCAGTTATTGAGGCGGACAGACCAAGAGTAGGCCAGACACCGCAGAACAACACCTATGCTAGAGAACCGGCAGGACAGCCATCCTCATCCGGGAGTCGGAAGGGAAAGGAGATAGTTCCATGAAGAAATACCCTGTACACAGTGGGAACTTCAGGCGCTGAGGCTAGCGCTCAGCACGAAACCGGTAAGCCTATAACTTAAACCTAATGCATGATGCATGAATGTGTGTTTATATTTACCTGTCGATGAGACTTGTATGTGTTAGTGAGTATCAAATTTAGAGAGACCTAACGTAGGTAACCTCTCACCTAATGGGATACTTCGATATTTATTTTCCTTACCTATGAGACCGAGATCACCTGAGCCTATGAGCGAAGGTCGGGAATATCCAGAGGCATAGTGCCAAGTAATTGGAACCGGCATGATCCTACTCAAGAAAAACTTAACTATAAATGAACAAATAACTATTATAAATGAATGTAGAACTTGGGGATAAGCCTTGAAGGATTTTATATTCCAGGATATAGAAGTGGATCAAAACTTAAATTATATATTATGAGTATGGGTAAGGATTGGGATACCAGTTGTAGCATTCTCCACAGGGAGATGATGCTGAGTTTTATGGTGATAAGAAGAGTATGATAAAGCGAAGAAGATTATTTTGAAATCAGGGGACGCGTTGGTATTTGGTGGAGAGTCCAGATTAGTGTACCATAGAATTAAGAGTATTAAACCGTAAATAGCCTTGGAATATATGGTGTGAGATAGTACAGTGAGGAATAGTAGTAGTTAATTTTGCTTGGACCGCCGTAGGGCAATATTAACTGTCCAAACTTACGGTAACTACAAATATGACCTGCCTAAGAGACGAGCAGATGTCATGGAAAGGAATACATGAATTATCAAAAGAGTTCACGTAAAGAGCAAACTCTGAAATTTTATGGGATACCCAGGCACCGAGCTTACCGCTCAGTGCGGGACTACAAAATCTTACAATCCCTTATTAACTTCGCGAGAAGATAGTGCGAAACCTTGAAATATAACAATAGAGAAACAAGACCTCAAAAATATAGCTAAACATCCATCATGAATAAGCACAAGTTTTGAATACCTGAACAAATACCAAGGGTCTCAGCTAGTATTACTATAGTGACAATGCTGGGCTCTTAATTAATAAAGGAGAGAGAACAAATTTTGAATCTATATTTTCTAAAGTCGGGGAGACGACCTAATTAGCAAAACCAAATGCTATATATACATACAATTTGAAGGTTGTAAACCTAAAACATTGAAGAGTACTAATACATTTCAGAGGGCTAAGTAACATTAAATATACCTACCCTACTTGAGACACATATCCTACACTATCCTTATGAATCTATACGAGCATATGTCTCTTATGACAGCTCAATTTACAAATGCGAATAAAGAGCGCAAGTAATCAAATAAGGTTAACCCCATATGTAATATAAATTTTTAAAATGAACATGGTAACGAATAACTCTCCTTGACACTTGCAATGAAGGCAATGTAAGTTATATAAGAGTTTGAAACAATATATACACAAAAAAGGAGTGTAAATTAAATTTAAAAGTGGGGAAACATATCCCTTGGCTTGTAACAATCATTTTACACGTAAAAATTTCCTAACATTATATACTAAATCCTGGATTAACCACATTTCCAAGAGAAAGAGACAAACAATAAGCTGTGATTGTCCTGTTACCAAACCATAGGATTCAAACTGGAAGCCCTTAGTTAAGATGGTACTAATGTTAAGAGATACATAACCTTGGCTGAACATATGGTTCACCTGATTTATGGAGTTTAGATGAAATAAGGGAAAAGCCCAGCTTTAAGGTGGAGAAGATAATACTTTATGGAACTGTAATTGTTGATCGATTTATGGAAACTTTCCTTAGAGTCTAACGGTGACTGTCTTTGTCCCATGTAATGATAACCAAGTATAGGCAATAGTTAAGTCCTGATGAGTTAAGTACTAGAGGAGCCTTTTAAAAGAGAAGAGGGTATTCTAAGGTATCCAAGTCCATAACCGAGTTTATTACTTGTATGATGGATTTAAGAGTTAAATTGATTGATGGATATAGTTCTTAGACAGTATGAGCCTAGATGTTTTAATAAGAATTTACTTTTATGCCAAGAGGAAAAACTGGCTTCCCCGCTTGATGATTTGATCAAAGGAATAGGGTTCCGGGGATTAAGGAAGTACTAGATTCAAGTATAGATCATAACAGTTATTGGAATAATTGTATAACAGTCAAGGAAAAAGGTACATGTAGTAGTCACCACGTCACAAAGTTCGATAAGATAACATTCGGGAAGTGACAATTATGTGATTGTTTGATATTTGACGTGGGAGGTCGAACTTGATCCTGGTCAGATCAAGGGAAAACTAAACACAAAATGGAGTTGAAGGATAGTTCAACACCGATGCTGACCCCGTCAGGGTTGGATGATTCCTGAGACTCCTTACAAGTGGTCACAAATATTTCTGTAATACATAAGTATTTATTCCTAAATCAAATATAAAATTTGACTAATAGGTATATGAGAGGTAGAATGTGTAAGTTATCCAGGTTACCCTAAGGAGATTAAAGATTAATAGCTAAACAACTCCGCGTATGTCGGAAAATAGACAATTGTGAGGGAAATACTAACTATTATTATACATGAGTCATGTTAATAAATTAAATATGAAATCAAGAGACAAATACCTATAATAAGAGTATTCTCAAACTAGCTTCTAAGTTATGGCCATATTGCCATCGGAAGGACTCGACTTTAAGTCTTTCCTTATGAATTCAAACCCAATATATTAAATAGGAATCTACCTATAAACATGGTAGAATATCAAGAGTAGAAACATTATACTAAAACTCACACGAGTTGATTCTCAACCGCAAGAACATATTCAATAAAGAGAAACTGCACCTTGCTAGGAACCTTAACAGGAACCCTATTGTGGAATAACTGATGAACAGACGATAATGATCGGGTATGTACTACCAACAACTGGTAAATCAATAATATCAAGGAATCTTTCTATAATATATATAATATGCACGGCTCAACCGTAGCTCATACCTTACATTTAAAATGAAAGCTGTTTATGGCAACAGTAAACTCAAATACTAGAGTCACAAGATGATGATTTTATGATCAAAGAGAGGGATTTTAGGTATGCTCCAATATTAGTACATAAGACCCGAGCGCCAACAATTACAACTACAAGAGGCGATTAATGGAAGTGTGTTACACATGATAATTTAAATAAGCCAAAAGATAATATTGGCAACATACAAAATGGTAGATTACCTTCACACATACATACGGGATTCAGATATAAAAGCATACTAATGCACTATAGAACATGTCAGAGAATGCATAGATTCTTGGGGCTATACCCCGTAAACAGACAAAAGTCATATACTGGTACCAGAAGGAGAGACCTCGAATTCGCAGTAGGCGGTCGAGTATTCCTTATAGTTTCACCTATGAAGAGAATTATTAGACTTGGGTAGAAGGGCAAGCTTAGCCCGAAGTATGTAGGACCGTACCTTATTACGGAGCGAGTGGGCCCATTAGCTTACAGATTAGATTTATCTTTGAGCCCGAGACACTCGAACTGGATCCTACACTTAGATATGAGGAGACCCCAGTTCGCATATTAAAGGAACAAGACCATTAGAATGGTCAAGGTTCGGTGGTCAACCACGACATTGAGGAGGCGACATGGGAATTAGAAGACGCCATGCGAGACAAGTATCCAACACTTTTCTTTTTGTTTGAGTATACTTGTGGGGGTACGTGGGCGTAACCCTTTTTAAGGGGGGTAGAGCACCACATGCGACTTGCATATCTGCAGTCTATATTGGTTTTGGGTATGGTTATTTGTGTTTGATTGTTGCGCATGTGTGCAATTGGTTGGATGGTTATGTCCTATGTGACATTTAGTTGGTTATTGTTATGTCCTATGTGACACTTGAATAATTAATTGTGTGTTCTATGTAACACTTGGATGTTTATGGAAGCACTTATCTACTTTACAGTATTTACAGAGTTATTTGTGTTACGATTATATTGAATGTCATGAGTAAGGCTAAGTATATGTATGAATTGCATACACGCGGATTACTGATGGAATGAGGTGTCACTATAGTATTGACACCCGGAATGATAGGCATACAGGGGAATAGATATGAGGAACTTGAATCTATAGTATAAGTAAGTATAGGTTATGAACTTCGGGATGAAGTCCTTTTAAGGGGGTGGTAGACTGAAATACCCCTAACATTTAAATAAATGAATATAAGTAAATAAATATTATTTGGGGGTTTATTAAACCCTAAGAAAGCATATAAACACTTGGGCGTTAAAAAAACGCACCTAAACTCCTTAAGGTTAAAAACGTGCGTTAAAGCCCGACCTTAAGATAAACAAGTTATATAAGCTCTAAAACTCATATGAAGTTAACCAAGGATCATTTTATGACCTTTAAAACACAAGCCCTCAGTTATAACTGAGTTAAAATACAAAATGCCCGGGAGTTCCCTTAAGGGCCCTTTAAGGTCCGAAAGTCCCGGAAATACCTTATTAAATAAAGTAAAGCATTACACTTCATTTTAAATGCATAATAGCACTTTAATGAACATTTAAGATGATTTTCCCAAGATAAAATCTCAGTTAAAGACAAAGTGCTCGGGGGTTCCCGATGAGGACCCCATAAACCCACGGGAGTGCCTCAGAGAGGTACCGAAGTGGCACAAACCCCAATATAAATTATTCTAAGAGTTCCTAAAATCATTATTTAACATTCTAAAAAGAATGATCAAGCTAAATTCTCAAAAATAAGCAAAGTACTCAGGTGAATTTCTTAACGCTCCTTTTTGCCCCGGGAGTGTCCCGTTAGCCCGAAAATTGAGTTACAAGTTTATATAACCCCATATAACTCAATGTAACACCTTATAAAATTATTATTGACTATAAACAATGTCAATAAACACTTGGAACTCATAGCGACTAATTATTTTTCAGAAAATCCTTAAAGCACAAAAATGCACCTTCGGGTGTCACAAAAATGCGTTTTACGCAATTGCCTTGAACTTTTTGAGGAGCCACGAGTTGATAATCTTAAAAGAGGATAAAATGACCATCTAAATAAATTAATGGCATTACTAAATTCATAGTACAAACAGGGGCTATTTTTGAGACAAAAAGATACCTAAAATCAGCATTTTTACCTTAAAACTTTCATCTTTTACCATGGTATAAATGTACCAATTAAATGCTGGAACCTATTACACATATTATTATGGTCTTATTACAATATAATGGGACAGGAATGAAATGAAAAATTAATTCCATTTGACTCCCATCCCATGCGTTAATATGGGTGATATTTGATTAGTTTTGACAACAAACATTGTCATATGGATGGTGAGTCATCTTAGCATGAATTATATGATGATATAGCAATCAATTACAGTCAGGAGAAGCTAATCCACCGTATGAACCTGCAAATAACAAGAAGAATTAGTATAAGCAAAAAGAAATGAAAAGCAAAGCAATTAAAAACAACAAGAATCTACTTTTGCAAGTTGCATAAGAATCAAACAAAATACCCATGTTACTAACTTAGTGCTGTCGATTTCTATACAGAAGAGGAGGGAATTATTGCTATACTTTAGATAGAATAATACACATACCTAACAATGCATTAACCTATGTGTTAAACAAACAAAAAATCCATTGTCTTATACTAACTAGTGTGTCCGATTTCAACATGTTTAAGGGGGCTGGTTTGCCTTATTTAAACCAAGCTAGATTATCTACTAACCTAGCATGTTTTTATAATTCAAATGACAAAGAAATCTGGTGCCCAATAGACTCCACATTACCGTAAATGCAAGGAGAAAACAAAGAACAAATCAACATAAAATTTGCAAAAGAAATACCTACCAAACTTACATTTGTCTTCTAGTTTTAAGTGGCAAACAAAGCTCCATTCTCTACTTTGTCCCAGCCGAATTCTTGTCTAATTGATAGGCAATATTATTGAGCTAAATAACAAATTAGTGAACATGAGAAGGATTAAACAATTAGACAATCATGGTGTCAAATAACTCCAAGTTGATTCCCTTCTTTCCTTGCCTTACTCATACGTGAGTGTAGGCTTCAATCTTCTTTGCCATTTCCCCTTGGCCGAATGTTAAGTCTCCTTTCTTCCCTCTCTTCTTCTTCATTTGCTAAGTAATTCCTTAGAGCTTTAAAGCTCCATTAATGGTGAATTAAGCTCTAACACCATTTCTATGTGAATTCCTAGTTAAATCTTCTAAATCTTGAAGCAAGAGAACATCCTAGCAAACCTACAATTTTCGCCAAGCATTAGATGTTCCAAGGAGGTTCCTAGATTCAACAACAACACAAGGAACAACAAGATCAAGTTAAGGTATATTTTCATGTTGGAAAATCCTAAGTAATTACCTAAACTATTTTTGAAAATATAGAACTTCTAAATCTATGTTCTCCTCATTATTTCATGAAGAAAACTTGGATCTACAATCATCACAAGGTGTATCAAAAATACCTTGATAAATTCCTAAGGTAAACTCTTGTAAAACTACTCCAAATCTTGTTTATAAATCCTTGTTAAAAGTCTAACAAATGGATCTCCTAAATTTATATAAGGAGGCCGAAAATCTCTACATCAAAATAGCATTTGGAGAGCTTGGAATTCTAGGAGAAATCAAGTACAAAAATTGTCTTGATTTAAGGAGTAAGTTATATAATTAAGGTTTATTAAGTTTAAGCTTAATTTAAGCTTCAAACTTAGGTATAAAAATTATGTTTAACCTTTAAAAATATTAAGGCCAAAAATCATAGGTTATATTGTCAAGAGAATAATTTATAACATATAAGGTAAGATTATTGCCTTAAGGCATAAAAATGTGTCACAAGAATTAATTAGGATGCATATAAATATAAACCAAATTATCTAAGGTTTATTTGTTCTATTTTGAGATTATAATCATTTTAAGTCATTAGCATAATTTTTAGAAGTGTTATATGGCTTATATACATTTATATGTATTTATTATAAAGTTTAAATCAAGTTTTAAAACTATATAGTAAAAGTATATTAAAGCCGAGTTAAATATATTATTTGGGTGATTTTCGAAATATATAAGTGTATTAACTTATATTATAAATTTTGGGAACATTAAAAATAGCTACAAGTATTTAAATGGCTAGTTAAATAAGTTAGGTGGTAAAAATATAAATTTTGAAAAGTTTGGTGTACAAAATATGAAAACCGAGAACATAAGGAGTTGTTTGGTATATTTATATTAAAATATAAGGTAGGAATTAATATTAAGAATTTTGGTGAATTTAAATAAGTGTTTAAGTGTTAAAATAACAATTTACAAAGTTTTGGGACTCTTTTGTAATTATTGGAAAGTATAGTGTGTGGCCGAGAATTACTTATGATTTTATGGGTTTATTAAAGTATTAATAATGAAATTAAGTCTTGGTCAAAGTGTTGACCAAAAACTTTGGGTTAAAATGATTTATGACATAAAATATTAAGTTTATAAAAGTTTTTGGGTGAATATGTAATTTATGGAAGTATATATGAAAATAGAATTTAATATGGGCGGAAATATAAATTAAAGAAAGTTGTGGGCTGTTTTGGTTATTTAAAGAAATAAAATAATTAAACTATAGTTTATAAGTTAATATGTAACTTATATAAAATTTTGGGGTTTACAAGTGAATAAAGGAAAATATAAGTGAAAACCGAAGTTAAGGGGGTTTATTTGTAATTTATAAAATTGGTATAACGAGATTGTAATTTACGAAAATTAAGATGGATATTTGGTAAATTAAAAAGGTAATGTGGTTAATTAATATTTACAAGGTTAATGTGGGTAATTAGGGAATTACAAAAGTTATGAGGTTATCTGGCAATTTATAAAGGTTAATATATTTGTTTGACAATTTCTGAAAATTAATAAGGGTATTTGATAAATTCTAAAGGTATAGGGTTATTTGGTAAGTTGTAAAAGTTGATGGGATCAATTATGATTACCGGAAATTATATGTGGTTATTTAGTAATTTATTAAGTTGGTGGGTATAATATATAAACACCGAATTATTAAGGTTGGTTTTGTAATTTAATAAAGGAAGGAAGTAAAACTAGGTAATATAATGTATTATGGTATATTAAGTAGTATAATATAAAGTTTATAAAATAATTTTGGTTATAATAAAAATGACCAAGGGATATAATATAAAGAATAAGTAAAAATAATTATGGATGTATGATTAATGAAATAAAGATATACAGTACAGTGGGAATTCATTATCACATGTGAATATCACATAAAATAACGAACTGTTGAACTACCTAGAGTCACTGTAAAATAACAGGGGGAAATAAAAGAACATACAAAGTTATTATACAACGAGTATAAACATTACAGTGACAGTACTATAACATTTAATGAATAGTTATATTAATATTACCCGGTATTGCTTGTAAATGTAACAGCGTACGGGGAAAGACTGTTAAAGCGTGAATAATCAAGCTAGCTGTTATCACGGTGAACGGTATGTTAATTGTGTGGTCTGAATGTCCTAAGGATTATCCTAAGGTCCAGACATTATGTGTTAATTGTTTAAGAGCGATATCTGTGATTTTATGTGAATGATATTGTATACTGTATTGCTCAACTTCGTTGTGTTTTATTTACACGTGAAGTCTTATGACTGGAAGTTTATACATCTAAACTGGAACAAGACTAACTGACCTAAAGGTATTATTGAACCTAACTGAAGGTCAACTGTTATAGTCTTAACTCAAGGATTGGTTATTATGTCACTGACAAAAAGGGCTAACTTATAAAGAGAGGAATCCAGATCGTTTCGACTTTCTGGTTGCGCATTGTGATCACTACGAGAGACTTCAATGGAGAGTCACTCAAAGGAAATCCATCAGCCACATTCGGGGATGGCGGAAGGCACTGCCGTTGGTGCACAGGTTCGACCGGATCGGTCAATTAACCAGGGCCATAGGGTCAGCTGGTAAACAGTTCCAATGGAACACAGGGGACATTCGTCCATTAACAAGTTATTAAGGTTTGACTTAACATGACACTTGAGGTGGAAATTAATTGGAAAAGGTTAAATGATTGGTTTAAAGGATAAGGGTCAGGTGGCTAACTAACGAGTACAGTTTAATACGCGTATCTAGTTTAGTGATCGATATGGATTATTAATATGTGGTTATTGGTTATTGCTATGGATTATTAATGTGTGACTATTGGTTATTTCTATGAGTTATTGTTGTGTGGTTATTGGTGTCGTGTACTATTGTACACTGGTGTTTACAGGTGAACTGTCATGTGATCATTAAATGTTTACAGTTATTACTGTTATCTTGTAAACCGGTATTTTATGTAAAGAATCTAATATCAAGATGGCTAAAACGACTTAAGGAATCCAAATGATTTAAGACTACATTTAGCGTACCAGCATTTCGATTGCTGAGCCCTTCATTGGGCCAAACATTCCAGGTTATTGAGGAAGACTCAAGCCGGAGTGCGGGACTCGGGGGTAGCTGTTGTGTTTTCAGCAAACACCATTGGTTTTATTTTGTATTGTATTAAGGAGGTTGTTGTATTCAGTTAGTTGCTCATTTAGTTGGATTGGGTTTGTAATAATTAGAAGTGCTCAGTATCTGTTCATCACAGCGTGAGAGGTTGTATTGTTGGAAATAGTAAGGATGTCTTGTTGCTCACAAGGGTGAGTAACGGCGTGTAACACCAAGGTAGATAGTTTTATTTTCCGCTGCGAATTGTTATTTATTATGCTACGACTTGCGACGTTATTACAGGTTTAGGAATAGGGGTGTTACAGTGATAAATCACTTGAACTGCTGCACATTGCTCCAGATTGAAGATGGGGCTAAATCTGTTCATTCCAGAATCGGTAATATACTCGAACTTATTTTTCCCTCTCTCGCAAAAAAAGAAACATACATGATCATGCCTCTTTATTCTTTTCTTTTGTTTTGCCTGTGCAGTGATAAATCACTGGAACCGCTGCAAATGGAGAACAAGGAACATGCTGCGCGAACAAGAAACATTCATGCTCATGCCTCTTCGTTCTCTTCTTGTGTTTTGCCTGTGCATTGATAAATCACTGGAACCGCTGCGAATGGAGAACAAGGAACATGCTCTGCGCGCCGGTGCGCGATGAATCACTGGAATTGGTGCATCTTGATGCGAGGTTGAAAACGATGCAAAAGCTGATTTTTTTTTAAAAAAAATACACCTATTTCGGCTGCCTCCATTTCGGCGGTTCAAAACCGCCGAAATAGGCCCAAAACAACCGCCGAAATAGACCTGCTTTGTACTAGTGCGGGTTCGTATTGGTCAAATGAGTCGTGTTAAAATTGACACCCCTAGTTCAACTTCTAATTTTTTAATTTACATCAAAACAATTTAGTAATGAATTTCAACATATCTAAGTACAACAGAAAAGAATACGCAATTATAAAAAATAATTCACTGACAATTATATTTAAATATGAAAATAATCAAAAGTAAATTTGTTGACATTTTACTAAAATTCATAAATTGATCTATTAATTATTAATCTTTATATAAATAATAACCGAGTTTTTATTTTTCAATTCCGTAAATTACTTTTAACTCCTAATTTGTGTGATTTCAAGTTTCTATAGTTATTGTTGATTTTTATTTGATTGGAAAAAAATTTTTTTGTCACCACAAAACTGATTTTTATAATCTGGTATTACTGCAGGACAAACACAAAGCCGGCAAAATTTGTGGTTTTAAGCTCTGCACTATCGGTTTAACCATGCACGCGCCAAACCATACCCGCGGCAACTACCGAAACTACCTGCGCGCGCGGCGTCTTATACATCGGATCGGATTTTGCATATAAAAAGGCGGCTAGACAAATTCAGACTTGATTGTTTTCTGTCCGTGCGCGATTACAGACAAAATCATTACAGCAAAAAAAAATTAGTTCGTAGTTAGTATAAGTTAATAGCAGTTTCACTTTTAAAATGGGATTAGAAGGCAAGAAATGCAACGCCACGAAAGATGAACTACCATTAGTAGAGATCGTACTCAACGTCTCCATGAACTGCATCGCATGCGAGAAAAAAGTCGCCAAAATCATCTCCAAGATCAACGGTTTGTATTATTGTATAGAATAGAATATATAGAAATAGTCAATGCATGCATTTATAAGGGATTAAGTTTAATTGTGTAGTTATTTGATAATCTTTTGTTTTGTTGGATGGCGGCAATTTGACAAAAATGTGAATTAATTAAGGGGTGGAGATGTTCATGACAGACATGCAAAACAATCGCGTAGTGGTGAAGGGTCGGGTCATAGCAGCAACAGTTTTTTTTTATTGGTAACAGCGGTGGGTGAGTTTCGAACTCGGACCTTTGGTTTAAGGGTATCTCTCTACTCCAACTAAGCTGTAGCAACAGTTGTGAAGAAACTGAGGAAGAAGACGCGGAAGCAAGTGGAGATCATCGTGTGCCCTCTTGATAATAAGAGCGGGAATGATCACAATGAAGGAGATCGCATTGTCATTAATTTTAATGGAGAATCGCTGGGTGGATTAGATTTACAAGGCTACTGCAGCAGCGGGACAGTACTGCAGCACCCATTGTCGATGAAGGAGGGAGACATTAATTAATGATATTGTACACAGTGGCGGATTCAGAGTTTTAATCCTATGGGGTCCATTATTTTACAGTACATGTGTATATAAAAATATAAATATTTATATATTGATTTTCATACTAATATTTAAAATATTTTTCAACTAACCTCTACCATTCTTCATTGCTGGTTTTCAAAAATAAAAGCTATTTCTACTTGTAAGTTTTTTTTAGATAATGCTATCTGCTCACATAACTAGTTTATCCATAAATCTTAAACCAACCTACAAAACATACTGCATCGGAAACCAGAATGCTCAAACAAACAACAAGGGAAAAAAGAAGCTAAGTTTAAAGTCTCTCAACTACTGTTAATTCAAAAAAGAAAAAAAAAAACACAGCACAAAAGAAAGCGCCCATTTTAAGCTATTATTTGGACCGGGTTGCTTCAAGGGGCTGAAATATTTTCTGAAAAATCAGAACAACTAAGAGGAGTTGAACTCTAGACATCAATACTACTAGTTCTTTAACCACTAAACCACATTCACTACTTGTTAATTATGTCATTTTATTATACTTATCCTAACTTGCTAATTTTTTAATTTTTTATTTTATAGAGAGCTATGGGGTCCTGGCCCCCATAGGACCCCATGTCGGTCCGCCCCTGATTGTACAGGATTTATGTTTTACCCATTTTCTCTCTCCAAGGTTCTTAAATAAGAACCTCACTTTTTATGACACATTAGACCCACCTATGTGTATCTCTCTCTTTCATATTTTATCTCACATCTAAATAGTGATAGTTTATTGGTTGTTCATCAAGAGAGAGGAGATTAAGAAACTTTGTTATTGTAGTGAATAGAGTTTCTTAAGTAATAAAATATAATTTTTAGATGACATGACACCTAGGAATATGTTAAGAAACTTAAAACCATTGTGGATGCCCTTAGAATTCTCGAAATTTAGGACGGGGATGTTTTAGTTTTACGGAAACGTTTCACAAATAAAATAAAGTATTTCGAAACATTCGACCACGTTTCCCATTTCGAATTTCGAAGCATCAAACGTTGAATCGTAGCCATCCCGGTGCATCATTGTGGATCTTTACCATGGGGGAAGCCGCATAGAGCGATTTTTGGGATATTTTTGAGCAGTAATAAGTAGGTGGTGTACGGTCTTTTTAGATATATGGTTAGAGGGGAGCTAGAAAAATTTTATAAGGATTTTTTTAAAATAACTAATTTTATAAAAATAAAATTTAATAATTATATTAAATTAAAAAATAATATTAAAATTGTAAGAAAAATAACTTTAATTTAAAAACGGAAGGTATTAGATTCAATGTAATTATTAAATTGCAATATATAGATTAATATATAAAGAAATTCTTATTAATAAAATTAAATTATAGTCTATATACATCTTTATATTCAAAATGTAAGTTATTTTAGCTTTTTATGTAATCTTACTACAATGGAAGTTTGTTAGAACTCCGACTATATACTGGTTATAAGCTTATATGATAATAGTAGATGTTGGTTGGTTTGAAAAAAAAGAATTGGCTCTTAAATGTGATTTCGTAATATGTCAATTTGATGAAATTCAAAAAAATATGAATGGTGAAGGAGGTGGACGCTGATGATCCTACCGTGAGAGTGAAAGGTTTTCCAAAGTGTTCCCAGAGTTGTGTCATCGTGAAGGTGGTCTATGATTACAGTCCAAGGAATCCTGGCCAAAATTAATGGCGGTTGGCTGTGTAAGACGACATTCTTGGTTCCAGCTGCAGATATTTTACGAGCAAGAGATGGATTGGGGGAAGCAGAGAGGTAACAGGGTAGTTTTGAGACAGGAGAAGAGGGCTATTTGTAAAGCTAGCTTGACGATGCTGTAAGTGAGGACTATCTTCTCTACAGGCAACCTTGCCTTGCCACACTCATCGGCGTCATCGCCCTCCTCCGAAACAGCACCGCCTCCCTACTCTGAGCTCTTACCTCATCAATTTCTGTTCAATCCCATCCGGTTCCTTTGTAAATTGCTCCACCCTCCACAACGGAAACTCCCCTCTCCACCTGCTTCTTGAAATTGACGCCGAAAACAGAGGCAAGAGCACCAGAAAAAGAAGTTCCGGCAGTGAGCTCTTACCTCATCAATTTCTGTTCAATCCCATCCGGTTCCTTTGTAAATTGCTCCACCCTCCACAACGGAAACTCCCCTCTCCACCTGCTTCTTGAAATTGACGCCGAAAACAGAGGCAAGAGCACCAGAAAAAGAAGTTCCGGCAGTGTCTTCAGTGAACAGAGATTAGCAAAATGGAGAAAGAGAGCTCATACATGTACTACAATCTTCAGTTACCAGACTAACAGTGGGGATTTGATCCCCACATTTCAATCACTGCTCAAAAATATGAGTATGGTTATACAATTTAAAATGTAGATTGCTGCTTATGGTGGGTAATGTGGGACTGCTTCCGTTTATTCAAGAAATTTGATGTACCGACTTCAGTTTTGCTAGTTATGAGATAAACGGACCAATATCTCAGATGAATTGCTAAGACGGATGTATGAGCTTAACATATTTTCTTATAATTTTTGGAAATTTAGTACTTAATAATTCTAATATCTTTGAACACTCTAGTGTAATCACATTGTTTAAGAGCTAGTGTGCTTTCTGTTACTAATTTTTGGGTTGATACTGTTGTTTCCTTTTTTTTTGTAGTGCAAGGATACGAGGCTGAAGTGATACAAGCTCGCGCAATCTATGTTGCGCATGCGGTTGTTGGGAAAAATTCCCGTAGGCGTGCAATCCCCTGACTCAATTCCCAATCCCGGTTAATATTTTGTGAATTGCCCGAGAACGGGTTTTTTTTTATTTGTACAGAAGCCGATAACAAGGATATCAGCATCTGGAAGCTGATAACACCGGCTTCTATACAAATCAAAAAACGACCGTTGGAGACTTTGTATACAAGCCGATAATACTATTATCGGCATCTGGAAGCCGATAATAGTATTATCGGCTTGTATACAAAGTCTCCAACGGTCGAATTCTAACGGTTAGTGTTGTCTTGGCTACAAATAAGTTTTTTGTCCCAACATTTGGTTGTTGCTTCCTATTTTCTTCTCTAGCAGAATTAAAATCTGTTGTTCAGTCCACACAATTTCACACTCTACACTCTTCCCTGTGTGCTATAGATATTTGAGATGGATATTCCATGTACTCTTTATCTAAACGCAGAGCTCAAATACAATCCTGATGGTATATATTTTCATATTCATCCTCATTGGTCTAGATTCATCGACACTCAAATTTCTGAGCATTCCACATTTCAATCCTTCAAAGATAGTGTCAAAAATCTAGTCGACTTGGAGTTTGGGGGAGATTATGTTATCACCGACATGGTTTGCACGAAGTTGGAGAATAAATATCCATCTTGTTCCTTCCTTCCACTCAAAATTAATAGCGATTCTCGGGTGAAGCTGATGATATCAAACTTCATCAAGAATTCAGATTTGCTGAACAATGTGGTTGTGCTAGTTGAGTTCGAGCATGTAACTACACCTTCTCCGGAGGAAGACAATGAAACCGACGATGATTTTTCCGAGCATCAGCAAGCCGAAGATGAAAATCTGCAGAGTTCGGATGATGATTCTGAGATGGAGCCTGAAGATTTACCGGATGACGATGACATAGTTGATGAAGCTGGGCCCTCCACACCGTACACTCCTTCAGCGCCGTTCTCATCGCAAGTGGATTTACAGGCCATAAGCTAGATACCATCAGACATTGATCGACGTGGTTTGCCATACTGGAGGCCAGGTCAAGAGTTCGTCGTGGGGCAAGAATTTGCTGATAAAAATCTTCTTGTGACTGCAGTAAAACAGTATCACTTGGAGGGAAACGTAGATTTCGTTGCCCCCGAGAATAACAGGAGAATTTACACCCTAAGGAGCCGACAAGGGTGCAGTTTTAGATTTCGAGCCGCGTTGTTGAAGAATTCATTTGAATGGAGACTACAGAAATTCAGTCCTCACACATGCGCTCCAGTCCTAGATGAGGGTAATGATCGTTTTTTGACTTACAATTTCATTGCTGAAGTCATGATACCAAGGGTCAAAGAGAACCCCGCACTACAAGTGAAGACTATGATTCAACTTATCCGTTCAGAATATAAAAGGAAGATCAGCTACAAGAAAGCTTGGTTAGGCCGTGCTGAAGCGATAAGAAGGGTCTACGGTGATTGGGAACAGTCATTTACTGAATTACCCAGGTATCTCATAAGTATCAAACATTTTATACCTAATTCGTATATCGACCTAGATTCGACTGTTGTGTTTCAAGATGAAACACAGACTACTCAAGTTAGGCGGTTTAAGCGATGTTTCTGGGCATTTGGGTCTTGCATTACTGCCTTC
This sequence comes from Limonium bicolor, assembly GCA_023374045.1. NCBI lineage: Eukaryota > Viridiplantae > Streptophyta > Magnoliopsida > Caryophyllales > Plumbaginaceae > Limonium > Limonium bicolor. The sequence continues at coordinate 229,966,564 of CM041780.1, read as the reverse complement.
AAGTATATGAAGCCTCTACTACAAATAGATGCTACTCACCTGTACGGTAAGTACAAAGGTAAATTATTGGTTGTTGCCCAAGATGGTAACAACAAGATAATACCAATGGCCTTTGGTATTGTTGCTAGCGAGTCAAGGGATGACTGGAAATATTTTCTTGACCGTGTTCGTACCGTAGTCATTGGAGCTAGGAATGATGTGGCAGTGATTACGGATCAGGCTGGAGCTATAATGTCGATCATGAGGGAAGAACAGTACTGGCTTCCTCCTTATGCCCAACATTTCTTGTGTATGCGTCATATTGCTTCAAACTTTCAGACAAGATTTGGAAACAAGGAGTGGAAAAAGTATCTCATCAACACAGGTAACAACTAGAGATTTGTATGTAGTCGTCTTTTATGATATTAGGTAGGTATCTAATCTGAAGTTATTACTTGTGCAAGTTACTATTTTAGAAGGGATAAAGTTCAAGAAAGATTAAATCACTTACTTGCTCTTCACCCCTCTATTGCTCCTTTTTTCAATGAGCTACTCCCCGAGAAATGGTCACGTGCGCATGATGATGGAAAGAGGTGGGGTCATATGACAACTAACCTGGTGGAGTGCATGAATGGTGTGTTGAAGAGGGTCCGTCTCCTACCGGTAACGGCTATTGTTGAAAGCACTTTGTATAAGTTAATTGACTACTTTCGAGATAACCTAGAAACCTATACTGCACAATGGAATAGTGGGTTATTTTTTACCAAGCACCTCTTAGACAAAGTAGCTGAAAATCAAACCCTTGCCAACTACCACCGTGTGGTTGTTATTGATGCTATGGATTTGGTGTTTGAGGTGGTTGATAATGGGGATGCAAACCTACGGCGAGACAAAGGTAAGTTTACTGTCCAAATCAACTCAAGGGAGTGTGAATGTGGTGAATGGAAGGCGTTTAAGTATCCATGCTCACATGTCATGGCCGTGTGCTCTACTTGCACTCTAGATTGGAGGAATTATGTTCATCAAGTTTATAGACTTGAAACGATGATAACGGCTTATAACGAGAACAAGTTTGTGCCACTAGGAAATCAAGGGAAGTGGCCTATATATGGTGGGCTTGCAATTGTTCCAGATCCAGCTATGATGCGCAATGTCAGAGGCCAGCCAACATTCTCCCGCATTCATAACGAGATGGATGAGAATTATGAGCGTGAAACAAGACATTGTAGGCTATGCCGGCAACGCGGTCATGTTAGGACAAGATGCCCAAATGCAAGTTACAGTTAATTCCCCAGTGTAATTGTATGTTATTGCATTAGCCAATTATGCTCCTGCTCAGACAGGTCGTGTCTTTAGCAAGCACACCAAAAAAATGTAATTTATCCATTATCTGTTGTAATGAATTATCTTTAACTTGTATTTGTTAAATATGCAAGGACTAAAGATTGAGTTGATACACCATTCTATTGGCAAAGGAAATATTCCAAATACATAGATCGATTCAATGACATCCATCATTGTTTTATTACATACTGACATAGTAATACTTAATCATCTTCTTGTACGTGCTTGCTATATACAAGAATGTCAATCATAGGAGTAGCCACATATCACTTCTGTTGATACCTTACAATGGACGAGATATGCATCATCCACCTACATACTAACCTTCACTTTCGCTGTCATCTGAACCGTAATCTTCATTATACTCTTGTGCCAAGGATAGGCTCGCTAAATTATCACGTGGTTGAAATACCCCAAACCTTGATATGTGGTTTAAATATTAAACTATGGTATGTAAAGGCTAAAAAGTGCCTTAGAAACATCAGTGAACAATTTAAACCATAGTAAAATGCAATAAAGCACTAAGATACAGTTTGAGCAAAAACAGGCTTTAAGCTTGGAGTGAACTTGGTTAGGACCCAAAGAACCTACCAAGACTAAATAATAGTCAATTATGATTTAACAAGGCAAATTAAGTCCTTAGGAAACTTTGGTAGACAATGAAACCAAACAAAACACAAATAAATACCTTAAAGCCAAAATGGGCGAAAATGTGCTCTAAGCTAAGTTTGGTTAAGTCCTAATAAGCTTACCAAGACCTTATTTATGTGTTAATGAACATATTAAATCAATTACCAAAGAAAACCAAGCTTGAAAACAAGTTAAAACACAAAAAGTGCTTTAAGGAGTCTTAAAGCACGTTTTTGAAAAATTGTCTTGTAAATGAGTTTTAAATGGCTAAATGTCCATCATTACTCTTTAATTAACATGTGTACTATATAGTATCACATTTGGAAGTCTATATCAATGGGAAATCAAAAATTTCACTTCTATGTGCCTTGTTTTTATGAATAATGACTTTAATAAGCTAGTTTGTAACATATGTTATTATAAGTGGGACAATTGATTAATAAAGACTAAAATACCCCTAAGTACTATTGGGGGCCGGTTTTTAAGGTGTGGTGACTCACCACCCTTGTTAACATGTTAAGTAAATAAAAGATGACTACTTAGTTACTATTTACTTTACTAAGTACAAATATCTTCTAAAAGCAAGACTTATCTCATTCTCTCTTTCCTTCTTTCATTTCCCACCGTCTCCAACACTTCACCTTCTCCATTCTTGCTCTCTCTCTCACGGTAATACACCACCACCATCAAAACTCCATCTTTGATCTCTTGTAATTCCTAGCTCACTTAACTAAATCAAAAACAAACACCACCATTCTCTTTGTCTCATCAAGCTCTTCATTCCTATCTTCTTAAAATTCCAAGAGCCCCATTTCGGTGCCATGGAGTTCCACCATTGAAGGAGCTTGAGCTTGTATTTCTACATATTATTGATCTCCTTTGCTTCTAGGTAAGGAATCTCAAAGAAAAATCATGTTTCCTCCATGTTTTTTTATCTTGACCGAGAATCACCATTAATGGTGCTCATTGTGTTGCTTTGTTCTTGCTCCATTTGAATCGTTCAAGGACTTGGTGGAGTCCTCTCTTGATAGATATTCAAACTCTCTTCAAAGACCAAGGTAAAACAACTATCTTAATGTTTTTGAAACAATGTAAAACCTAGGGTTTACAATGAGATGAAGCATAAAGCTTGTATACTCATTATATTATTTGTATAATGTTTAGAAGTTGACAAACAACCAAACATCCTTACCGGTTTTACAAGGAAACAAGAAAGAAGTTTGTGAGGAAAAAGAGGTAAACAAACTATCTCAATGTAGTTTAAATGCCTTAGGAAAATGAGCTTGATTTGCTTAATAAAATACCTAAGGAGCCAAAGGTGAATGACCTAGAAAATGCTCTCAAGGAAACTATTAAGGGGCATATGTGATGTTGAGTGTATTTGCAGGTTAAAGGCAATATACTATGTGGAAATTCAGTGTTTAAGGTTTATGCAATTTAAGGGCCTAAGAGCCATGTTATTTAAGGGTCTAAGTGCCAAGCAATTTAAGTGTATGCACTATATTGTGATGTAGTGTAAATTTGGTGAAGTTTTGTGTGAGGAAGTTCTTGATGGATTTTAGGTGTTCTTGAATGAAATAAGGTAAAAACCTAAGTGTTGGATGTGAGGATATACAAGAGAAGCTATGGCAAAATTTGGAAAATGTGTAAGAAGTTCTAAGTGTTTTAAATAAGTTTTGGTGAACTAGGAAGTGTTAAAGGTGAACAAATGTTTTACTAGGGAAGAAACATGTACTAAGGCGATTTAGAGTGATACAAGGATTTAGGTATTATCTTGGAAGTTCTAGGAATTCAATGTGTTTTTGAGAATGTTGATGTACAAGGAAGAAATGATGTTTAGGTAAGATTGAAAAGGAGATTTAGTTAGTAAGAAAAGAAGTTTGAGAGATGATGTTAAGGTGTAGAGGAACACCTTGGTATAGTGGTCATTATAGGTGAAATACCACCTAGAAATCTTAAGGAGAAAACATTCCAAGTGCTAGGAATTTTAAGGAATTTGTGAATGATAAGATGGTTTTGGTGTGTGAATTAAAGAGTTTAGTACATGGCTAAAGGTGTGTTTGATGTGCCAAATGATGTTAGAACACATTAGGAGGCTTGAGGAAAAATTTGGAGAAAGTTTGACAATGTATGGGAAGTTTCTGCAGTCGACCTACCCAGGGGACCGACCCCAGTCTGGGTCGGTCGGGTTGAAACTGTGAACTTGGATGCTCTCTGCAGCCGACCTACCCAGGGGGGGTCGGTCAGTGGGTCGGTCGGACCTTAAAAAAAAAATTAATTTTAAGAATGTTAAGTGGTATTAGTGGTATGCCATTAAGAGAGTATGATGGTTAGAAATAAATATATATGGACTTGAGAGATTAAGTTAAGTAAGATGATTTAAATGTTAAGGTTATAAAATGATATGTAATGATGGGGATTGATTAGTAATGATGTTATAGGTTGTTTAAGACATGTTAGGTGAGTTATAAGGACAATTAAGTAGGTGGAAAGTTGGAGAAAAATGTGAAAGTAAACAAGTTAAAAATGTGAAGTTATTTAACTAGTTAACAGGTTAACTATGAGCTTTAGACTTTAAACTATCATGTTACCCCCCGATGTTAATGAAAGTAATTGTAATATTACCAGTTGTTTGAGAATTGCTCGAGGAACATAAGTGGACATGATAAAGTGGACTCCGGTGACAGGTATGGTTTTCTTGCAACCTGTGTCCTACCGGATTACACCGGCTTGTATGCCAATGTGTTTTTCTGTATGTTTGCCACGTTGTAATAAACATGTAATGAGTTTACAGTAATTCATTTATGTGGCGTGTTCAACCCCGATACCCATTTCCTCGGAAGTGTTAACCTTAGTTAACTGAGTCTAGGATCACATGAGAGTTCGGTATTCGGATTAAACGACCCGAACCATGGACGTTCTAACCACGGCTATGCGTGTTTAATTGTGTGATATGTGTATGTGAATGTAGGGATCTCCTTGTGTTTAACCCTTGTAATACTGTATGGTGTGTAGATGTGATAGACTCCATAGTGGGGTTCTAACCAATATCTAAAAGTAAGTATGTACTAACAGTGGTGAGGAATCCGGTTTGGCCGGTCACGCGTTGTTTGGGAGTGGGTATCCTTCTTAGCCTTACCCTTCTCTCTGGTATGGTTGTTTCCCTCACGGGTTGATCTCCCATTAGCTTTTCCAAAGCTTAGCTATTCTGACTTATGATCGGTTTAGGGGAACATGTGTTTTGTGGTGTGTTCGGGCCACAAACCCGAACCATCTTAACTTAAGTTACTCGTCCGACTATTAGGACGGTAATGAGTGTTGTATAACGAGCTTACCATAGGGGTGACATCATTCTCTAGGCTCACCAGTGAATTAACTATGTTTGGGTCGGCTCCTAAGAGAACCGCACCCGTTATGTTTGTGTTGTTGATATGATGCAATATCTGTTGCGATGTTATTATGTGCACGTTGTAACGTGAAAAGTGTTGTATGTGTTGTCATGTGAAATGTTATAGTTTAAAAGTGGAGTATGTGGATCATGGAAATGAATCCCAGTTTGTGATAAAGGCGTTTAAGGATAACCCGAATAACGGTAAGTATCGTCTATTAAGGAAGTAGCTCCATTAGAGGAGAAACACTCTAGGGTAAAGAATACCATGAGTGACCTATCAAGTATGGATATGTTATCTGTTGTTGAGCCCATTGAGGCGGAATGATTCGTGTTGTGTGTTTTAAGTTACATGCATGATTCAAATAAAATCAATCGCATGCTAAGACGACAATTAGTTGTGCGTTGCCGGTAGCATGTGGGCTGCGGGATTACCATACCAGCAAAGGTGCTGAGCCCCTTGGGGGCCACCCTTTCTCTTCTTTTCCTATTTTCAGGTCCAAGGAGCTGGAAGCCGTTCGAGAGTAGGACGGGGTAGTCGTTGTACATGGGTAATCATGTAAGTTGTATATATACAGTAGGTGTAGTAAGACCGAAGTTGTTATCGGCATCAGTTTGTAAATACTCGGTACAGTTGGAAGGTATGTGTATGTTTTGTTGTTAATGGAAAGGGATACTAATGTGTAGTCGCTCGGGAATCTAGTCCATCAGACCGGTACAATGTTTATGTAATAGCCTTGTTAGCCACGTGGGTGGTTAACAGCGTGTAACACCAACGAGTTAAGTAATGTGAAGTAGTATATTTTCCGCTGCAGAATGTTGTTATGTGTTTGTTGTTGGATGGGGTGTTACTAAAAGTGGTATCAGAGCAAAGTATCGCTCTGATGACTGAATTACCGAGCTTAGGAAGTACCGAGTTAGGATTTTAGTACTTTGGGTTAAGGGTTGAGTGATAGCGTGAGAGATACGCTAGTTAGGTATTACCAGTGTGTACTGGAAACCTACAATATCCTTCCCGCCCTCCACAATCCCTGTTTTATAACTTGGGAAGGAATGCCAGAGAGATGGAAGTCCTCTCTTACTCGGGAATACCCGATCTGGCTGTTATTAAGTACCTCTAAAGGTATGGAGAACCAGTCATACGGTAGATCCCGAAAACTGGGAATCCCGGAGACGGTTTCCATCTGAACAATGTTAACCGCATTTAATAGCGAAGAATGAAGAATCTTGTGTATAGAAGAATAGAATTTCCGGCAACCTGGGTCGACATGCCGAGCAGTCGAGGATAACCAGCTTGCAACGCACTGACCGTGCAACAGGCAAGAAGTGGATTAATAAAACCCGAGACGAGTGTCTACGGGACCACAGTTGATAAATAATACACCAACGGTACACCAACCGACAAAGGAACTACAACGTAGTGCCCAAACAAGAGACAAGTCTCAGTAACCACGACAAGGGCGTGGAGTGGGCTACGAAGAGGATACAATACAAAAGAAAAGAGGGTCTCCCTGAATGGGAAACACCCTAGTTGATGATTATCATGTGAAGACAGTGAGAAGTCACCTAGAGGAGTTATTATCCAGACTGTAAGATCAAGTGAGGGCCAACAAGGCCACTGATGACAGTGCGGGTAAAAACAATACCACAACCGGTATGTGTTAAACCGATAGCCAGTTAGCATGGCGCACTTGCCGTAGCAAGTGCTGCTATAACAGGGCTGTTCGGGAAATTTATAACCACTACAAAGTACTTGGTAAAGTACCATAAAGTTAAGCGTGATCGTCATAATAGTGGAAGGGCCTGTTAGCCTAACCTCTGTAATTGTAAGTACACCAGTCAGCAAGAAGCTAGACTTGGTTAAGGTAAGAAGATGTTGTGAAACCATGAAAATTTTCTTTCAACCCAGATTTATTCAAACTCTTTCCTTTCAAAACCAGATTTTCTTTCAAACCAATATTTATTTCTAACTTTCTTCTAAACCAAACCAGTAAAACCAAGGGCAGTTGAAAAGAATTCAACAATGGATAAACTTTCCCTCAATTAAGTTCGGGAAGCATGGAATATATATTGTCAAGGGACAATATAAGGGAGTTGACAAGAGAATACTTCACCTAGGCGTGTAACGGACATTACGAGTGTACCAACTGTAATGTGGGACGACCGCACTCCGATAGGAGCTTGTGGGCCTGACAGACCTATTTATGGGTTAGTTGGGTAAGTAGCAATGTATCAGCATGGTACCCCACATATGTATATGAGTAGAGTCCGAAACACGGGAAGTAGTCGACTCCGTACTACGGTCAACAGTATAAGTCAAACAAGAGCTAAGGATTACAATGAATGGTTGAAGTAAAGGAACTCAGTTAAGTTGACGAGACTAAAGGAATTAGTGAATTTCTTTCAAGGAAATGTTTAAGAGTCAGGAGGTGCGAAGTGCACTAACTGTAATGTAAAGACATCGTATATGTCTTAAGGATCCTCAGGGATAAACATGATAGCTGGAATGGAGACCCAGCCTATCCATGGCTAAGCAGATGCCTAATGTGGACACATTAATGTGCAATGAACGGGATGAAACTCCCAGAATGAGTACCTACACTACCAGGAAATGTTGATCTTCACAGAAGGAGATAATAAGCCAGTTAAGAACGCAAACGGCGTGGCTAACGGAATGTACCAATAAGTGAGAACCAGATGTAAAGGCATAACTTAGCAACACCCAGGAGCAATCCTTGAAGGGTGTTCGCATCAACAATTGTTGCACGAAATAACGTGACAGAAACACAAGGGTGGAAACTAACACCCAGTTTAGATATAAGTTGTCAGGAGACGGACTGACAAACCTATGGGGCATCCCATGAAAGGAAACGGAATGCAACGACCTTGTCATGGAGCTCAATATAATATCCAAACCATGTAATGTTGTACAGAGAAGTACATGTGTGTGGACAGCCTACAATGAGCGCAGCTCAAGGCAGTAAGGCTTATAAACCACAAATAAAATGTGTTATGTAAATTAGATTGATTGCAAAAGTTTATGTTATATAAGTGAATAGAGTGGAGAACGAACCACTACATTAAGAGTGGGGATACCTCTCGATATTGTGAGACCGCAGGAGCGGTAGTTATGTGAACCAAGCTCAAGAAATATGTTAAGGATGGACAATATTATTATTATGTGAGAGCAGTTAGTTTAGTAGTATGTGTGTATAAAGTGAAACACCGAGCTGGATAATGCCGGATTGTGACTCGAATGATCAACGCTCCAGGAGCATACAGTAGTCGTCCAAATGGATGGCGAACCATAATACGAGTGATGTAAGTATATGTGTGGAAGTTAATATGACAGTAAATACTATATAAGTTATTGTTATACAATAAATAAGAGCACGGTACGTAGCAAGCGACCGTTGTATAAGTGTTGTTAAATAATGATATGGCAGATAAGGGCAGTTATGAATTAAATTCAGTGGTGATGCAAGGTAAGTGATGATAAATAAACTCGGCAGTAAGCCAGTAGCCAGTATTACGAGATCGGAATCTCAATGAAACACAGTGTGAATTCCATGGCGAATTGCATAAGAGATTTACTGTCAAGAGTTTACGCCTCTGCACTCTGTATGACTGAGTGTTTTGGTATTGCACTTGCGCAGTAATGATCGAATGGGATAGCTAGGATTGGGGAATGTTAGTTGTGGAGGAAATGCAAGGCCGCACCAATGAAAGAGTACTTGTACAGAACCAAATGAGGAGGCATGATTAATAGTAAGTGACTACAATAGCACTAACTGCCAAATATCGGTATGGAATATACCCCTAATATTGGAAATAACCAAGAGAGCGCTACACATTAGGTAGCATCTCAATCTCAACCGACACTAAGTCGGAGGGGAACAAGTCAATCATTGTGAAATACATAACAGTATATACAGTCAATTATTATGGAAGTGGATAGAAAATTTATAACTCACCGAATTCGCTCACGGTAAGAGATACCACGCGTCGGTTGAGAAACCATTATTACCAAGATAAAGGTGATATATGGGAGATGTACAATACAGTGAGAATAATGAATGGGGCAAACTAAGCCCTACAGTTGTCAGAGTTGCGCAGCAGACACTAGTGAACCAGTGAGTCAAGTGTACAATGTGCATAGTGAATATGAGTAAATGGCTAATTATCAACGCCTAGAAGCCTCACAGGCCAGAACTGAAACCAGTTAAGAGTTAAAGCAAACTCCAATGAGAATTCTTGGTTAAGGGACTAAACCGCCAATATGGTTAAGATCCTCTAATCAGAATCCATTGTATAATAGACCGCGTGGAAGTTGAAGTACTTCATGATGGCAGAACATTTTAAGCCAATGTTTAGTGATTGATTACGTGGGCGTAATCCCTTTTAAGGGGGGTAGAGCGTAAAACCACTTAGAGTGTATTACCGTACAAGTGTACGTGACTTATGTTGCGCATAGCACAAAATAATTTGTTTTGATGATTGGTGTGTGTGTTACGTAAACATACGCATTCATTCAGGGTTTAATTGTGGTAATTGCGCACAGAAGATGCGAATACCATTGTGATAAGTGTGTTGATTTATTAACAGTTGTGTGTGATAGTACAAGTGTGGGGAGTAGAGAAACTCCCGGGGAACAAAACCCCGACAGTGTATAAATGTGAAACGGTGTGTTGTATTTTGATAAAATATATGTGTATATATATACTATATAGTGATTCACGAAAGGGTATGAAACCGACATAGAACCTAGTGGGAATAAGATTCCCTAGGTAACAACATTAAATTGTATGGAAATAACTGATAGACGGAGTTCTATCCCTTGGAGATGTTATGATCATGATTAGAATGATTAAAAAGATAGAAAATTGGAAATGGTTGATTTATTTGATGCTTGAAAATGAAGTGGGAGGTAGAACTTGATTGGCATGCGATCAAGGGAAGCCGAACACAAATTGGGGTGGAAGGATAGTTCAACACTGATGCTGATCACATTAGGGTTGAATGGTTCTTGAAGCTCCCCTTAAGTGGTCACAAATAACCACGCTAAGAAAAGAAGCAAAGAGCATAAGTTGGACTTGGAGTTGTGTGTGTTTTCAAAAGGATTTTCAATTGGTACTTATAAAACGTCGATAGATACTTTACATAATTAAAGTTCTCTTACTTAACCTCACAAAAAAAACGGGGACGGAAGGTGTCCATCGCGACCGGGTTCTGCGGGATCACAGTGTATATCAAAGATATTTTTGATTGTTATACATGCTATGACATGTTGTGTGGTATGTGTAATAAATGTTATTTTGACTTTGATTTCCAGAAGTGTATGTTACCAAGACCTATGAGTCTAAATGTTGTTGTGTTACATAGACCTATGTGTCTAAAGGCTGTTATGTTATCAAGACCTATGTGTCTAAATGTTGTTATGTTACCCAAGACTAGAGAGTCTAAGGGTTGTTATGTATGTGCCAAAGTTGTTAAGATACCCGGACCATTGAGTCCGAGGTTATCATGTGAATATGTTATGTTATGTATGGATGTGAATGTGTTACCCGGACCATTAAGTCCGAGGGTGTGATGTAAAATATGTTTGGTTATGGAAGTTTTATCTCTATAAGTAATCCCCGTATTCTAATCCAAGATGTGTGGGAAGTGTAAACTTCGAGGACGAAGTTCTTTTAAGGGGGGTAGATTGAAATACCCCAAACCTTGATATGTGGTTTAAATATTAAACTATGGTATGTAAAGGCTAAAAAGTGCCTTAGAAACATCAGTGAACAATTTAAACCATAGTAAAATGCAATAAAGCACTAAGATACAGTTTGAGCAAAAACAGGCTTTAAGCTTGGAGTGAACTTGGTTAGGACCCAAAGAACCTACCAAGACTAAATAATAGTCAATTATGATTTAACAAGGCAAATTAAGTCCTTAGGAAACTTTGGTAGACAATGAAACCAAACAAAACACAAATAACATACCTTAAAGCCAAAATGGGCGAAAATGTGCTCTAAGCTAAGTTTGGTTAAGTCCTAATAAGCTTACCAAGACCTTATTTATGTGTTAATGAACATATTAAATCAATTACCAAAGAAAACCAAGCTTGAAAACAAGTTAAAACACAAAAAGTGCTTTAAGGAGTCTTAAAGCACGTTTTTGAAAAATTGTCTTGTAAATGAGTTTTAAATGGCTAAATGTCCATCATTACTCTTTAATTAACATGTGTACTATATAGTATCACATTTGGAAGTCTATATCAATGGGAAATCAAAAATTTCACTTCTATGTGCCTTGTTTTTATGAATAGTGACTTTAATAAGCTAGTTTGTAACATATGTTATTATAAGTGGGACAATTGATTAATAAAGACTAAAATACCCCTAAGTACTATTGGGGGCCGGTTTTTAAGGTGTGGTGACTCACCACCCTTGTTAACATGTTAAGTAAATAAAAGATGACTACTTAGTTACTATTTACTTTACTAAGTACAAATATCTTCTAAAAGCAAGACTTATCTCATTCTCTCTTTCCTTCTTTCATTTCCCACCGTCTCCAACACTTCACCTTCTCCATTCTTGCTCTCTCTCTCACGGTAATACACCACCACCATCAAAACTCCATCTTTGATCTCTTGTAATTCCTAGCTCACTTAACCAAATCAAAAACAAACACCACCATTCTCTTTGTCTCATCAAGCTCTTCATTCCTATCTTCTTAAAATTCCAAGAGCCCCATTTCGGTGCCATGGAGTTCCACCATTGAAGGAGCTTGAGCTTGTATTTCTACATATTATTGATCTCCTTTGCTTCTAGGTAAGGAATCTCAAAGAAAAATCATGTTTCCTCCATGTTTTTTTTATCTTGACCGAGAATCACCATTAATGGTGCTCATTGTGTTGCTTTGTTCTAGCTCCATTTGAATCGTTCAAGGACTTGGTGGAGTCCTCTCTTGATAGATATTCAAACTCTCTTCAAAGACCAAGGTAAAACAACTATCTTAATGTTTTTGAAACAATGTAAAACCTAGGGTTTACAATGAGATGAAGCATAAAGCTTGTATACTCATTATATTATTTGTATAATGTTTAGAAGTTGACAAACAACCAAACATCCTTACCGGTTTTACAAGGAAACAAGAAAGAAGTTTGTGAGGAAAAAGAGGTAAACAAACTATCTCAATGTAGTTTAAATGCCTTAGGAAAATGAGCTTGATTTGCTTAATAAAATACCTAAGGAGCCAAAGGTGAATGACCTAGAAAATGCTCTCAAGGAAACTATTAAGGGGCATATGTGATGTTGAGTGTATTTGCAGGTTAAAGGCAATATACTATGTGGAAATTCAGTGTTTAAGGTTTATGCAATTTAAGGGCCTAAGAGCCATGTTATTTAAGGGCCTAAGTGCCAAGCAATTTAAGTGTATGCACTATATTGTGATGTAGTGTAAATTTGGTGAAGTTTTGTGTGTGAGGAAGTTCTTGATGGATTTTAGGTGTTCTTGAATGAAATAAGGTAAAAACCTAAGTGTTGGATGTGAGGATATACAAGAGAAGCTATGGCAAAATTTGGAAAATGTGTAAGAAGTTTTAAGTGTTTTAAATAAGTTTTGGTGAACTAGGAAGTGTTAAAGGTGAACAAATGTTTTACTAGGGAAGAAAACATGTACTAAGGTGATTTAGAGTGATACAAGGATTTAGGTATTATCTTGGAAGTTCTAGGAATTCAATGTATGTTTTTGAGAATGTTGATGTACAAGGAAGAAATGATGTTTAGGTAAGATGTGAAAAGGAGATTTAGTTAGTAAGAAAAGAAGTTTGAGAGATGATGTTAAGGTGTAGAGGAAACACCTTGGTATAGTGGTCATTATAGGTGAAATACCACCTAGAAATCTTAAGGAGAAAACATTCCAAGTGCTAGGAATTTTGTAAGGAATTTGTGAATGATAAGATGGTTTTGGTGTGTGAATTAAAGAGTTTAGTACATGGCTAAATGTGTGTTTGATGTGCCAAATGATGTTAGAACACATTAGGAGGCTTGAGGAAAAATTTGGAGAAAGTTTGACAATGTATGGGAAGTTTCTGCAGCCGACCTACCCAGGGGACCGACCCCAGTCTGGGTCGGTCGGGCTGAAACTGTGAACTTGGATGCTCTCTGTAGCCGACCTACCCAGGGGTGGGTCGGTCGGTGGGTCGGTCGGACCTTAAAAAAAAAATTATTTTAAGAATGTTAAGTGGTATTAGTGGTATGCCATTAAGAGAGTATGATGGTTAGAAAGATAAATATATATGGACTTGAGAGATTAAGTTAAGTAAGATGATTTAAATGTTAAGGTTATAAAATGATAGTAATGATGGGGATTGATTAGTAATGATGTAAAGTTGTTTAGACATGTTAGGTGAGTTATAAGGACAATTAAGTAGGTGGAAAGTTGGAGAAAAATGTGAAAGTAAAACAAGTTAAAAATGTGAAGTTATTTAACTAGTTAACAGGGTTAACTATGAGCTTTAGACTTTAAACAATCATGTTACCCCGATGTTAATGAAAGTAATTGTAATATTACCAGTTGTTTGAGAATTGCTCGAGGAACATAAGTGGACATGATAAAGTGGACTCCGGTGACAGGTATGGTTTTCTTGCAACCTGTGTCCTACCGGATTACACCGGCTTGTATGCCAATGTGTTTTTCTGTATGTTTGCCACATTGTAAGATAAAACATGTAATGAGTTTACAGTAATTCATTTATGTGGCGTGTTCAACCCCGATACCATTTAACCTCAGAAGTGTTAACCTTAGTTAACTGAGTCTAGGATCACATGAGAGTTCGGTATTCGGATTAAACGACCCGAACCATGGGACGTTCTAACCACGGCTATGCGTGTGTTAATTGTGTGATATGTGTATGTGAATGTAGGGATCTCCCTTGTGTGTTTAACCCAGTTGTAATACTGTATGGTGTGTAGATGTGATAGACTCCATAGTGGGGTTCTAACTAATATCTAAAAGTAAGTATGTACTAACAGTGGTGAGGAATCCGGTTTGGCCGGTCGCGCGTTGTTGGGAGTGGGTATCCTTCTTAGCCTTACCCTTCTCTCTGTTATGGTTGTTTCCCTCACGGGTTATGATCTCCCATTAGCTTATTCCAAAGCTTAGCTATTCTGACTTATGATCGGTTTAGGGGGAACATGTGTTTATGTGGTGTGTTCGGGCCATAAAACCCGAACCATCTTAACTTAAGTTACTCGTCCGACTATTAGGACGGTAATGAGTGTTGTATAACGAGCTTACCATGGGGGTGACATCATTCTCTAGGCTCACCAGTGAATTAACTATGTTTGGGTCGGCTCCTAAGAGAACCGCACCCGTTATGTTATGTGTTGTTGATATGATGCAATATCTGTTGCGATGTTATTATGTGCACGTTGTAACGTGAAAAGTGTTGTTATGTGTTGTCATGTGATGAATGTTATATGTTGTAAAATGTGGAGTATGTGGATCATGGAAATGAATCCCAGTTTGTGATAAGAGGCGTTTAAGGATAACCCGAATAACGGGTAAGTATCGTCTATTAAGGAAGTAGCTCCATTAGAGGAGAAACACTCTAGGGGTAAAGAATACCATGAGTGACCTATCAAGTATGGATATGTTATCTGTTGTTGAGCCCATTGAGGCGGAATGATTCGTGTTGTGTGTTTTAAGTTACATGCATGATTCAAATAAAATCAATCGCATGCTAAGACGACAATTAGTTGTGCGTGGCCCGGTAGCATGTGGGCTGCGGGATTACCATACCAGCAAAGGTGCTGAGCCCCTTGGGGGCCACCCTTTCTCTTCTTTTCCTATTTTCAGGTTCAAGGAGCTGGAAGCCGTTCGAGAGTAGGACGGGGTAGTCGTTGTACATGGGTAATCATGTAAGTTGTATATATACAGTAGGTGTAGTAAGACCGAAGTTGTTATCGGCATCAGTTTGTAAATACTCGGTACAGTTGGAAGGTATGTGTATGTTTTGTTGTTAATGGAAAGAGATAATAATGTGTAGTCGCTCGGGAATCTAGTCCATCAGACCGGTACAATGTTTATGTAATAGCCTTGTTAGCCACGTGGGTGGTTAACGGCGTGTAACACCAACGAGTTAAGTAATGTGAAGTAGTATATTTTCCGCTGCAGAATGTTGTTATGTGTTTGTTGTTGGATGGGGTGTTACAGTGGTGGTGGGGTAACTTCCCTAAATGCATATACCACACACAATTCTAATCGAGTATAAAATTGTTGATTATAAACCAACCGTTCAATCATTGTTCCAACGTCAACATCTCAGTTTATTTGCAATGGCCCCCAAACAGGGCGTGGCTGGGAGTACAGCAGTAATCGATGAAGTATCGATTCAACCACACAATGGTAACCGTAACGCTCTTAATGTGTACTTGGTCAATGACATCATGCTGAGAAACGGTGTACAAGTTGTGGTGATTAGTAAGGCTACTAACCTTCCTCTGACTTGCTCTACGGAAGGATTTCTTGTCAACCACTATTGTTGTAACACCCCAACCCGAAATCCAATAACCTGTACGGCGATCACTCCCAAATAAAATACAACTGCAGCTAAATACAACAACCGGGCGGTATTACAATGCCGTTGGCCACCCTTGTGACCAACAAGGCTAACTCCAAATACAATCCCCAAAAGTCACGGTCCGAATACGAATACAATCCGAGATACTAGGAATCAAACTCAAATGTAAAATACTTAAGTAAAACAAATAACTAGTAGGAGACTCCCATAGCTTGAATCTACCCCACCTACACTCGGTGTGGTAATCTTCTCAACTTCAGGTACCTGAAAAATGGGGGTGCCCCCAAAGGGGCTCAGCAAACAATGCTTGTATGGAAAACGTGCAGTCCATCGTCTACCGGGCCACACCAACTACTTTGTCGAATACATGCAGTTCTTTTATTTTTCTTGTAAGGCTGTAAACAAGAATAGTATGATAATAACAAGTATCCATACAAGGACAACAATGTTACGTAAAACAAGACTTCAGAAGGTCAAGTTAGATAAACTGTAATCATTTGATAGTTGTCGGGTCCACACAGTGGGACTGACAGATGTATAAGAGTATGTCAATATAGTGAAGGTATAGTGACCTCGTTATAGAGAAAGGTTGGGTAATTAGTCCCTCAGAAGATAACGTAGTTAACTCCTGTACTTTAAAATGGTGGGAATCGAACCCTCGGGAGGAATAAAGTCTTCCTCCCCACTTGTACTGTTGGGAATTGAACCCTCGAGAGGAATAAAGTCTTCCTCCCCACTTGAATTGTTCCGTCGCAACGTAAATAGAATAGGAGACGACCTGAGACAGGTACAACTCCTGTAGCATGCATGGCCAGATCCAACTGGGCTCCTCGTTCTCGTAGTATAGAATTGTTAGGTGTCATACAAGGACGTTAAACAAGAACACAATGTGTATTGTCAGTTATCACGTTTAGGATAATAACGTTTGTTATAAAGTGAAGTTAGTGAGAGACTTGAGTACAAGTTCTCGGTATAATAAAGCGCAGGTATTTAGTCCACTGGTAAAGTAGTGTTTGTATGCGTGGGACATACACGTTGTAGTTAGCATCATTCACGCACATAAAATAATACCACAGTGCACAAGAGTAAGCAACATTTTACAGTAATTATCTTGGTCGTTATTTCAAACAACAGATAGCACACAAGCCGGTGTAACCCGGTAGAAAACAGGTTGCAAGAATCCCATACCGTTCACCGTAGGTTGCAGTTGATTATACCCTGGTCAACGTCTGGTCAAACAAAGTCCTAGAATAGGATTAACTGAGAGGGTTAATTTATGTTACCCTTTATAATAATTTTATTGGATCTTTCACGATTTCGTATTTGTTATTTCATGTGAGGTTTATTTCTTTTAATTACCTCATGATTTAATGTATAACTTATTTGTTATTCCTTTTGATTTATTTATAAATCCTTTATTGTACATGTATGTATTTATTTATTCATGTACTATATTTGTTGTTTATTTTAATTGTCTAGGTGACATAACAACTTACAATTTCTTAACTATATTTATATGTCATACATGGACATAATATTCTTATAGTTTTTATTACTCCCTTTCTTAACTACAAATAATATTTATCGGTTACCTTTAATTTCCTTATAACTATATAAGTCATAGTTTTAACCTCATAACTCCTTTAACCAAAATTCTTTCTTCTAATTCCTCCAAGTATCCATATAGGACCTATATTTATTTAAATCTAAATTCTTACCCTTATACTTCGGTTATTTACAAAACAACCTCATTAATTCATAAACTTTATATTTAAATTCTAATCTCATTATATTATATAGTTTTAATTCCTTATTTAATTAAATTCCAAAACTACCATTAATATTTTGGTATATTTCTTTTGGAATATTATAACTTTTCAAAAATCACCATTTAGCCCCTTAAATTCTCGGCCTATATATATACTTTCTATAATTACAATTTAACCACAAAATCTTATAATCTTTACATAATGTCTTATAAACTATAGTTTTAATTTAATTCTATGATTGCCGAATATATATATATAATAAATACTTAAATTACAAAACTAACCCAAGTATTTCGGCTTTGTCATATCTTTTCCTTAATTACATTTTCACCCCAAAACTTTATAATAGTTACTTAATAACTTATAAACTATAGTTTAAATATTTAATTTCTCAAAATTCCGAAAGTGAACTTAATAATCTCTTAATTATGATTTCGCCCACATTTACTCCAACTTTCATAATAAGTTTTAGAAATTACATAATAGCCCAAAACTTTATAAAATGTTATTGTTAACACTTGTTTAAATTATCTGAAAATTCATAAACTTAATTCACCTATATTATATCCATATTTACTCCAAACATTCCTTAACTCTCGGTTTTTACAAATATAACCAAACTTTGTAAAAATTACATTTTAGCCACATAAACTTATTAATTAGCCATTTAAGCATAATAAATATTTTTAACTTCACCCAACTTTATAATATAAGTTTATATACATAAGTCGTAGTAAAAATCTATTTATCACTTAGAACATTCGGCCATAAATTAATAGTGACCATATAGTATATAAAGGCTTATATGTCAAAAAATTATACATAAATTCATAGGAGTTATATAACTCATGTAAAAAATTATTGTAATGTCTTATATGATTCTTAGCTCAATAAAGTATTTTGACCTTGACAAATTCGGCTTGAATTGATATTGTAAAAATACAAATTTTGTGACACAAAAATGTGTCTTAAGTAAACATTTTCCATATATGTTATAGGTTATATTTTTGGCATATAATACCATATAGTTTCGGTTTTAATTACCCTAGGAGATGTACATAATTTTTGTATAATTTTTAGAAGCTTAACCAAGCTTAAAACATAAATATTAGCTTAGTAAACTTACTTCTTAACAAAGGTGGTTAAGTGCTTGAACTCTTCTTGAATCTCCAAGTGGTGAAGGAGTTTAGGAGTTAGATCTTCAACAAAGATCTTAAGTAGATTTGTAAGTAGTTTTCCAAGAATTTACCTTAAGCTTTTTCTCCTTATAAATTTGGCTCACTTAAGGTGGATGAAGAACAAACTTTCCTTCATGAAAATGAAGAAGAAAAGAACCTTAGAAGAAGTAGAAATTGGTTACACACAAAAATGTGCTTTAAGGATTTTCAAGCATGAAAACTACCTTAAGATAACTTTGAGATGCTCCTTGGATTAATGTTGGTTTAGACAACCTTCTTGGAGCATTAGTTGATGTCGAATCCTTGTAGGTATGCTAGGAAGAGTTTTGCTTCAAGGCTTGACAAGAAATTCTAGGAAATTACCTTAAAGATGAAGATAGAAGTTAAAACTCCATTAATGGACTTAAGAGCTTCAAAGGAAGAAGATGAAGCAAGAAGAGAGAGGAGAGAGCCTTACCAAATCGGCAATGGTGTGTGCAAGGGGAAGAATGAGTTATTGGCTCAATAAATGCCCATGTTTCCAGCATGTGTTCGTCCATAATGCAAGACAAGGCAAGGTGGAAGAAAATAATGTGAGCTAAATGACAAGGTAAGAAAAGTAATGCTTTATTCCTTTGATTTTTCAATGTTTGTAACTTGTCTTCTTCTTCCTTGTAGGTGGACGAATTCAAGGGCTGAATGGAGCCTCTCAACCGGTGGTGAAAAGCCAAGGACAAGCTAGGAAGGTCACTTGAAGTTTAAGAAATGAAAAAGGTGGAATAAGAATCTACTTTTTGCTTTTTGCATTTTGTTTTTGTCTAGCTCACATGGCCTTGTTCTATGGCATTATTTCGACAGCTTGGTGGTCAAATGAGACCTACATACTTTTACATTAAGTATTATAGCACATGGGAAGGTGAGTCACCATGTCTTATGCCTTTTATAAATTTTTAATGTAAGTTTTATACTAGTTTTTGGACATAAAATCGGCCCCTATAGAGCACCTGGTTTGACACTGCCTTCAACTGATTTAGAAGGTCATTTTAACCCTATTTAAGATTCTTAATCCGTGGCATGTCAAAAACTACAAGGTAATTGCGTAAAACGCGTTTTAGTGACACCCGAAAGTGTGTTTTTGTGCTCTAAGGAAAGTTTGGGAAATAAATTGTCTTTATGAGTTACAAGTGTTTATAAACACTTATTATAGTAAATAATGATATATTAAGACATTACATTGAGTTATATGGGGTTACATCAACCCACGACATAATTTACGGGCCATCGGAACACTCCCGGGCAAAAAGGAGCGTTAAGAAATCCTCCTGTGGTTTTTGTTGAATTTTGAGAAACCACTTCGTGGGTTCTCTTTAGAATGGTTAATAATGATCTTAGGAACTCTAGGAATTAATTTTATAGGAGTTCATGCCACCTCGACACTCCTCCGGGCTTTTCGTGCTTTAAGGGCGTGCGTGAGCACTCCCGAGCATTTTGCGTTTTTGACTGAATATAGCCTAGGGAATATGCTTATATATTCATATAATTAGTGTATGACCATTTGGTTTGAGTTTTAGAAGGTCATACAAGGTCATGCTTGATCACATGTTTTTAAGGCGTTTTAGCGTTTATGGTGAAACGACTATTTTTACGTAACGTTCTCATGCATGGGTTTGCATGCATACGTGAAATGGTTTATATTTGGATTATATTCCATTAAATAATGGTTTTATAATGTTAATTAGATTTGGGGTATTTCAATCTACCCCCCTTAAAAAAGGACTTCGCCCCGAAGTCTCATATCTAAATTTATAAGGTTGTAGGGAATCAAGTTCCACTAAGCATCCACAACTCAATCTAGTTTTTAGGGATCAAGTCCCAAGTCTCTATATTCCTAAGTTCAAAGTGTACATCAAACACAACAGGAATACTTTGGAAGGTCATATCATATACCTACAATGTTGTGTAATGTAATAAACATAATCACATTTCATTTCAAATAGTGCAGCGTAGTGCACATAACTTTCCATTGTAGTGTAACGAAGTACACATCAGCAAGTAGACGTACAAAGTACATTCAAATACAGTGTTACACAAGAACACATACAAGACAAGGTGTCATAGAAATGCACAGAAGTGCAACAAAATGCATAATAACTCACAAACGAAAAAGGCTCTACCCCCCCAAAAAGAGGGGTACGCCCCCGTACCCTAGACTAAAGTGTCTAGTCGGTAAATAATGAGGGAAACTTCACTCGCATATCCGCTTCTAGTTCCCTTGTGGCCTCCTCAACATCATGGTTCGACCAAAGAACCTTTACGAGGCTCACAGACTTGTTTCGAGTCTCTCGTGTCTTTCTATCTAAGATTCATTGCGGTGTTTCCACGTACCGCATTGTTGGTTCTAATGAGAGTGTCTCTGGTTGTAGAACATGAGAAGGATGAGGCATGTATTTCTTAAGCTGAGACACGTGAAAAACATTGTGTACTTTGCCCAACTCTGTTGGCAAATCAAGTCGATAAGCCACAAGGCCCACCCGCTCTGTGATAGCGTAAGGTCCTACAAATTTCGGGCTTAGCTTGCCCTTCTGTCCAAATCTGAATACACCCTTCATGGGTGATACTCGTAGAAATACCTGGTCGCCAACCGCGAACTCAAGGTCTCGTCGCCTCTCATCAGCATATGATTTTTGTCTGTCTTGTGCTGCTTTCATGTTATTTCTGATTTGTTGTACTTCTGCCTGGACTTGCTCCAAGTACTCAGGCCCAATGATGACGGTCTCACTAGACTCGTCCCAACACAATGGTTTACGGCATGGTCTGCCATATAGTGCTTGAAAGGGTGACATCTGTATAGAGGCGTGATAGCTGTTATTGTATGCAAACTCGATGAGATGTAATCTATCTATCCAGCTGTCCTGGAAATCCAAGGCACATGCTCGTAGCATGTCCTCTAAGGTCTGAATAGTCCTCTCTGACTGACCATCCGTCTGAGGATGAAATGCTATGCTAAGCTTCAATTCAGTTCCAAGTGCTTCGCGAGTAACTCGCCAATATCGTGAGAGAAATCTAGTATCTCGATCTGAAACAATAGTCTTTGGTACTCCATGATGTCTGATAATCTCCTTCTCAAATAGTTCTGCCAACTTCGGCACTTTCCAAGTGACTTTCATCGGAATAAACCTAGCAACCTTAGTCAGTCGATCAACAACAACCCAAATCATATTTAGTCCTCCTCTCGTAGGTGGTAGTCCCACCACGAAGTCCATAGAGATATCATAAAACTTCCACTCTGGAACTGGCATAGACTGTACCATACCTCCTGGTCGTCTATGTTCGAATTTCACTTTCTGACAAGTGAGACATCGAATCACATATTTTGTCACGTCGCCCTTCATACCACTCCACCAGAAATACCTCTTTAGATCTTTGTACATCTTAGAAGCTCCTGGATGGACAGATGTGGAAGAAGTGTGGGACTCTCGAAGAATATGCTCTTTTATATCAGTGTTATCTCTAGGAATACATAATCTGCCCCTTAATCTGATCAGTCCATCATCATGTTACTGAAACTTGTACTTCCCACCTTCAAATGTACCGTCAGACAGCTTCTGACTGATCTCCATCATTCGCTGATCATTCTGCTGTGCGCTACGTATGTCGTCTATAAGACTCGAGCTAGCCACAATGGCATTTAAGGAATGTGCTCGTCGACTCAATGCGTCTGCTACTACATTAGCTTTTCCCTCTTTGTACTGCAAATCGATGTCGTAATCCTTGAGAAATTCAACCCATCTTCTCTGTCTCATGTTTAACTCCTTCTGGGTGAATACATATTTCAAACTTTTGTGATCCGAGTATACGGTCATCTGGACACCATACAGGTAGTGGCGCCAGATCTTCAATGCAAAAACAATTGCTCCAAGCTCCAAATCATGTGTAGGGTAATTCTCTTCATGTTTCTTCAGCTGTCGGGAAGCGTAGGCGACTACCTTCCCATTCTACATGAGTACACACCCTAATCCCCTGCCTGATGCATCACAGTAAACTTCATAACCCTCTGTGCCTTCAGGTATAGTCAAAACTGGTGCTGATGTCAAAGCATTCTTCAAATACTGGAATGAGGTCTCACATTCTATAGTCCATGTGAATGGTGCGTCTGTAACACCCCAACCCGAAACTCCACAACCTGTACGATGATAACTCCCAAAGATAACTAGAAATGCAGCGGAAAATATATACATAACAACGGGTGGTGCTACAACGCCGCTAGTCACCCATGTGACTAACAAGGCTAACTTCAATACAACTTACAATTGATGCGGTCTGAGCGCTGAATACAAACCTCTTAAAACAACAAAAGTCGATAAAAAAATACAGTACTGTAAGATGACACCGGTGATAATAACCCCTGTCTTAATTCTACCCCACCTACACTCGGTCGGGCAATCTCTTCATTCTTCAGGTACCTGGAATTGTTTAGCCATGAAACGGATCAGCAAAATAATTTGCCGGTATGAAATCGTGCAGCCCACAAGCTACTGGTCCACACCACTATTTTGTCGAATGCATGCAAGCCATTTTTATAAAGCTATAAATAAGCATCATAACATAATCATAACAAGCATTCATACAAGGACAATCATGTCACACAGAACAAGACTTCAGAAGGTCAAGTTAGATGAACTGTAATCCTTTAATGATAGTCGGGTCCACTCAATGGGACTGACAGGTATAAATGTATATCTCAAATAGTGAAGGTATAGTGACCTCGTTAAGATTGAAAGGTTGGGTAACTAGACCCTCAGAAGATAACGTAGTTAACTCCTGTACTGAGAAATGTGGGAATCGAACCCTCGATAGGAATGTAGTCTTCCTCTCCACTGAACTGTTGGGAATTGAACCCTCGAGAGGAATAAAGTCTTCATCTCCACTGAAATGTTCCGTCGTGACGTAGACTGAATAGGAGACGACCTGAGACAGGTACAACTCCTGTAGCATGCATGGCCAGAACAACTAGGCTCCTCGCTTCTCGTAGTAAAGTATTGTTAGATGTCACACAAGGATGTTGTAACACCCCAACCGCTAATCCTATGCTTACCGTCTAATCGTTCTGTTAATCCTACGAGTTCGCAGCGGAATATTACTACTTACTACGGCGGGTGATACAACGCCGCTAACCGCCCATACGGCTAGCTAGGCTATGCTACTTACAGTAACGGTCTGATGAACATAATATACCGAGCTACTAAGACATTGCTTACCATTACCGAAACATAACATACTTACAATTCTTGGATCACCGAGTATTTAAAGTGCATACTTACATCCCAATTCAAGCTTCCCAAAATAATGAGTGTCCACTAGCTACTCATCTATACCAATTCCCATTCTATCAATATCCCAAAAAGGTGTACCCCATGGTACACCGGCTAATCAAAAACTACAGCCATGTACTACTCAGTACACCCGTCATAATTCAATGTTTACATCCAAAAAGAAGATAAAGAAATAAAATTGAGTCTTCACATCTTCATCACTCTCGAGTACCTGCGTGTAGTAAAAATGGTGCCCCAAGGGGCTCAGCAAACGCTGCATATAAACTCCGCATATACCGCGTGCTAGCTAGGGCACGCCGACTATTTGACGTCCACTAAACATGCAGTTCATTATTTTCATACGTACATGCTTTACATACAACATACATTCTTATACAATTCATTACACAAATCAAGGCAACAATACAATAGCACACATCTTACTTACCTTCGCAGGGTTAGCCAAATTACGCATCTGGGTTAATCGGAATGCTTTTACTCTTTTACTCATTACTTACTTTTTCTTACTTACATTTACTTACTTTCATTTACTTTACTTACTCAATCTTACTTACTTATTCATACTCAAGTTAAGTCGTCGGGACCTCCGGCCCTGGGGACTACTCCGTCCCACCTCCGGGATTTACTTGACTCACCAATCCGGGATGCTACCCACTTAAGGGATTTGGGCCGCGGACCAGTTTAAGAGTCAGGAATTGGAGCTAACCTCTCGTGACTCCGCATCCTCACGCGTGGCCGAAACTATATCGGACTTCTACTCATTCCAATTTAATTACCAATTTAAGTTAGGATGGTTAGCTTGTTAGGAATAAGTTAGAAGTCCAAACACGTCACAATCGGTCACAATACAATACATCATACATACACACATTCATATTCATCCAAACATTTCATGAATTATACAAACTAAAATTTAAGAGAATATTCACAACATACAACACTACATGTTCACAAGTATGCATATTAACTCCGATTCGTGCATTTATCTTATTTGGTGATCAATTAGCACACAACACACAAATCAGAGTAACCCAGATAGCATACGGGGCATGAGGAATCCATACCGTTCACCGTTGTACGTGATTCCAAACGTCCTTCGGTGTCACGAATCAAACCCTATTATATATATATATACCATTGAATGATTAATATAACTATCATTAGTTTAACTCAACTACTTTTGTGTTTACTAATCCATACTTACTAGGTCTTTACATTCCTCACACTTATATTTCGTTTTACTTACTTTCCATTACTTGTCCATGGTTTACATACATATATATATATATATACATATGTATAGGTGGGTACACATATATACATATACATACTAGTTATAAGCTTACTGTTTTTTTTTTGTAAGTATTGGGCCGTCCGACCCACCGTCCGACCCAAGCCCTGGGTCGGACCATTCCAGTAGAGTTCGTTCCCTGAAATTTACCCTGTCCGACCCAGCACTATTCCGTCCGACCCATACTCTCTGGGTCGGACCATTCCAGAAGGTTTTGGTCCTGTCGTCCAAGCTCCGTCCGACCCACGTCCGACTCACCGTCTGGGTCGGACGAAGTCAGAAACTTCGACATTGTAAAAAATTTGCATGTCCGACCCATGTCCGACTCACGGTCCTGGGTCGGACCATTCCAGAAGTTCATGGTTCGTTGTTTAAGCCATGTCCGACCCACGTCCGACTCACGGCCCTGGGTCGGACCATTCCAGAAAGATTGATTTTCGTTTCTCAAGCCCCGTCCGACCCACGTCCGACTCACCGTCTGGGTCGGACGAAGTCAGAACCTTGCTACAGATTTTATTTTTCTTTCCCAATTTCACCCATTGCTTCCCCAATCTCCCTACCTACATCCTAACATGTTTTTGTACAATTTAAACACCCTAAATCATGCTAATTCATTTCCTAACTCATTACACAATTCTATACTAACTTACACACCCAATTTCTAAGTTCTCATTCAACACTCACATTGTTTTCTTCTCTAGTTGCAATTGCTACAGATTTTAACTCTCATCTTCTACATCTTTAGCTCCCTCTTATAATGTCATTTCTAAAACTTACAATGCACTATAACTACCTTAACTATCTCTCTCAACTTACCCCCTATCTATCGCAAACAAAATCTGTTACACACTCACATTAGTCACCTAGTTTAAAATTCACTAAGTGTTCTAATCCTATATAAATTTTGACATAACCTCCCCTATATTTTTACACTCTCACCCCATTGTTTTCATTCATAATTTACATAATCTCACCTGTTTTCAACAACAAAAAATATACAAGCTCCCATACACCATACCAATACTTAAACAGCATCAAAAATTTCTTGCACTCAACAATCTCATTCCCAATCTGTTTTGTAACAGTTTTTAAATTGTTTCCAAGGGTTCAAACATTTATTCTCTCTTGTACATTACACTACCAATACATTATCATTTTACAATACATATTTTCATTTCCAAAAATATGTTACATAGTCATTTACAAGGCTATACAAAGGTGAGCTTAATTACCTTGGTTCCTTCTTCTAGACTTTCTTTCTCTTCTTGCTTCTTCCTTCCTCTCTTTCTCCACCGGTTCAACAACCACGAATTCTCTACTCTACAACCCATATGCATGCACATTTCAATACACTAAGACTAGCCCCAACTATTATTGAGTTTTAAATAGGTTTTAGGGTTTAGAATTTATTTTACCTTCCAAGGGTGTAGGAGCTGTTTGGGTTAGCTCAAGAACAATATTTCCTCTCCTCCAACAAAGCCAAAATCGGCTAGAACACAAGGGACCAAACAAGGGTTTAGTCAAATTTTCGTTTTGCCCACAAAGGCTAGAAAAAAGGTGGAGTTTCAAGAAGATTTTTACCTCAAAAGAACAAGGAGAAGGAGGGCCTTCTAATGGTGGTGTTGAAGCTCCAAATGGGACATACCCATAAAAACGAAAATGTTGGTTTTCGATTTTTGAAAGGATAGGAATGTAGCTCTTGGTGAGAGGATTCCAATGGTGTAGTTTTTATAATTTTTGGAAGAGACTTGAGGGGGTTACAAGAGGAGAGAAGGGAGAGTTGTGTGGGTTTGTCTAATTCCCCATGGAAATCGCATGGAAGCAGGAGGAAGAAGAAGAGAGTGAGTGAGGGGGATGCTCCATGTGAGGGAAGGGAGAATAGGGAGGAGAGAGAGTGTAAAAGGTGAGTGTGGGGTTGTTTATTGCTTTTAATTATTTTTGTTGTTTTGTGTATAAGAGAGGAGTGTGTGAGGGAGTGTGAGAGGGGGTCCAAATCGGACACACCAGCACACACATTCAACTTTCACTTTTATTTTAAAAGTGGACACATAAGTTTTGGTTATTTATATTTCTACCCCACAACTTCCCGTTTTTGACGGTTTTTACTAATCTCTCGTTTTCTTGATTTTATTGGTTCTACAGCTTCACTAATATTTATTAATGATTATTTAGTCGACTAAAATTGTTACGAGTCTATTTGACCCGCTTAAAGACACGTTTTCTCGGTTACCTCAAAAAACGCGCTTTAAGGTTCGTTAGCGATTTTAATCCGTTTTAAGGATCCGTTTTCTTCGGGATTTGTTCCCTCATGATTATTTATACTTAATTAAGCTTCTAAATTATTCATTAGCCTAATTAATCACTATTTTTAATTACGGGGTATTTCAGACGTTAAGCAAGAACACAATGTAATGTGTATTGTCAGTTATCACGATTAGGATAACGACGTTCGTTATAAAGTGAAGTTAGTGAGAAACTTGTGTACAAGTTCTCGGTATAATAATTCGCAGGTATTTAATCCACTGGTAATGTAGTGTTGTATGCGTGGAACATACACGTTATAGTTAATAACATCACGCACATAAAATAATACAACATTGCACAGGAGTAATACAACATTTTACATACAATTATCTTGGTCGTTAATTCAAACAACAGATAGCACACAAGCCGGTGTAATCCGGTAGAAAGCAGACTGCAACAATTCCATACCGTTCACCGTAGACTGTACTTGCTTAGTTCCCGGTCAACGTCTGGTCAAACAATGTCCTAGAATAGGATTAATCTGAGAGTGTTAATTTATGTAACTCTCGTATAATAATTTTATTGATTCATGAAACGATTTCATATTCGTTATTTCATATGAGGTTTACTTTCTTTATACTTAGGTAGTTTCTTTAACTTCTTTCCCTTATTATTAATTAAGGTATTTATATATTTCCAAAACATGTAGTCTTAATTTATAAGACTTATATTGCGTGGTAATTTCTTTTAATTACCTTATGATTTGATGTATAACTTATTTGTTATTTCTTTTGATTTATCTTTAGATCCTTTAATGTATATAACTATATATTCATGTACCATTTATGTTACATGCTTTACCATTGTCCAAATGACATAGTAATTTATAATTTTATCAATGACATTTATTGGTCACATGTTAGTTAATCCTCCTCTTAGCTTTATTTTAAAATATACTATAGCTCCAAATATTATTTGGTGTTTCCACATAAAATTCCTTATATTTTTTTTCCTTTTGATTTACTTGAAAATCTAAAATATATATATTTCATACACATGTATTATTTATGATACATATATATAATGGTCTAAATAACATAACCACTTCATAAGTTCTCCAATTATTTTTACATGTCACACATGGGCATATTTTTCCCATATCTTTTATTAATTATAAACTAACCCCAAATAATATTATTTCTTTTACAAGTAAATTACTTGTACTTGCATATCATATAGTTTTAATTTCATAAATCCTTAAACCATAATTATCTTTTCTAAATTTCTTAAATATCCATATAGGGCCTACAAATATTTTTAATCCCATAAATACATCATACTTTTCGGTTATTATGTTATAACCTCATTTATTTCATAAACTTTACTTTATACTCCAAAATACCTTATAATACATAGTTTCATTCCCTTAATTAATTAATTCACTAAACAACCACTATAATTTAGTAATTATTATTTGAACACCATAACTTTAATAAATCACCAATTAGCCACATTCATTTTCGGCTTTGCCATATTTTTCTTATAATTATTTTCAACTCCAATCTCATTATATTATAGTTTTAAATCCTTATTTAATTATATTACAAGACAACAATTAATATTTTGGTATATGACTTTTGAACATTATAACTTTTCGAAAATTACAATTTGGCCCCTCAAACTTTCGGCCTTAATGTAATATTTTCAATAATTACAATTTAACCACAAAATCTTATAACCTTTACATAATGTCTTATAAACTATAGTTTTAATTTTTAGTTCTTCTCAATTACTGAATAAATGCATATAAATTCTTAAATTACAAAACTAGCCCAAAGTAATTCGGCTTTGGTCATGTACTTTCCATTAATTACAATTTCACCCCAAAACTTTATAATAGTTATTTAATAACTTATAAACTATAGTTTGAATATTTAATTCCTCAAAATTTCGAAAGTGAACTTCATGATTCTCTTAATTATGAATTCGCCCCATATTAAATTCCAAACTTTCATAATAACTTTTATAAATTACATAATAGCCCAAAACTTTATAAATTGTTATTTTAACACTTGTTTAAATTATCTAAAATTCATAAACTTAATTCCCAACCTTATATTATATCATGTTTATCCCAAGGACACCCTTAACTCTCGGTTTTTATAGTATATGCACCAAACTTTGTGAAAATTACATTTTAGCCACATAACTTAATTAATTAACCATTTAAGCACTAATAAAATATTTTTAACTCTCCAAACTTTATAATATAAGTTTATATACCTAAGTAGGTCATTAATACCTATTTATCACTTAGACCATTCGGCCATAATTAATTAGTGATCATATAGTATATAAAAGTGGATTTATATGTCAAAATAATTATACATAAATTCATAGGAGTTATATAACTCATGTAAAAATTATTGTAATGTCTTATATTGATTCTTAGCTCAAAATAGAACATTTTTACCCTTGGTAATTTGGTTTGAATTTGTACCTAACATAGATAAATTTTGTGACACAAAAATGTGTCTTAAGGTAAATATTTTCCATATAGGTTATAGATTATATTTTTGGTATATTATACCATGTAGTTTCGGTTTATATAACCTAGGAGATGTACATAATTTTTGTATAATTTTTAGAAGCTTAACAAAGCTTAAAACATAAAGATTAACTTAGTAAACTTACTTCTTAACAAAGGTGGTTAAGTGCTTAAACTTCTTGGATCTCCAAGCTTTCTCCAAGGTAATCTTGATGCTCCACTTCGGTTATATGCAAGTGGTGAAGGAGTTTAGGAGTTAGATCTTCAATAAAGATCTTAAGTAGATTTGTAAGTAGTTTTCCAAGGATTTACCTTAAGCTTTTTCTCCTTATAAATTCGGCACACCTAATATGGATGAAGAACAAATTTTCCTTCATGAAAATGAAGAAGAAAAGAGTCTTAGAAGAA
The DNA here is from genome assembly GCA_023374045.1 of Limonium bicolor. Classification (NCBI taxonomy): domain Eukaryota; kingdom Viridiplantae; phylum Streptophyta; class Magnoliopsida; order Caryophyllales; family Plumbaginaceae; genus Limonium; species Limonium bicolor. The sequence goes on along the minus strand of CM041780.1, from coordinate 229,935,897 downwards.
GTAGAAATCGGTTACACACAAAAATGTGCTTTAAGGATTTTCAAGCATGAAAACTACCTTAAGATAACTTTGAGATGCTCCTTGGATTAATGTTGGTTTAGACAACCTCCTTGGAGTACTAATTGATGCCGAATCCTTGTAGGTATGCTAGGAAGAGTTTTGCTTCAAGGCTTGACAAGAAATGCTAGGAAATTACCTTAAAGATGAAGATAGAAGTTAAAACTCCATTAATGGACTTAAGAGCTTCAAAGGAAGAAGATGAAGCAAGAAGAGAGAGGAGGGAGCCTTACCAATTCGAGTGAAGTGTGCAAGGGGGAGACTGCTCACGTAAGAAGAAGAGAATGCAATTGGAATTGATTTTTGTTTTGTTTTTTTAATGTCATTTGACCATTCTTTTCTTTAGTTTATTCATGAGTTATTGGCTCAATAAATGCCCATGTTCTATGCTAGCTTTTCGGTTATAATGCAAGACAAGGCAAGGTGGGAACAATTATGCAAGCTAAATGACAAGGTAAGAAAAGTAAGGCTTTATTCCTTTGATTTTTCAATTGTTGAATGATGTCTTCTTCCTCCTATGTAGACCCACGAAATCAGAGCTTAAATGGAGTGTCTCAACCGGTAATGAAGAGCCAAGGACAAGCAAGGAAGGTCACTTGAA
>CM041780.1:229888096-229934739 GCA_023374045.1 Limonium bicolor | reverse complement strand
CAATTGATGCTCTATCGCTTATAGGCACATGAATTAATATCTAAGAGCTTCTTTCTCATTTGTCACCATTATCAACTTATCAAGTGTGGTGATGATAAATATTTAATCTTTTACGATTAATTATCTCTAATACTACTTATTTGTTCTTTATGATTTATCTCTTTTATATTAAGTGCTGTTGTGCTGTGGTGTACAAACTTCAAAAATTGATTACGAATTTAATAATTCTTAAAAAGAAATAGGTATACATTTTCGAATGACGACTGTTTTCATTTCACAACTTTCTTTTTTTTTGATCATAACTTGAGACTTCTTTCATTCATACCCGTCATCCTCCAAATCAAAAGTACAAGAACTAGTAATCTGTAGGGAATGTTTTCACCCATCCAAATTTTAAAAGAGTCTAAGCTATTATACATCAAAGAAATTAGCATAATAGGAAGTTTAGAATCGAAAATCTAGAGAACCTTAGTTATATTATAGATTTGCATCAAACAGAAAATTTGTTCCCAGACACTATTGGAATGAAGAAGAGTTCGCTGCACATTCTTGTTCTTCAAAAAAAAAAGATGTTCTGATTTCTCACATCAATTTCCATCTTCTGATAGCCTTTTCCCAAGCCCATTTCATGGCAAAAACCAGACCCTGCAACTCTGCACCCATCTCCGAACAAGAAGGTTTTAATTTCCTGTTAAAAGCCATCAAAATAACACCATATCATCTTCTAATAGATCCAGCAAGAATATAGCATATCCTCTTTCTTTTTCATGCCACAGTTTATTTGACCGCATCATACAAAGGAGGGAGCCATTCAAACTTAGGAATAAACCTATTCTTACTTTTATCCAAACCTATCTTGACAGCTTTAACAAAAGCTTGATTTGCTTCTATTAGGCCATCCAAGACAACTCAGGATTATGTCTAACTGAGTTTTTAGCATCATAAACAATCCACATGGTGTTGATCACAAGTTCTAGCTTATCATTGGGCCATTTATCAGCATCCGCAAAGATGTAGTTCTGAATATCATTCTCATCAGGCGTGAAGTTGAAGTCCATAAAGAGAATGCCATCCCACTGTTTCCTGACCATAATGCATTAGAAGAAAGTATGGTACATTGTATCATATTTTCCACAAAAACAACAAAAGGAGATCCTCCGATTCTCCTAGCAATGTTTGCTACACAGGGAACAATATTTCTAGTGAACTTCCAGAAAAGAAGCTTAGCTCTCGGGCTGCAAGACAACTTGTTAATTCTTTTTCCTAGATCTCCTTTGACTTCACTAACTGATGAAGAATCAGCTTGGGAAAAGGAGGTTTCAGTTTGGTAAGCTGATCTGACAGAGAAGCTGCCATCTTTTGTGTGATGCCAGACCCAACTGTCATCATCCTGTTCACGGATTTTAATCCTCCTAATCTCCTCTAATCTATATCCCATAGATACTGATGTAAGAGATTGAAATTCCAGTCTTCACTGGTCTGATTCCAGAAGTGATGAACTGTGATTGAATCTTGATTAGGAGGGATGGGAGAGAAGAATCTGAAGGAAAAAGGTCTTTCCAACCAAGGATCAGACCAGAATTTGGTATCTTTACCATTACCCAGCCTCTTTCTAACTCCTTTTTTGAGAAGGTCTAGGGAAGAAAGAAGGGAGGCCCAGATTGGACTATATGAATTCTTCTTCTTCACCTGCAACAGATCTGAATTTGGGTAGTATATGCCTTTGATAATCTTGCCTACCAAGGAGTTTGGATCCTTTAAAATCCGCCACATCTGCTTGGCTAACATGGCTTTGTTAAAAGCTCCTGCAGATCTAAACCCATGCCACCTTTTTCCTTACTCTTGCACATCTCCTCCCATTTCACCCAGTGGGTACTTCTCTTAGTCAGACTCCCTCCCCACCAAAACGAGGCTAACAGGGAATTAATCTTGTCAATAATACCTTTGGGGAGCTGAAATAGAGACATAGAATAAGTGGAAATGGCTTGAAGAACACTTGAGACTAACACAGATCGACCAGCTTGTGACATAGGTTTACCCCAGCTATTGACTCTCCTTCGGATGGCTTCTAGCAAAAACTGAAGATTGGTTTTTATTTCTACCCATTCCCGATGGGAGCCCCAAGTATTTATGGAAAGACGGAGCTTCATCGAATCCTAGAATGCTAGACATCTGATTCTTGCATTGAGAGTTAAGCTTCTTACTGAAGACCATCTCAGACTTCTGCCTGTTAATGTCATGGCCAGAAGATAACATGAATGCGTCAAAGGTTCTCTGAGAAAAATAGCATTTTCCATAGAGCTCTGGCCACATACAAGCAGATCATCTGCAAAAGCTAAATGGTTGATGGGAGGAGCTGTTGGAGACAGAGAAATACCTTTAAAAAGGCCCATACTTTCCGCTTTGATCAGATAGCTTGAGAAGCCTCTTGGTCTAGGATAAACAGGAAGGGTGACAGGGGGTCCCCTTGCCTATTCCTCTAGAGGGGAGAAGAAAACTCCAAGAGAGCCATTCCACAATCACAGAGCATTTAGTGGAAGTAATACAATTCATCACTGCCTAAGCCAATCAACTGGGAAACCCATTTCAGACAGGATGTCTTTTATGAATTTCCAATCTAACCTATCATTGCTTTACTCAAATCCATCTTGAGTGCAAATGACCTTTCTTAATAGCCTTACTTCTGTTTAGGAAATGCATTATCTCACCCGATATGATTATATTATCATGATAAGTCCCCTTTGACGAACCCCGACTGATTAGAGAAATGATCTCAGGTAAAATCCATTTAACTCTATTAGCTAGGACTTTGGACACAACTTTGTAACAAAATTACAGAGAGCAATTGGTCTAAAAGTCCCTCATGTGGACAACACCCTTTACTTTTGGAATTAAAGCAATGAAGGACTGGTTAGTCAAGTCTGAGATTGGATTACCTTGGAGAATAGCCAAGACAGTAGTGATGACTTGATCTCCCACCACATTCCAATAAGATTTGAAGAATCTTCCGTTAAACCCATCTGGACCTAGTGCCTTGTCACCACTGAGATCTTTCATAGCTGAAACTATCTCAGGAATAGTGTAAGGAATCTGAAGAGAGGAGATGTGCTCAGAAGAGAGTCTACCTCTAACTGCATCCAAAAATCTAGGATCAGTAGAAGTATTGATCGACTGGAAAAGATTCTGAAAGTAGTTTCAAGCTATAAGTTCTAGACTACTCCAATCATAAACCATGTTACCAGACTGATCATGGAGCCCAAAGATAAAATTCCTCCTTCTTCTAGCTGAAGCTCTAGAGTGGAAAAACTGAGTATTTCTGTCACCCTCACAAATCCATTGTTGTCTCGATCGTTGACACCACCAGGCTTCTATCTTAAAAGAGAGGAGTTCAATCTCCACGAGAACTCTCTTTCTGTTGTTCTCCACCCAGTAGGAAGTTGCAACTGGTTTTAAAGAGTAAAGTTCCTCTTTCTTTTTCCTGAGTTTCCAATTAGTTTTAGAAAAGGACCACCCTTTCCAGCTAGCAAGAGCTTTGCCACATGCAAGGATTTTCTGCTCCAAGTTCCTACTATTATTTCCCCAAATATCTGTCACAATGCTGAGACATTTCTCCTCCTTCAACCAGGAAGATTCAAACCTGAAGATGCGTTTTCTGTCTCTTCTGATGCTTAAGAAGTGAATTAAAATGGGTCTATGATCAGAATATTCCCATTGCAGATGTTCTACAGAGAGAAGGGGAAACATGATCTGGGCTTTCTCACACACACAAGGCTCTGTCTAGCCTGCTGATAGACAAGTTGTTATTTTCAACTTTTATTCGTGAAAGTTCCAGCTTCACCAAAAAAGCCTACATCCATAAGCCCACAACTGTCAGCCGCATTCTAAAAAGAAGCATATCAGAATCCCTCCTGTTTTTACCCTCCAGTTTTTTCAGAGTTCCACTGATTTGATTAAAGTCTCCAACGACTATCCACGGTAATATTGCTTGTTTCCTCGGCACTCCAAGCAAGTTCCAAGAAAGGTACTTCAGATTCCAATCCGACCGACGATAGAAGCCTGTCAAGTTGAAAAGGAGACCTTTCACAACTTTCAATCTCTCACTTCTCTTGCCCGTTGCCGCAAAAGCTGGAAGAGGAGCGAGGTTGACCAAAGAATCAGTTGGCATATTCACGTTGACTAGCCTGGCCGCCTCGTTGGAATTCGCCTTTTCTTATTGATAATAAAGAGATACTACTCCTACTACTTAAAGAGATTTTTTTTAAAATGAGATAAGGACAGGATAATTTAATTTGGTACACACGAGAAAGAGATGGCCACGTGGAATGATACTGGCAGTGGGTGGGTGCCACATTAGTTTGAATAATCCAATCCTGGAGCAAGATTTGATGACGGACGTGAAGTCAAGTCGTGGACGGAAGTAATCAGAGTTTCATCTCCACCTTTTGTTATATATGCTATTCTAACGTCACTTATATGTACTACCTCCGTCCCGTCATAATTGTCCCATTTGCTTTTTGGCACGTTTTTCCACTTCAATATTAAATATATAAGATAAAATGATTTTGAAAAATAATTTTTACAATATATAGTTTTTCATATAATGATTCCATTATAAAAAAAAATTTATAAAATATATTATTTTACATGTTAAATATTGAAGTCAAACGACAAGCCCAAATAGTAAAGGGGACAATAGGAGTGGGACGGAGGGAGTAATTTTTTTTTCATTTTTTTCTTATTCGTCTTTTCTATCACGTACTACCTCCGTCCCGTCATAAGTGTCTTGTGTTGCTTTTTGGCACGTTTTTCCACTTCAATATTAAACATATAAAATAAAATAATTTTAAAAAATTAAATTGTATAATATAGTTTTTCACATAAAGATTCTATTGTAAAACATAAATTTATAAAAAAATTATCTTATATGTTAAATATTGAAATCAAACGACACATCCAAATAGTAAACTGGACGGTCAAAGTGGGACGGAGGGAGTACTATATACTATCCCCTCTCTTCTGAATTGACAGTCCTGTTTGTTTTATAATACGTTTTTACACTTCAATATTAAGCACATAAGATAAAATAATTTTATAAAATTAAATTTTATAACATATACTATATCAGGTAGGGAATCATATGTAAAACTTAAATTTTCAAAATTAATTTATTTTATATGTTAAAAATTGAAATCAAACAACATATCTAAATAGTAAACAGGACAGTCAATTCAAGACGGAGGGAGTATATATATGGGTAGAAACTTCTTTGTGTAGAATAACTATTAATGTAGTTTTTATATTATATAATATGTTCCTGTATTTTAACGTCTTAATAAAATAATTAAATTCAATAATCTAATAATTTTTTTTATTATGAGTATATATAATTATTAAATAATAATTTATTATTGATAATGAAAAAATAAATATAATTAATAAAATATAAAAGAATCTAAATTAATATAAAAATACTTAACTAATATTTATAATTTTTTTCTAAACGGTAACACATCCTAGGAATACTATCAAAACTTGATTGAAACTATAACGAAATTAGAAAAAAGGACTGAATAGGAATAATAAAATAAAATAGTTGGAGAACTGAGTATAACTAATTTAGTGACGCCACATTTAACTAATTTCTATTCACATATGTGTGGAGCGCTCCTGTGGTAAAGAACATGCGTCCTATCCCTTATCACGTGAAAAGATTAAAATATTCAACGGCCCAGATTTGTCCATGGTGACGGAAATCTAATCTCCACAGCAGAAATAAGATCACAGCACAGCAGGGAGGCCGGGCGGGCCGGGAGGGCACTTCTCCTCCTCTTCCTCCCTATACGTAGCGTAGACTAGTCCGACCCCTCCACTCCTATATATATCTCCACCACAGTCTGTAGTCTTTGAATATCTCTAACCTATCTTTCTTACATCGATATTTAATTAACCTGCAACCTACAGCAGCGAGAGATTCGAATTTCAAGTAAGTTGAAAGTTGAGAGAAGAAAGAAAGAAAGAAATCATATGGCAGGCGGAGGGTTCGGCGCCCCTGCCGGGGGTACGGTTCAATTCGAAGCGAAAATAACACCAATCGTAATCATTTCCTGTATCATGGCCGCTACCGGCGGTCTCATGTTCGGTTACGACGTTGGTGTTTCAGGTCACTTACTTTACTTACTTAGTTAAACTAGATCTCAATTAATTAAATTTCTTGATTGTTGACTGAGACTGGCGTTTAATTAATAATTTGATCAGGCGGCGTTACGTCTATGAAACCATTCTTGAAGAAATTCTTTCCGGTAGTGTACCGTCGTACGTTAGAAGGTGCTGGTTTAAACAGTAATTACTGTAAGTATGATAACCAGGGGCTTCAGCTCTTTACATCGTCGCTTTACTTAGCTGGTCTTACGGCGACGTTCTTTGCCTCGATTACGACTAGACGGTTAGGGCGGAGACCGACCATGCTTATTGCTGGGATGTTCTTTTGTGTGGGTGTGGTTCTTAATGCTGCGGCTCAGGATCTTGCCATGCTTATTATCGGTCGGATTCTGCTCGGTTGTGGTGTTGGGTTCGCTAATCAGGTATTTTTTAAAATCTTTTTTTTGTTGGAATAATTTATGAAAACAATTTGTCAATCGATTAAGTAAATTTATACTACAAATTGAATTATGTACGTAATAAGTAAATGTAAGATAGTTGGACTAGGACTTGGACTTACACGTGTAAACTATATATGGTAGGGAGTTAATTAATTCAATTATTAAGAGAGTGGGATAATTTACGTTCTATATAGTATTTTTTTTAGTTTGTAGTAGTACGTAGCTAATAATTCACACTTCACAGCTGTAGAGTGATAATATATACTAATACTACTAGTATATAAAAAAACTAGTAAAAAATAGCTAGGGAGGTTGAATTTATTAATTGTGTGGTTTGAATCATGTTGTATCGTAGATAGAGACAGTAGTAGTAGTACGTAGCACAGCCAGTTTTGCTGCCTTGGAATTTGGGTTGTTAAGTTTGACTCTTAAGTAGTAATGTAGTAGTATTCCCTGATTAAAAAAAAAGTAATGTAGTAGTATTAATTAGTAATTTATACCTACAAATAAAGTTCATAATTGATTTAATGTGTCACGGGCAAAATGAGATGCGTCTTCCTGGAAGCAACCCTCCTCTAATAAACCCCGTAAGTTGTTATATACTAGTATAATCCAAAGATGCAAGTTGTTTGATGAATGAGTAGAATAGTCTTTTTTTTTTTTAATTAGGTATAAATAAGGGGTGAAGTATCTTTTTTAAGATACCTGGTGTTGTTAAATGTATTGTGTTTTGTCACTTAGCTACAAAATTCAAATCAAAAAGCAGTATATACACGTACACCACCAAGTTTGAATTTTTCTTACTTATATTATACATAGTAGTAATATTATGGTTACAGTGAAAAGTCCAAAAGTGGCGGGATAGAAAAGTCATAAGTAAGTAATTTTGACAAATCCAATTGTTAGCATGTGAGTAAGTCCCTAGCCTGCCAAGCTTGTGGACAATTTTGTTGGCTACTTTTGTCTTATCTAGGTTCAACGTTAATATGTGAACGGGATCATACTGTATATCCATTTTACATTACCACGTGGTGGCACGTACATCTTTTTTTTTTAAAAAAAAAAAACTCAACCGAATTCTTTAATACTAGTAGTCTTTTTTGAAAATGCAAATAGTAAGTCAGATGATGATCGGTGCATGTGATTATAGAACGCAAAACGTTAAGATTAAAATAAAAAAATGATCAATTCTTTTTAGGAAAATAAATAAAGATGTGATTACTTAATTATTATTGCGGAAATGAATGTAATAATGCGTGCAGGCAGTACCGTTGTTTCTGTCAGAGATAGCACCAACACAGATCAGAGGTGGGCTCAACATACTCTTCCAGTTGAACGTTACAATTGGCATCCTCTTTGCTAACCTGGTCAACTACGGAACCGACAAGTGAGAACTACTCTCTCAATATATTTATTTTTTGGTAAATATATTATAAGTTTTTCTCAAAAATAATACTATAATATCATGATAGGATCAAAGGCGGATGGGGCTGGAGATTATCCTTAGGTCTAGCCGGAATCCCTGCCTTACTACTAACCATAGGCGCACTCCTTGTCGTCGAAACACCCAACAGCTTAATCGAACGAGGCAAACTCGAAGAAGGCAAATCCGTCCTCCGTAAAATCCGAGGAACCGATAACATCGAACCGGAGTTTCTCGAACTAGTTGAAGCAAGCCGACTCGCTTCACAAGTCAAACATCCATTCCGTAACTTACTTAAACGTCGAAACCGACCTCAATTAATCATCGCAGTTTCACTCCAAATCTTCCAACAACTTACAGGAATCAACGCTATAATGTTCTACGCACCTGTTCTCTTCAGCACACTCGGATTCGGTGGAAACGCATCACTCTACTCAGCAGTCATAACCGGTGCCGTTAACGTCTTATCAACAATCGTTTCAATCTATTCCGTTGATAAAGTTGGACGTCGGATGTTACTTCTTGAAGCTGGTGTTCAGATGTTCTTCTCACAAGTTGTGATAGCGATAATGTTGGCTATTAAAGTGAAGGATCATTCGGAGAGTTTACCCCATGCGTATGCGATATTGGTTGTGATTATGATCTGTACGTTTGTGTCGGCTTTTGCGTGGTCGTGGGGACCGTTAGGATGGTTGATTCCGAGTGAAACGTTTCCGCTTGAGACGAGATCGGCTGGACAGAGTGTTACGGTTTGTGTGAATCTGTTGTTTACTTTTGTGATTGCGCAAGCTTTTTTGTCGATGTTGTGTCATTTTAAGTGGGGGATATTTCTGTTCTTCTCGGGGTGGGTTTTTGTTATGTCCATGTTTGTGATGTTTTTGTTGCCGGAGACGAAGAATATTCCGATTGAGGAAATGAGGGAGAGAGTGTGGATGAAGCATTGGTTGTGGAAGAGATATGTTGCTTATGATGATGATTATGATCATGGTGTAATTCAGATGGATGAGGGGAACAAGGACAACAAGGTGGTTCATCAGGCAGCTAGAATAAATTAATACACATCTTCCAGGCCTGGATCATGATTAATCACACAAGTTTCATTTATGTTCTCTTCCTCTATGTAATATAGTGTGATATATATAAGGTTCCAGTTCGCAAACAAATTGCTTCTCTCTCTCTGTGTGTTTTCTCGTACATCATGTAGTTTTTTTTTTTGAAGTTAGATCATGAATTATATTCCATTAAAACAGCCATTAGGTTAATTACATACAGCAAGGCTCGGTTTACACTGCAGCTTGATCACTAGTAATCTAACATTTAGCGTTGACGAGACATAGGTTTAACATCAACGCCAACTTCCAACCAGCTAGATCTAATAGTACTAATAAATAAAAGAAAAGACAGTTACCTCAAGGACATCAATCAGAAGAATGCTTAAATTTCACAATAGTTAAACCAATTTACGCCTAATACCACCAACTACGAGTTTTTATGCGAGTGTCTCTATCATCTAAAGTTTTCACCACTTTTTAGTGCATTTCTACCACAACCCCTGCATTCCCAAGATCTGGTTAAAACTTACGAATCTGGATACCAATTATCTCTACAAATGTTAGGATTAAAACACAAGTCAAAATGTAGAATGCAAGACATGTAATGTCATTTTAATTAGGAAATCATGCAAACAAATGAGAAGTATACAAAGTGAGCATAGAAGGAGATCGACACAAACTAACCTCTGCCAAAGGTTGATAGATCAACTTGATAAATTGGGGCAGCACCCGTTCTTGCTTTGGATGACATGGGAGCTCACCAGTGTAACAAACAGTAGACAGAGTATTTCCTGCATAAAAATTGGCCTGAAAATGAAGTATTCTTTACTTTTATTTGGAGGGAATCCAGATGTAAATGTATATTTACCGAAGGTTTTTGATGTGGCAAAATCCCCAAACCAAGGCTGCCTATATTATCTCAACAACCTCTACAGTCAGCAGCTTTGAGTGAAGATCTTAACAGAATATTTACTTAATAATAAGAAGGAGTGAAATCAGAGGCGCCAGCATTATACTAGGAAATAGTTAGAGATATTTTAGGATCTTGTATTTTGTATTTATATTGGTTTTAGATAAAGATTGTTTGTAGATATTTAGGAGGTTGTTATCTTCCTCCAAGTAGTATAAATGTACAGCAAAAACATCAGAAAAGGTAGAGCTTCTACCGCAAAAAGAGAGTCTTAGAGAGAGAAGAGAGTTGTTGATAGTAATCAACGTTTTTGTCTAGAATTAGACGTGAGAGTGATTGTTCAAAGTGTTGAACAGATCAGGTGAGGAGTTTTCAAGTTATCAATAATAAGATTGATAGCGGAGTTTTTCTTCTAAACACTTTCTGTCTCGTTTCTCGTTTCTGCTCTCTGTCAGTCTTATACTGAGGCTTCTGATTTTATACTTTACGAACTTTCAAGTGGTATCAGAGCAGGTTTACCCAATATAGAGGTTAACACTTCTGGGTAGATCGTGAAAGATGAGTTCGTATTATGTAAAAGCACCAAGGTTGACGAAATTCAATTATTCCAAGTGGTGCGAACAGATGGAAGCGCAGTTGATGTCCATGGATTACAAGGTTTGGAAGGTGGTGGCGCAAGGTGATTACAAACCTACTATGGTTGTTGAAGGTGTGAAACAGACCAAACCTGAGGATCAATGGACGGAAGCCGATGAAAAACTTTTAAGCAAAAATAAACAAGCTCTTCGTATTCTTGTCTCCTCCTTGTCCGACGAAGATCAAGGAAGAGTCTTGGGTATAAGAACGGCAAAAGAAGTATGGGACTTCTTGAAGATTGCTTATCAAGGAACGGAATCAATCCGCAAAGCCAAGGAGAAACAGTTTCAACGAGATTTTAACAACTTTAAAATGTCAGAGGGCGCGAGTCTAGCACTGACGGTGGAAAGGTTCAATCAAGTGCTTTTGGAACTCAAAACGGTTGGGGTAACTCTTTCTAATGAGACTATTAATGAAAGATTTCTTGATTCACTAACCAAAGATTGGCTTAACTATACATCACTTCTTGAGAAAATGAAAGAATTATCATCTATGTCATTTGAAGAATTGTGTTCAGATTTGATGGTTCATGAAAGCAAGATGGAGGAACAAAATCTAGTGGTGCACACGGATCTTGCACTAAAGGCAAAGATTAACGTAGATACACCATACTGGGAGTATGATGATGACATGGAGAATGAGATCACTATGCTAGCACAAGGACTGAAGCGTATTCTTAGTCGAAAACGTGGAGGTCACCACGGTGAAAATTCTAAACGTGAGTATAATACCAGCAAGCATGAATGTTTCCGATGTCACAAAATAGGACATTTGATAAAGGATTGTCCTTTACCATCAAAACCTCCACAACATCGAGGATGTGAGTCACGCATGGAAGCAACCGTATGGGATGAGAGTGATACTGAATCAGATGGCATAGAAAGCAATGCAGCACATTATTGCATGACTGCAATCCATCGGTCTCATACTGACACTGCCAAATATGATGAAACTATGTGTTTGATGGCTGGAGATAAGGCTCTTCAATCTCTCATTAGGGATCAGGTAAGTTCTCAAAGCTTGAATGATTTTTATGATAGTTCTACTAAGTCACAAGTGTTTGATGTGTTGAAAGATGCTCTTTCGAAATTAGGGATTTGGAAGTGAAACAGGGACATAACACTGAGTCTCATACTGTGATTAGTAAACTACAAGAAGAGATTATTGTTTTGAAAGAACAAAATAAGGAGTTGGCATCTCAGTTAGTCTTAAACTCAGCTAAGGTTGTTCAATCCACGTTTACTGCACCCGTCAGTACTAAACTGAGTTCTATTCCTGAGTGGGCAGAAAAAGAAATTCAATCACTCAAAGCTGATAATGAGTGGATACGTCAGGATAATGTTGATCTACAAAGGCAGTATGACGCACTTAGTAGAAAATTAGACATTATGACTTTGAAAAATCCCCCTTGGTATAAAGTAAAAGCTAAACTTAATGAAATGGTAGGTCAACCTAATCAAGGACATGCTGGTCTAGGGTTTTATGGCACTACTTCATCGACGTCTAATGTTTTACCCCAGAAACAAAGTTCACAGACTAGGACTGATCCTACAAGATATCCTAGTGTTTCTCATCCACGAACTTCATATAGCACTGCTATGAATGTTACTTCACCTGTAAGGGTTGAATGTAGTTATTGTCATATACATGGTCACCATATTCGTTCATGTCATAAGCTTCAACGCAAGAATGCTCGACTTGCTCAGTCTGATACTGTTAAATATGCTCAGCTTTATATCAATCATAGACGTCCCAGACAACAATGGGTCCCTAAGCGGCACTAACTGTTTTCTCTTTTCAGGATAATAAAGTTCCAAACTGGCGGCTGATGGAGTTTGGATGTTCTTGTCATATGAAAGGAAATCACACTCTACTAACTTTGGTTTGGTTTTTCATGTAGGATCTGCCTTCTTCCTAAGGTCTTTCACAGATCGAGACTGAAAAAAATTATTTCTGATTCTGCCTCAAATTGGTCAGCTCAAGCCCGGTGTCTTGGTTCTTCTAAGAGGCAATCACATATTGCACTCTCCCACATTGAAGCGGTATATATCGTTGCTACTGCTTGATGCGCCCACATCTCTACCTTCAATATCAATTGGCTGACTATGGTGTTCCTCAGTCTCCTGTGCCAATCTACTACGATACTCTCTTCAGTATTGCACTGACGAAGGATTTAGTTCAATATTCCTTGATTATACATATTGAGATTCGTCATTACTTTTCTCAAAATCAAGTTGGCAAGAATATTGTGGATCTCCCTCATTGTGCCACTGATCAACAATTGGAAAGCACTTTCACCAAAGCTTTTCCACACGAAACATTATCCTCATTCAGTCTTGCACTGTGGATGCTCAATGTTGACAAAGGTGTATTCTTTTATTTATCGTATTGACTTTTATTGCGTGCATCAGAATTGGTACTTTAGAGTGAGTGGAGCGTGACGTATATTTTATTATTTCATTTCACTCTATAATAAAGTGAGGATTACTTCTCTTTCCGTGGCATCTCTTGATTATTAATTTGGCTGATCTGGATCAAATTCTAAGTTGGAACATTGAACATCTGGTGGCACTATCCATTTGTTACCACCACTTATCTTTCCGGTTATCCGTACCTGACCAACTGTCCCCTCAGCATAGAACCCACTTTCGTTGGTCACTTTTCACTCACCATTTTCTCCACAAGATTCCCGTACCATTTTTCCAGTTTCTTTGTTGCACACAATTTACCTCACCAATGGTTTTCATACTGGTATTTTTGCTAGTCTTTTCTTTTTTTCCCATAAAGGATTCTCGAATAGTCTCATAAAAAAGGGGGTGATTCGATTCTGGTTGTACAAGCATTATCCAACATCAGATGCTAGATTTGCTTCAGCACAAGGCTGAACAACTTGGTCCACGACTAGACTGAGGTTTAGTGGGAAGAAATAAAGGAATTATGCTACACCCTTCAAACGAAGATTCGTATCAGTCTTGTCCAATTATGATGTACCATATGTTGCACAAGATTACACAAATAATTGTTCAAGTTGTACCTCTGGATGTTGTCATGTCTACGCCTCTGGATCATAATCATGATTGGATCCTTAACTCTTTCCAAGATGAGTCTTGAACTGAACGATGATCAGTGCATTGTTAAACAACCCCTAAAGGCTTTGGGTGTGTCTTCACAACCCTCAGAGCTTCTGGCCTGTCTATCTCAGCAGATGAAGAAATTTGAAGAAGCTATTCTTGAAGTATGTGTTAATCCTCTACCTCATTGCCTTTTCATTTCGATAGCCAGCTTCCTAGTCAGCCTTAGCCTGACCCGGCGACACATTTATTCCTATTCATTGCCTTTTCTATGGACAGCCTATCCTTATGTTCTGTGTTCCTACGCATGAATTCGTATAAAATGCCATTTTGATGATCTTGCATGCTATTTTTACACTCCGTGAGATAGACTTTTTAGTACCATTTTTTTTGATTTCGCAAAAGGGGGAAATATGGTGAGTAATTTGAATATGTTACTTGATTAACCAAATCTCATTCAAGTGCTGCAAGGTTTTAACATCTTCAGGGGGAATGCTCGTTTTAAGGAAGAATGCATATCTTGAGGGGGAATGCTACATTATCTCACCATACAAAGTTTGCTCACATCAAAAAAGGGGGAAACTGTAAATGTATATTTACCGAAGGTTTTTGATGTGGCAAAATCCCCAAACCAAGGCTGCCTATATTATCTCAACAACCTCTACAGTCAGCAGCTTTGAGTGAAGATCTTAACAGAATATTTACTTAATAATAAGAAGGAGTGAAATCAGAGGCGCCAGCATTATACTAGGAAATAGTTAGAGATATTTTAGGATCTTGTATTTTGTATTTATATTGGTTTTAGATAAAGATTGTTTGTAGATATTTAGGAGGTTGTTATCTTCCTCCAAGTAGTTAAATGTACAGCAAAAACATCAGAAAAGGTAGAGCTTCTACCGCAAAAAGAGAGTCTTGAGAGAGAAGAGAGTTGTTGATAGTAATCAACGTTTTTGTCTAGAATTAGACGTGAGAGTGATTGTTCAAAGTGTTGAACAGATCAGGTGAGGAGTTTTCAAGTTATCAATAATAAGATTGATAGCGGAGTTTTTCTTCTAAACACTTTCTGTCTCGTTTCTCGTTTCTGCTCTCTGTCAGTCTTATACTGAGGCTTCTGATTTTATACTTTACGAACTTTCACCAGATAATAAAAAAAAAGACATCTTACAAGCTAGATCAACAACGGCAAAATAGACTACACGAGCTTGCATCACTTCAGCCTTGCACTACAAAAAAAATAAGGAAACAAGAGTATCAACCCAAAAATTAGTAACAGAAAACACACGAATCGATGTGATTACACTAGAGCGTTCAAACATATTAGAATTAAGTACTACATTTCCAAATATTATAAAAAAAAAATATGTCAAGCTCATACATCCGTCTTCACAATTTGTAACACCCCTAAAACCGGCCTAAGAGTTAAGGGTATTACACGCCGCGTATTACTACCAATAACGCAAGGCTCTAAACGATCAAAAACAATAAAGGCCCAAAACAGAGTTCACTTAACATTGTAAACCAAAGTATTCAAATACAGCGGAAGTAAACGGATTCAAATACATATCCGAAAGAAACTCAAAGCAGAGGAAGGCCCGAAGGCTACAACGTCATAACAAAAGTTTAAACAGTCAAATGAGCTAAACACTACAGCTCCAGAACTCAAGATGATCCTCGCTGATCAATCTGCAAAAATGTTAGAAGTAGGGGAATGAGCACACAACTATGCCCAGTAAGCAGCGACCGTCATCAGCAAGGTCGCTCAAAACAATTGAAATCAGAAGAAGAGAAGATAAACATCTTATGCACAATTCTCAGATAGTCAGAAGCTTTCAGAAACAGAAGCAGAGTGGAACACAAGGGTTCCCATTTCAGAAACAGTCAGAGCACTTAAAGAAAGGGGACAAAACACAATGCACACACTCAGAAGGGTCGAAGACCCATAGACCATACCAGGTCTCTCGGCAACGCAGAAATGACTCGAAAGAGCCAAAGGGTTCGTCAACCCCACAGAACAGAAAGGGAATGACCCACACTCAGAACGACGTCTACATGGTATACCACGGAATAGCTCGACCCAGCCATTCACGGCTCAGAAACAAAGTGCAATGTCCCAAAACAGAAAGGTTGCTTAAACAGAAGCAAAGTTGCATTTAAATATGCCAAAACACTCATAAATCAGTAGCACAGAATAAGGAAACCAACGCAACGGCACTCAAATCGGAGTTCAAACGAAGAAGTTATGTTGAAAACAGAGGGGTGTCCGAACTTGTGTCCGGACATTGAAGTTCGGACACAAGTCGAGACTCAGAAACCAGAGAAAGCCAAATGTCCGAACTTGTGTCCGGACATCAATGTTCGGACACAAGTCGAGTTGAAATCAGATAGAGGAGTTCAGCATGTCCGAACATCCAAGTTCGGACGGATGTTCGGACAGGTTTTACGGGAAAACACGCGGAAGGTCCGACCTTGTGTCCGGACGTCGAAGTTCGGACACAGGTCGAACTTAAACCAGAGGGAAAACCTGAGGGTGTGTCCGAACATCCATGTTCGGACAGATGTTCGGACATACCCCGAACTCGCAAATCAGAAAGGCAGAAACGCACTGTCCGAACTTCAAAGCTCGGACGGAAGTTCGGACAGTGCGAAAAATGCAATTTCCAGAAGACGAACAGAGCAGAAAAACAACACAAATCAATGCCTCAAAATGCCAATGAAGCACACACACCAAATCAGACATTAAAACAGGAAACCATGGGGGTTTAGCCATCCAAAATCACAACAAAACGCTAATAGAATCACACACAAAAACCAGACAACGCTCTTGCAACACCCCATGGCTGAACTTCCAAACTGAATCGAGTAACCACCTACCTCAATTAGCAGAAGCAACAACGAACTGAGGCAGCAGGCACAATCCACGCAGAGCAACAATCCGGACAGACCAACAGCCACTGATTATCCAAATCAATTGACACAAAATCAGAAACTGAAAAGAAAACCCTAGATTATCCAAACCCCAAAATCTGCAACACCAACCTGATTCAAAATGAAAGATCTCCACAATCTGCAGCAGTTCCACAGCCCGCACAATTACAATTCAACAGCGACGAAGCCTTCTGATTTAATCAAGAACAACGGCTCAAAATCAGAAAACAGAGAGAAAAGAAAACCATCAACGCAGTCCCGAATTCTTGAATACAAACCTGAACCGATCAGAGACGCAGCAACAACACAATCTGATCGCAACAGCATCTTGCAAACCACAGAGGAAGAAGTTGAGAGGAGAGAGAGGGCAGAGAAACTGTCGATGCTCTGAACGCACGATCGGCTCGATGGAGGAAACTGATCGTGATGTAAATAATTAGAAAATGTAAGGGAAAATAAGGAACCCTTCTCCTTATAAATCAGATAATTAATTACCTTAATTAATTAACCGAATGACCTCCTCGCCCTTGACAATTAAAACAATACCGCCGGAGTCCAACTGATAGCAAAGAATAGATAATCCAACTTAGAACAATATTGCAACTGATATAACATAAGGTAGGAATTATGCGGGTTATAACATCACCTCCCCCTTAAAAGAATCTCGTCCTCGAGATTAACTCACCTTACTGCTCGAACAGAGGGAAACTTGGCACGCAGCTCATCTTCGAGCTCCCACGTAGCTTCACTCTCTAACTGATCTGACCACTGGACCTTCACCATAGGCAGGGTCTTACTACGAAGCTGACGGACGTCCCTGGCTAAAATGCGAGTAGGCACCGCCTCGAAACTGCAATCCTCTCTCAGCTGAAGCTGGCTGTAGTCGATCACGTGAGACGGATCATGCAGATACTTCCTCAACATAGACACATGGAAAACTCCGTGGACAGCAGACAAAGCAGGTGGCAAAGCCAAACGGTAAGCCACAGGGCCAATCCTCTCCAGAATCTCAAACGGTCCAACGAACCTTGGGCTAAGCTTCCACGCTTCCCAAACCGGACCACACCTCTGACCGGCGACACTCGCAGATAGACATGATCTCCACCTCAAACTCAAGCGGCCTGCGCCTCTGATCTGCATAGCACTTCTGTCTGCTCTGAGCAACAAGCAAACGCTCCCGAATCGTCCTGATCTTCTCTACCGCTCCCTGTACCAGCTCGGGTCCAACCAAGACCCTCTCCTTCAGGTCATCCCAACAGATGGGGGACCTGCACCTCCTACCGTACAACGCTTCAAACGGAGCCATACCAATGCTCGCCTGAAAGCTGTTGTTGTAGGCGAACTCAATCAGAGTCACATGCTGCTCCCAGCTACCACCAAAGTCCAGGACACATGCACGAAGCATGTCCTCCAAAACCTGATTAGTCCTCTCCGTCTGGCCATCCGACTGAGGATGGTAAGCTGAACTGAATGCTAAATTCGTACCCAAGGCCTTATGCAAACTGCGCCAAAATCTCGAAACAAAACGAGGGTCACGATCAGACACAATAGTAGTAGGCACACCGTGAAGCCTCACTATCTCATCCAGATATAAACGAGCTAGGCGCTCCAACTGAAGGTCTTCTTCACCGGCAGAAAATGAGCAGACTTCGTCAGACGATCAACTATCACCCAAACAGCATCACAACCCGAAGGAGTCCTGGGCAAACCCATGACGAAATCCATCCCCACACTCTCCCACTTCCACTCAGGAATGGGAAGGGGCTGAAGCAAACCCGCTGGCCTCTGGTGCTCAGCCTTAATCTGCTGACAGGTCTGGCACTTCGAGACAAACTCTGAGATATCACGCTTCATCCCAGACCACCAGAATGACTCTCTGAGGTCTCGATACATCTTCACCCCTCCTGGGTGAACTGAATAAGGCGCTCCATGGGCCTCCTGAAGGATCTCTCTGCGCAGCACTGCATCGTCTGGCACACATACACGGCCTCTGAAACGCAGACAACCATCGCTGGAGACACTGAAATCTGAACTCTGCTCTGAGACAGCCCCTCTCTAATCCGACATAAAGCTGAGTCTGACTCCTGACCAACCCGAATCCTGTCGACCAACGAAGACTGCACCTGAAGCGCTGCTATCACACTGGCACTGGCTGGTCTGACTACCCAAACTCCCATACGCTGAAGCTCTAAGGCGGACCTCTGAACTCCTGACAAGGCACAAGCTACACCCGAAGCACCTCTCCGGCTCAAGGCATCTGCAACAACATTCGCTCTACCCGGGTGGTAGAGGATCTCTAAATCGTAGTCATGAAGTAGCTCCAACCACCTCCTCTGTCTCAAGTTCAGCTCCTTCTGAGTGAACAAATACTTGAGGCTCTTGTGGTCAGTGTAAACCTTACACGACGCTCCATATAAATCTCCAAATCTTCAGCGCGAACACTACAGCTGCCAGCTCCAGATCGTGGGTAGGGTAGTTCTTCTCATAGGGCTTAAGCTGTCGGAGCCATAAGCCACTACCTTACCCTGCTGCATCAAAACATCCCAGTCCCTTATGGGACGCATCACAGAAGACCTCGAACCCTCGTCCCAGAAGGCAAAGTCAGAATCGGTGCCGTCGTCAGTCTCTTCTTAATCTCCTGGAAACTCTGCTCGCAAGCCTCGCTCCACTCATACTTGATCTCCTTCCTCAACAGACGGGTCAGCGGGGATACAATCTTAGAAAACCCTCTACAAACTTCCTGTAGTACCCAGCTAACCCAAGGAAACTGCGAATCTCAGCAACATTCGTGGGCCTCGCCCACTCCATCACAGCTCTAACCTTCTCAGGATCCACTGAAATACCGTCCTTCGAGACCACATGTCCCAAGAATACTACGCGGTCAAGCCAGAAGTCGCACTTCTTCAACTTAGCATACAACTCATGATCCTTCAGCGTCTGCAAAACAATCCTCAGATGCTCCTCATGCTCCTCTGCGCTCCTGGAGTACACCAAGATATCATCTATGAAGACCACTACGAACTGATCCAAATAGGGTTTGAAAACCCGGTTC
The DNA here is from genome assembly GCA_023374045.1 of Limonium bicolor. NCBI lineage: Eukaryota > Viridiplantae > Streptophyta > Magnoliopsida > Caryophyllales > Plumbaginaceae > Limonium > Limonium bicolor. Next base: position 229,915,071 of record CM041780.1, on the reverse strand, counting down.
ATCATATCCATGAATACTGACGGAGCATTAGTCAAACCAAACGGCATGACTAGGAACTCGTAATGACCATAACGAGTCCTGAAAGCGGACTTAGGCACATCCTCGGCCTTAATCCTCAACTGATGGTAGCCTGAACGAAGATCTATCTTCGAGAACACTGTGGCACCCGCCAACTGGTCAAACAAATCATCTATGCGCGGAAGGGGATAGCGATTCTTGATGGTCACCTTGTTCAGCTCCCTGTAGTCGATGCACAAACGGAAGGTCCCATCCTTCTTCTTCACAAACAGCACTGGCGCTCCCCAAGGCGAAACACTAGGGCGTATGAAGCCCTTATCCAACAGCTCCTGAAGCTGGACCTTCAGCTCCTTCAACTCTGCCGGACTCATACGGTAAGGGGCCCTAGAGATGGGCTGAGTCTCTGGCGCTAAATCGATGGTGAACTCCACCTCTCGCACTGGTGGAAGTCCGGGCACGTCGTCCTGGAAGACCTCTGGGAACTCTCTGACGATCGGGATGCTCTCCAAGCTAGATCCCTCACGCACCTCTGGCAGATAACATAAGAAGCCTTGGCAACCCTTCCTCAAGAAACTGGCTGCCTGCATCGCTGACACAATCACCGGCGCACATGGAACTGCATTCCCAGAGAAAGCAAAACGAGACCCGTCTGGCAAGTCGAACACTACCCTCTTCGCTGCACAATCTATATGGGCATGGTGCTCTGCTAGCCAATCCATGCCCAGAATCACATCAAAACAGGTCATCCGCATCGGGATGAGGTTAGCAAAGAAAGTCTTGTCCCTAACTACTATGGGACAAGCCTTACACACAGAATCCAGCACACAAGGGGCAACCCCACCTAATGGACTACTCACACACAAGTCTACCTCACTAGGCACAGCAGTCAGTCCAAGGTCACCCAACAAATCACAGCAGATAAAGGAGTGCGTAGCTCCAGAATCAAACAGACAAAACACATCTCGAGAATGGATCTGGAGAATACCTGAGACGACGCGATCACCAGCTCGATCACGCTCTCCAGCCATAGCATAAACCCGGGCCTGAGTCTGAGGCTTCTTCTGATCGGACCTCGCCCCTGAATCTGAGCCGGTACCTCTATCCCCTGAGCCTCTACTGGACGCCTGGGGGCACTGAGCAATCCGGTGCTCCATCGACCCGCACTTAAAGCAGGCACCGGTCTTCTTGTAGCACTCCCTACCAGGATGGGAGCGACCACAAGACCCACACTTCGTCCCAGCTGACGAAGATGAAGAAGCTCCCCGGCGATCTCCATAGGTCTGCTTCTTCTGAGGAGGGGCAGCCTCCTTCTTCTGAGGCTCCTCAGCACGCCTCTTCCCTTTATGGTCCTTGCCCGCCTGTCTGCCCCTGATGTCCGCCTCTACCAGCAAGGCGACATCCGCCACATCTCTGAAGGTCCGGTGACGAAGAGGTGTCACCGCCGACCTGATGTCTGGCCTCAAACCGCTCTCGAACTTACGAGCCTTCCTATGCTCATCCGGCTCTGGAGCATACTTCGACAGCATCACAAACTTCCTCACATACTCCTCTACAGTCATCTCTCTCCCCTGGCGCAGCCGGTTGTACTCATTGATCTTCTGGTCTTTGTACACATCCGGATAGAACTGCTTGTTGAACTCCAAGCAGAACTGATCCCAGGTCCAAGGCTGGGGATGCCTACCCATCACCATGCGCCACCACTCCTTCGCCTCCCCCTTAAAGAGGAACGTCGCGAAGTCCACCTTCTGGTCATCCTCCGACCCCATCACTCTCAGCAGGTCCTCGACCTCTGTAATCCAGTGGCTCGCCTCCTGAGGGTCACCACAGCCATCAAAGGATGGAGGCTTAAGCTTCATGAACTCCTGGAGAGCTCGGACTCGGCCTCCCACAGCATTCGCTCCTGCTGGGCCAGCACCACCAGCTCCTCCACCAGCTCCCCCAGCAGCTGCAGCCATCGTCTGCATCAACTGCGTCACAAACTGCTGCACTACATCCGCAGCATCTCCCTGAGGGGTCACTGGTGTCCTACGAGGAGCCATTCTGAGATATACAAATCCAAAACTTGTCAGAACTAACTCATACAGTCAACCACTGTCACAACTGACTCTCACACAAGCAAACACGCCCACAAACACCAAAGAAAGCCAAACCTGGCTCTGATACCACTAAATGTAACACCCCTAAAACCGGCCTAAGAGTTAAGGGTATTACACGCCGCGTATTACTACCAATAACGCAAGGCTCTAAACGATCAAAAACAATAAAGGCCCAAAACAGAGTTCACTTAACATTGTAAACCAAAGTATCCAAATACAGCGGAAGTAAACGGATTCAAAATACATATCCGAAACAGAAACTCAAAGCAGAGGAAGGCCCGAAGGCTACAACGTCATAACAAAAGTTTAAACAGTCAAATGAGCTAAACACTACAGCTCCAGAACTCAAGATGATCCTCGCTGATCAATCTGCAAAAATGTTAGAAGTAGGGGAATGAGCACACAACTATGCCCAGTAAGCAGCGACCGTCATCAGCAAGGTCGCTCAAAACGATTGAAATCAGAAGAAGAGAAGATAAACATCTTATGCACAACTCTCAGATAGTCAGAAGCTTTCAGAAACAGAAGCAGAGTGGAACACAAAGGGTTTCCATTTCAGAAACAGTCAGAGCACTTAAACAGAAAGGGGACAAAACACAATACACACACTCAGAAGGGTCGAAGACCCATAGACCATACCAGGTCTCTCGGCAACGCAGAAATGACTCGAAAGAGCCAAAGGGTTCGTCAACCCCACAGAACAGAAAGGGAATGACCCACACTCAGAATGACGTCTACATGGTATACCACGGAATAGCTCGACCCAGCCATTCATGGCTCAGAAACAATGTGCAATGTCCCAAAACAGAAGGTTGCTTAAACAAAGCAAGTTGCATTTAAATATGCCAAAACACTCATAAATCAGTAGTACAGAACGTAAGGAATCCAATGCCGCAGACGGCACTCAAATCGGAGTTCAAACGAAGAAGTTATGTTGAAAACAGAGGGGTGTCCGAACTTGTGTCCGGACATTGAAGTTCGGACACAAGTCGAGGCTCAGAAACCAGAGAAAGCCAAATGTCCGAACTTGTGTCCGGACATCAATGTTCGGACACAAGTCGAGTTGAAATCAGATAGAGGAGTTCAGCATGTCCGAACATCCAAGTTCGGACGGATGTTCGGACAGGTTTTACGGGAAAACACGCGGAAGGTCCGACCTTGTGTCCGGACATCGAAGTTCGGACACAGGTCGAACTTAAACCAGAGGGAAAACCTGAGGGTGTGTCCGAACATCCATGTTCGGACAGATGTTCGGACATACCCCGAACTCGCAAATCAGAAAGGCAGAAACGCACTGTCCGAACTTCAAAGCTCGGACGGAAGTTCGGACAGTGCGAAAAATGCAATTTCCAGAAGACGAACAGAGCAGAAAAACAACACAAATCAAAGCCTTAAAATGCCAATTAAGCACACACACCAAATCAGACATTAAAACAGGAAACCATGGGGGTTTAGCCATCCAAAATCACAACAAAACGCTAATAGAATCACACACAAAAACCAGCCAACGCTCTTGCAACACCCCATGGCTGAACTTCCAAACCGAATCGAGTAACCACCTACCTCAATTAGCAGAAGCAACAACGAACTGAGGCAGCAGGCACAATCCACGCAGAGCAACAATCCGGACAGACCAACAGCCACTGATTATCCAAATCAATTGACACAAAATCAGAAACTGAAAAGAAGAACCCTAGATTATCCAAACCCCAAAATCTGCAACACCAACCTGATTCAAAGTGAAAGATCTCCACAATCTGCAGCAGTTCCACAGCCCGCACAATTACAATTCAACAGCGACGAAGCCTTCTGATTTAATCAAGAACAACGGCTCAAAATCAGAAAACAGAGAGAGAAGGAAAACCATCAACGCAGTCCCGAATTCTTGAATACAAACCTGAACCGATCAGAGCAACGCAGCAACAACACAATCTGATCGCAACAGCAGATCTTGCAAACCCACAGAGGAAGAAGTTGAGAGGAGGAGAGAGAGCAGAGAAACTGTCGATGCTCTGAACGCACGATCGGCTCGATGGAGGAAACTGATCGTGATGTAGGAATAATTAGAAAATGTAAGGGAAAATAAGGAACCCTTCTCCTTATAAATCAGATAATTAATTACCTTAATTAATTAACCGAATGACCTCCTCGCCCTTGACAATTAAAACAATACCGCCGGAGTCCAACTGATAGCAAAGAATAGATAATCCAACTTAGAACAATATTGCAACTGATATAACATAAGGTATGAATTATGCGGGTTATAACACAATTCATCTGAGATATTGGTTTATCTCATAACTAGTAAAACTGAAATCGGTACTGTACATCAAATTTCTGGAATAAACGGAAGAAGCAGTCCCACATTCCCGACCACAAGCGCAAACCATATTTTAAGTTGTATAACCACACACATATCTTTGACCAGTGATTGAAATGTGCTTGGTGGATCAAATCCCGCTCTGTTTTTCATTTTGCTAATCTCTGTTCACTGAAGACACTGGCTCGTCAGGCGACGTTACCAATTTTAAACATAGGAGAAACGGAGATCGCAACAAAAATAGAGAAATTTATAACGCACAGAGGCACAAAATTAACTACTTCTACTATGCATGAAAACACATCACACATAGAAATTAAGCAAATTAAAAAGTTTTGTAGCAGATAGTACAGATTCCCTTATTATAATACAACTTCATGTGATGAAATCAGTTTACGGTAGACACCTTATCCAACCTTTTATAAAAATATAAAAACTAATGAAGAAAGATGATTGTCAAAGAAGACGACAAAGGCAAATTTACTCCAAGCAAGACGTTATTCGTTGAGCACTGAACAGAGAAGATAACTACCTGTATTAAGCAGAGCATGCAAAGAGAACAATAACTTCGAATTCGTCAAGCATTTTGAATTCTATGCCAGAAGCTCTCTTTTTTGTTTGGTCTGAAATGGAGTATGCTCTCTACTGCATAGACTAATTCAACAGAGAAGCCCAATTTAGGGTTGAAGAACGTCCAACTAGATGCAAAAACCCTCCCACCTCTCTCTTCGTTTCTCTCCCTCTCCCCCGCCCTCGCCCTCCAGCCCCACAACATGCCGTCACCAGTAAGCGCCTGCTCCAAACCGCCGCTATCTACTGCCCTGTCTAACGCCTCCAACCTCTACCAACTTTATCCTCTCCACCACTTTCCCGAACCAGTAGCTCCAGCACACCACTGCGACCTAGTTCCCCTTGCAGCCACCGCAAACCTCCAACTCTCGCCCTCCCCCTCTTAGCCGTGGTGCTAGCGCGCCTCTCCTCCAGCCATGAGATACGAGAGATGTAACTGCAAGAAACACAGTTGGAAGGATAGTAGCGTTCCGTCAAAATACAACCGCAAGGTCCTACCGTCGGACAGGAAATCCAAAGGACCAAATGAGTCACGTAAAGGTAAGAGAAGTTCCAACGGTTACTCTACTTCCACAATATTCATCGATAATGTCCATAGAGGTGTGTCGGAGTACCAGCTTGGAAAAATTGTGAGAAGGTTTGCCCGTTGGAGTAGGCTCTACATCTTTAGAAAATTCAGAGCTTGGAATCGTAATGCTTGTGCTTTTGTTGATGTTCACGACATCAAAGATGCAAAAAGAGTTATCAAGGGCATCAATGGATGGAATATTTACGGTAGTAGTCTTTGGGCAAGGATGGAATTCCAAGGTCTAAAAGCTAAGGTGAAAAAGGATAAACCATCTAGCGTTCTCTCTCAATCCATGAAGTTAAAGTCTCGTGACCAGAAGGAGCTAGGCAGTGCAAAATCTAGACTCTCTCTAATCCTTAAAGCTGATGAAGGGATGAAGGCATGCTTATCCAAATGTGTGGTCACCACTTTCCAAGAGGATAAGAATCCAAGGGATGCGCTGGAGTTCCTCTGTAGTCAGTGGCCGAACCTTTCAGGCCTACTAGCCTTCTCAAGGAGGAAATTCCTCATACATTTTAATTCGACCCATGAAGCGAAGGAAGTTGTTAATAGGGCACAAACTCTAGGTAAGAATCCTGGAGGGATGGAAGTGCGTCATTGGGCATGGGACGATCAAGTGGAGAAACGAAGAACATGGGTTGTCATTCGTGGAATTCCTCTTCATGCTTGGAACAAGACTAGTGTGCGAACAATTGCACAAACAGTCGGTGATGTAATTAAGATAGAGGAGGAGGAGGAGAATCAATTTGTGGAGAATGCTGAAATTCGGGTTCATATAGAGACCTCAACGTTACAAATAATAAACTGGAAAATTTCAGTCAAAGTGGAGGGTCATAATTTCCCTGTGTCAATAGTGGAAATTGGTGATGTGAGGAACACCCATAATAGTTTAAATCCTATTGAAAGCATTGTCCAGTTTCCACAAGATACTAGCAGCTTTGAAGGTTCAGAAAATATTAAGATTGGAGAGACTGAACGTCAAGACGGTTCCTGCAGTAAGCTTGGTGACAAGGGGTGTGAGTCCCTAAATGAGTCAGATCACATTGGTGGGAGTCCGATTAATTTGGAAGAGACATAATCATTGCATCCCTCCAAATTATTTGTTGCTGAGGCGGCAAAAGAAAGTGGGTACGAGTCAGATAAAGCTGCGGAAGGCGACAAAGAATTGGGTTTGGTGGGCGCGACTCCTGCGTTTGGTTGTACTCCAGAAGTAAACCTGACACATATTAAAAAGATGGGAACCGTTTCCGACGCTTCTGTAGAGGCACTTAGGCTCTCGAGACTGGGACCGATTGTTTTGTCTTCCTGCGGCCTATTAATTATTCTAGAGACACATACCAATCAAGCGCATGTGCTGCCGGACAATCCCTTTTTCGATAAGGAACATGTGGACGCAGATCGGGGCCCAAGTTCCGATGACACACAATGGCAAAATAAACCCCTGTGTGAGGAGGACAGTGAACAGTCGATAGTTAATACTCCTGAAATTGGGGTCAGTGTGGAAGTAAATCTGGCCCACGTGGGCGCCCCCTCCTTGCTCGAAACGCCAGGCAAGGAAAATTTTTTAATTGTTGATGCCACGCCCCAGCATGTCGCTTCAATTAACAATAGCAGTGGGGAGTATGTCGCATCAATTAACAATAGCAGTGGGGAGTGTGAGCTGGCCAATGACAAAATAGGTGTGGCTATTAATAATAGCAGTGGGGAGTGTGAGCCGGCCGATGAAAAAATAGAAGGAGTGGGTATTATTTATGATCAGGCGCGTCAGACCCAAGACGAGCAGGAGGAGGAAATGTCCTTTATTCCTGAGGACTGTTTCCAAGAGGCGCCACACAAGGCTGTGTCCCCCACCAGTCTCTCGAGCATTGTAAAAACCGGTACTGATAAGATAGAGAGGGGTGAGAATTTCGAGACGCCACACCAGCAGACAGTAGTGGAAGAGACTCAAATTCCAGCAAGGGATGAGAGGGGAAAAATCATTAACGCAGAAAGAGAGGCAGAAGAATGCTTGGACCTGCTACTGCAACTAGGGTGTGAAGTTCCTAATCCCAGTCTCACCAAGGCCAACCTCCTCAGTCAAATCCAAGCTCATATGAGCAATTAATTGAGCAAATAAGACTGGATAACTGGCGACGGTAAGGACCCAAAATTGCAGGAAGGATCAACATTTTTTCATGTGGATTTTTTATTGGTTTGACATCCCTAAGGAGTATCTGCAACAATGTTATGTAGGTTGATTTGTGGTGTCTGTTTGAGGAGGTTTTAATGAGGCCCGAAATACCAGTCCGACTATCTTGTATTAATCAAATGGCGAAAGCCTAAATTATCAAAAAAAAATCTAGCCGTCCTGGTGCATCATTGTGGATCTTTACGATGGGGAAGCCACATAGAGGGATATAATTAATTTTATTAAAATAAAAATTTAATAATTATATTAAATAAAAAATAATATTAAAATTGTAAGAAAAATAACTATAATTTAAAAGTCGACTGAGGTATTAGATTCGATATAAAAATTAAATTGCATTATGTAGGTTAATATATATAAAGAAGTTATTCATTAATAAAACTAAATTATAGTCTATATACATCTTTATATTCAAAATGTGAGTTGTTTTAGTTTTTCCATTACAATGTCAGCTTACTACAATGGAAGTTTGTTAGAACTCCAACTACGTACTATTTATAACCTTATATGATAATGGTAGATGTTGGTTGGTTTGAAAAAAAAAAGAATTAGCTATTAAATGTGATTTTGTAATATGTCAATTTGATGAAATTTTAAAAAAATATGAATGTTCTGATTTTCTGACTACATGTCTACAATTAAGGTGCATGATACTTTTGCAAGGTTGTTTGTTTGTTTGAACAGTGAACTATAGATATAGTGGTTTGTTATTATAGTTAAATCACAATAACTCTGTACACAAGTGATTTTAATATGTGGATTTTACTATAGGGCACTTTTTCTTACCTTTAGCTTTGGTTAAAGCTAGCTAGTTTTCTCCATGTTTTCTCCAAGAGTTTTGGCGTTCAAGTGCTCCATATTTTTTTACCATAGTAAGAGGGAAGAAGAGGTGGTAATATTCTTGCTTTGTTGATGAAGGAAGGAGGAAGATTCAAGTGGTAAAACAAGTGTTTAGTTTAGGAAAGCTTCTCCATCATTTTAGTGTTCTTCCATGGAGCAAAGAATGAAGAAAATTAGAGGAGGAAGATGAACTTTCAGCCAAGAGAGGGAGGATAATTCGGCACCCTTGGGGAGAAAGAGAGTAAGTGAGAGAGTATAAGAAAGTTGTGAGTTAGGGTTCCCAAGGTAATGAGACTTTTCATGACTTGGGAAGCTTTCTTCCTAGGAGGGAATTTACTTTTTGGAGCCCCCTTTTCCCTCTCAAAAACTGTCCATATGTAGATATTTTGGAGGGGTATGTTTTTCATTTGGAGTCTTATAATATTAAGAGTTCATAAGTTGTACATTAGGACTTGTTTTATGTGTTAGATTGTGACCAACTTGATCACCTTGTCCTATGGTATATTTATTTGTGATTTTGAGTTATGGGTATATTTACTATACATTGTGACTAGTTAAAGTATATTCTTTGACTCACTCATGTTATTAGTGCTCTTAATTCATGTAATAGTTTCTCCTTATAATTTCTCCCACTTTAGTCCAGTAAAACACCCACAATAATTTATTTTTCCTTTCACATCATAGATAATAAAGAGAGGAGTGTGTGGGAACAAATGAAAGTGAAATCATAGTCAAAACGAAGAATCTAGAGCAAAAACAATGTCTTAGTATAAACTGCCTGTGCAGTTCCAGGGATGGTTCTGGAGTCCAGAGTTGTCCATTCTGCGGGCCGAATGTAACTGTCCAAAATGGCCTACTTGTTCTTGACTTCTGGCCTGAGGTTTTGAATGTCCGGAACTGTCTGTCTGGTGGTCAAAATTACTCGTTCTGTGGTCGGAACCTCCTGTTACAGCAACTGTTTATGGATTTAATTGTCGTGTGGGACTGGAAGTAAAGTAGATACATATATACTGACATTAAATGACCAATTGATCATACTATACAGGCCTATATATATATATACATCAATTGTTACATTATGCAGCAAGCATGGACATTCTCGTCACTAAACATGTCCAAGATGATGTCCGTACTCTTGAACAAGTGATAATAACCTAGATCCCCACTTCTGTTGACCTCTCCATCACCATCACCTTGGACAGACAATAAACATATATCCTGTACATTATGCAGTACTGTCCCGCTGCTGCAGTAGCCTTCTAAATCTAATCCACCCAGCGATTCTCCATTAACATTAATGATGACAATGCCATCTCCTTCATTGTGATATTCATTCTCGCCGTTCCCGCTCTTATTATCAGGAGGGCACACGATGATCTCCACTTTCTTCCGCGTCTTCTTCCTCAGTTTCTTCACAACTGTCGCTGCTATGACTCGACCCTTCACCACTACGCGATTGTTTTGCATGTCCGTCATGAACATCTCCACCCCTTAATTAATTCACATTTTTGTCAAATTGCCGCCCTCCAACAGAACAAAAGATTATCAAATAATTAAACTTAATCCCTTATAAATGCACGCATACATTGACTATTCTATTTATGTGCAAGAGAAGAGAATCCTATTCTATTCTATACAATAATACAAACCGTTGATCTTGGAGATGATTTTGGCGACTTTTCTCTCGCATGCGATGCAGTTCATGGAGACGTTGAGTACCACCTCTATTAATGGTAGTTCATCTTTCGTGGGGTTGCATTTCTTGCCTTCTAATCCCATTTTTAAAATGAAACTGCTATTAACTTATACTACGAACTATTTTTTTTGCTGTAATGATTTTGTCTCTAATCGCGCACGGACAGAAAACAATGAAATCTGAATTTGTCTAGCCGCCTTTTTATATGCAAAATCCGATCCGATGTATAAGACGCCGCGCGCGCAGGTAGTTTCGGTAGTTGCCGCGGGTGCGTGGGTAACGGCTCAAGTGCTGCAATAGAGTGTTGGAGCAGTCCTGCACTTATGAAACGGCGCCCATTAAATATTTATATTTGTTCGCTGTAAGTGAAAATACACAATATATCATTTTGTGAAGGAGGCTTAAAAATGTCTATCCCCTCTGTGTGCAGTTTCAGTAGGTCCAAATTATAATAAATTAATAAGATCACAAATATTCAAACTTATGGACAATAATTTAATCATTCAACAACATTTATAATTTGGGTAACAAGTTGTGCGGTCTCTCGATGAGGATACTGTCTCTGGTCCTCTTTGTTTACTCATTAGCGTCCAAGTAAGCACATATGTGTCCTATTTGCCTCAACTAGATCCTCAATAGGGTCTTCAGTACCGTCATCATTCCTCGAGTCAACAAATCCGCTTGCTGTCATTTTGTCATGCTGCCCACATATCATTTTCTCCCTATTGCATGAAGATGGACATTTACTTCATGGTTCATCCTTGCTTGTCCTTGCTTTTACTATTAAATAAATAATTAGGCTAATAATTACACATGAATGTTAAAAAAAGTGTTCAAGATACTTATAAGCATACCCCGAACTCCGGAGTTTGGTACTCCTCGTAGAACTGCTTCCACTCCTCCCCAGTGATCATCCTGTTGTATACCACAAATGGTGGCACTAGATTTGGATTATCCGTGTTGATCCACTTGGAGATCAAATAGTGGCGGAACACCCTAGCCTTACCACCCACACAAGTGAAAGAACAGTGTCCCTCGCATCATTTGGAATTTTGTACTTCTTGCACTTTCTTCCATATCATCTCATTCACCTCTTCTGGAACTTGTTGTCACTTTTGGTTGACAGGCACATGGGACTTTGACAGAGTTCCCAGCATCCTGGCAAACTCTGCTCTGCTGCTGCCGTAATATAGTCCAAACTGTCCCATGCTAGATCTATCTTAGATTCTTTATGCAGTTTCAGCCCTCTAGTCGGTCCTCTACCCCTCGATTTCTTCGTAACAGTGCTGGTAGATCGAGGTCGAGGAAGCATTAACTATCAGCTACGTCGGGGCACCAATAGTATCATCAAATGCCTCAGGTCAATGAAGGTCGATGTCCTTGTTATGGTCCATTTCTACAAGACACAAAAATTCCAATGATTAGTTAACCACTTAAAATAATGCTACAAAATAAGCATTTTTCAAATAACATATAAAGTAAATACAACAAAATTACAAAACATTCGTATAAACTTACATAAACCATCATTTGTCCATCCGTATTCCTTCATTATGGTATGACCGATGTATATAGTCACGTTGAGACGTGACATCACTATGTACCGGTAATGAAAAATGATCACTTGGTGATTCATTGTTTACGTCATAATCATCCTCCTCATCAACACAATCACTACAAGAAAAACATGTTTTAGCTACCGATAAATTGCTACTATGCATATATTGGTATCTAAATTGGAAAATTGCTACTGATTTTTGATGTTATTAACAAAGTGGTTGCTTTTGTGCTACCACAACAACAATGGTAGCTAAACTTTTAGCCAGTAGCTAAATGTCTACCGTCTTACAAGATTGCTACCATCAGTAGTAGCTATTTTATCTTTCATTCTGATAGTTTTAGTAAAAGTAATTTTGCTACCAATATCGGTAGCTAAATTAATGAATTGCTACTATTTGGTTAATGCTAATTCAATCATGGTAGCTATTATGCTACTATTTGAGCAACGGTAGCAAAAAGATTCTAATCAATAGCTAACTAGCTACTATCTTAAAAGTTGCTACGACCATGTAGATAAGCGAAATTATGAAATTGCTACTAACACTTGATTATGGTTGCTATAGTGCTACTATTTTGGCTATGATAGCAAATATTTTTAACAAGTAGCAAAATTGCTACTATCTTAAGTTTCAAAATTGCTACCGACTAATAATGTTGATGAAATTTCAGTTGATATTGTGCTAGAATATAAGAAATGATAGCTAATATTCGTAAGAATTAATAAAATTATTATTGTCTTATAACTTAAACGTGTGAATACTACATAATTCAGAATATTAACCTATATTGCTGCTGCCATAGTGGATATTATCTTCTTATATAAATATTTTATGTTTTATAGTTTTTCAACTAGTACTTTAGTATATTTTACTTCTTACCTTTTAACTACCGAGATTTAAATAGAACTTTAAGTAAACAAAAAATTTCTAATTCATGAAAATTAATTAAAACTATATACCACTACAATAATTATTTATCATATAAGATATATGTAACATAATTATTTTTGATACTTATAATATTTTTTATTTTCAAAGTATCGCACGTATTAATAAATTATAAAATAGAGTACATGTAATAATAATTTAAACTAGTACATATGTTGGTTAAAATTTACAAAATTAATATAAATTAGTTGTCAAAATAATTTAAATTAGTAAATGATATATTTGTATATAAATTTTAAAATTTGTGCAGTTTTTATACATTTTACTATATAATTCTTTTAGTTTATAAAAATCACATAAATTAGTAAAATATAAAAATACAATAAATAATAACAATTTAAATTAGTTGACGTGGTGGTTAAAATTTGCAAAACAAATACAAACTAAATATAATTTATAAATGTTTAAAGATTTTGTAAATGTATATATGTTTAGTTTTTAATTTATACAATTTTAAGCCAACATACACTTTTATTTTTATTATTTTGAATGTACAAAATTAATGTTGTAATATTATGTAATTAAAATATCAACTTCTATTTTATTAATTTTTACATATCCAAGGTTTGATCATATCTCGATCAAAAATTTGATTTATATTTAGAGTACCAACATTCAATATATACATGTAGTATGTATATATGTTGCGAATAACTATCATGGCTCAATGGTTAAGGTAATAGCTATCCTGCCCACACGTCGCAGGATCGATTCTTGATGTGTGCACATTTTAAACGCACTAGTCTGAATTAATTATACCATTGGTATGAGGTCTGTTTACCCATACGTTCGATCAAGGTGGTCAGAGATGATATAATCAATACGTCGCGGGTCGGGTTCGATCCTTGATGTGTGTGCCCCAAGAATCGTCAGGCCGCAGGCCGCACGCACATGGCTTTAGTAGAGAACCAACACATGTGTGAATATAATACTGTCACACTATTGGTGGCAAATTTTTTTAATGCAACCAATAAAGTTGGTATCTAAAAAGAATTTATGCTACTGAATTTATTGGTAGCAAACAAAGTAAAGCTACCACACATAATCAGTAGTAAAATTGCTACCAGAAGAAAGAGCAGTGGCAGTGTGGCAGCAAAATTGCTACCAACCAGAAAACGGTAGTGAAAATCAATTTTGCCACCAAGGGTTTACCCACCGCCCAACTCCGGTAGCAAATGAGCAAAAGCGGTAGCCCGTTTTATTTGGCTACCAATTTCACTATTATCGCTACCAATTGCGTCGGTAGCAAACTAGCCTTTTTCTTGTAGTGAATCCATATCAACTATTCCTCTCTTGCCTTTGAGCATAACAGGCCATCTAGGATTGCAAGGATTAGTGATATAAAGTACTTGTTTTGCCAACAAACGGCTCTACAGTGTGTGTCGCTCTAGACAGTTCACCATAACATGCAATGATCATCCTTACGATACCAAGTTTGTTGTCAACCCAATTTCAGTGAAATATACATATTTCATAGCTTTTATAATCCAAGATCCAAATATCTTGTATCATGCCGTAATACAATTGTTTCATCGCTACTGGATTCTGACCCACACCCTTGACATTATACAAATTTAGATACGCCACTATCTCCATACCACTATTTTAGGACGTTGATTTATGATTATGACATTTTGTACAGAATGCGAAGTCGTTCACGTCATATCCCTCGTAAGAAACAACATCGAGATTTGGTCTAAGAGCCACTTATTTCACCAACTCTGACACATTAGTGGATCAATCAGACATTACTCTTTCTTTAAACAATTCACAAAAGTCTGATTTGGTTCATTCTTCAATCTGATGTCACTCATGTCAGGATGTTGCGCTCTAAGAACGGACAAGTGTTCATTAAAAAATAGTTCAACATCTTTAAGGTGACTCAATACAACTAAATGAGCCTTTTTAAGAGTTTCTATGTCAATTCTCTTCAACTTTCTTCCTGTAGTACCAACACCCTGGAGTTTGCCATCATGTCTAGAATGCGGAAGACCAATAGATTTAACATCTTGAAGATAGTGGCTATAGAAATCAACCACTTCCTCTTTTACAGTTTCCTCTATGATACTACCCTCTTGGTGGTGATGATTCTTCATTTTCTTCTTCTACACACTTTATATATATCATTCAAATGGGTACATACTGTTAGGAGAAATATGTGTTACTATACTTCTACCTAGGCAGTGTACCTATCGTTTTGCGGAATAGTGAATTGAGTGGGGTTGTCGATCTCAGTGACCTCGTTCAATTAATTGATAATTTATTAACTAACCGAGAAACTAAACTAAGAAGACAGGAAACATCACTTTTTCAAGTTTTACTTAATTTGATGAAAGAAAGATTCAACGAACTAATATACAATAACAATATAGTAAAACGGTAAAAATAACTAAATTAAGAAATAAAGATTGAAGACTCTAAAATCTAAAGAAGCACTCCGGATTGTTCTGTAAACCTTCACTTTACAAATCTGTTAATAAACTCTTCCCTAATTCTGCAATCAACTCAGGAATCTTAATTAATTTCTTGACCGGTCCTGTACAACTAATCCGAGCTGATAGAAATAACAAGCCGCAAACTATGCCCAAGTCAATTCTAACCAATCGCTTTATACCAATTCCTATTGGAGACAGATTAACCTATAGGCAAATCATGCTTCTAGTCATTAATCCGTTTTAACTTCCTCTGTCTTGTTGACTAATCTCAGCGCCGCATTTTGATTAGAAAACTACAAATATTGCTTTAATAATTGATCAGAGAATTAAAGCGCATGAAGAACAGGAATTAAACTACTGCAATTATTGAATTAGTAAAATTACAAAATATCTGAAGATCCGGTTTGCTATCCTAATCCGAAGAGTTTATCTAACTACGATAATATGACTCTAAAAATAACAAAAACAAAAAGGTAGAACACATTGACATATTTAATAAAAAGGGAAGAAAAAATTTTGTTAAAAAGATCCCCACTCCACCTTCTATCGTCACGTGCCTCTATATTAATCATCTGTCATAAGCGTGAAGTGCTAACAACGGTGAAATTGCGTGTGCCGAAAAGAGGGAGGAGAGGGAAAGCCTCTCATAGAGACTGGCGGCGTGAATAGTCTGAATCCATCGAACCCCAATTCTCCCCCTTTTATAACCGCATACCCTCGCTTTTTTCAAATATTAAAGTATCGCTGCCATAATCATAAACAAATCATTTCCGATTTCTCCTTTATGCGTAGGTTAGTGTATAGTTGTAAGCATGAAGATCTGTGAGCCAATATGATCGTGAATACAATATCTTCAACAAATTATGACTTGATTAGTCATGATTGAACAATCATGACGTCTCTCCTCCTTGTAACAGCAGTCATGATGATAATAATGATTAATCATTAATTAATAATGATTGAATAATCATTATCTAATAAGTTAATCTTTTGTTATATAAATAGACACACGTCTGGACACAATTTCAACGAGGTCTAGATTCTTAGTCTGAACTTCGTTTTACTCTCCGTTTGTTGTATTGCGAAGCTAGTGAAGTGAAGAATGCAATTCCATGATTTTTACCTGCATTTGACACATAAAATATATCAGTTCACATCAAAACATAAATCTAAGGAAAACATATAATAAGTGAGAAATATGACATGAATTATTATTATTAAAATAGGAAGAATTAAAGCCCTAAAATAGATATATTTCGCACTTATCACATGCATCGAAGATACAAAGGTCTGCACTCTTTGATATCTTTAAAAAAAATGTACGAGCAAATGTAACATGATATCAAAGAATAAGGGGGAAATACATCTCTAGCCAGAATATGCTGACAACAAGATCGTTATGTAGCTTCTCCAAAGTGTTCATGTCAACCACTTTACTAGAAATTGATTTGAGAAACACACAAACATTTGTGATTGTGTTTCACAGCATCAGGCAAGATCCCCACGCATTGTACTGACAAAAATTCTTCTATCAACATGTGACAAGCGTGAGATTTCATTCCTACAAACTTTGGTTCTGACATTGACACTATACTTTTTATGTTTGAAGAATACTCCGATGGCACTTGGATGTTGTGAAGAGTACTGCATAATTTGTGTTTCTCTTGTTTAGACACGGTGTGACATGCGGGGGGCAAGAATGTGTGTTTTCCTTGTTCTTTCGGACCAAGCTCATTTCGTAGCCCAACTCAATCAGATTTTTCATCTCCTTTAAATGATCCTTTGTCTTACCTTTTATGTTCAATAGGGTTCCGGTCACACTTGTACCACCTTTTTTTTCAACATGCATTCTGTCAATACAATGTCTAACCTCCAAATACTGCCAGTACTCTAGTTGCCAAAATATTGACTTCTTTTTCCATACACTCTTTTCAGCATTTTTTACAGGTGGACCGAAGTTATTAACGACATTTTGTACCTTTCTGTAAACCTCTGTACTAGTCAAAGGCGCACGCGCTACGCTGTGATCAGTTTTCCCATCAAACTCTTTCACCATCTTACGGTATTTGTGTCATTTTGGAAACATTTTCCGATGACCCGTGTAATTATTTTTACCATTGTGTTTCGAGTGAATACTGCAAGTGTTGTCACCATAAATCGAACACGCCAACACCCCTTTGACTAAATATCCTAAAAGATTACCACAAGCAGGAAAGTCGTCGATTGTGTAGAATAGCATGACACACATGTTAAAATTTTCTTTAACAGATGAGTCATGCACTGTTGCCCCTTCATGCCACAGGAGTTGTAGATTCTCTATCAGTGGTTGTAGGAAAACATCTATTTTGTTGTCATGTTGCTTTGGACCGGATATTAAAAGAGATAGCATATGTTTCTAGGTTTCATACACAACCAAGGTGGTAGGTTATAAATCATCAACAACAATGGCCAAATGTTGTATATACTACTCAATGTACCATATGGATTCATTCCATCGGTGCACAGGACAAGCCTTTGGTTTCTCGGTGCCCCACCAAAATAAAAAATTTGCTGTTTATGTTCCTCAACTGTGGCGCATCAGTAGGATGTTTAATTTTCCATCCTTCTTCCTATGAATTGAATGTCACCTAAGATTCTCTACGTCTTTCTCAACTGCAAATAATCACTTAAACCTTGGAATGATGGGCAAGTACCACAATACCTTAGCAGGTGAACCCTTCTTACTACCACTAGTGTCATATTGTTGTCTTTTCATGTAGCGTGATTGCCCACATGCTGAACAACTTTCAACAAATTTAGCCTCCTTCTAGAACAGCATGCAACCATTTGGACAAGCATGAATTTTTTGTTATTCCATACTCACCGGGCACATCGGTTTCTTTGCTGCGTAAGTTGTTGTTGGTAAAAGATTACCCGCGGGAACTAGGTCTCTCAACAGCTCTAAAAAGGGCAGTGAAACTTACGTCACTCCAACCAAATTTTACTTTCAAATTGAACAACTTTAGTACAACACCCAACTGATTATACTTTGCAGCATCACATCCTGGGTACAACGTCTTTTGGATGAATCCAACAAAGTTTCATACTTGTCTGATATTTTAGAGTTCTGTCGTTCAACATCTTCTAGAGTTGCCTTAATCGCATCTATATATGGGTCACTATCAATTGTATAGTCGTCATCATCACTTGCAATAGTAGTGCTTCTAACCAATGTTTATGTGTCTTCGGTAGCACAATCTTCTTTCGTCGGGCTTAAAAGCATCTACTACGCTTTGACCGTCATTGAACTATATCTTTGTAGTTCTTTGTAAATCCACGACGGATAAAATGATCCTTCATTGTGTCAACCCTCCGATACCTCAAATTTTTTTGGCAGTCGACCACGGACAAAATATATATCCCTTGTCCGACGGTTTCAGATTATTCGCCAACATCGTGTAAAACTTATTGAATTCTTCAAGGAAATTGATGTCTAATTTGTTGTTGTACATCCACGAACGTTCTATCTCGTTCTATATGTCAAAATACGTAGTTCACTGTCCCCCGTGGTCAGTGCTTTTACGATTAATTGGGTATATTAATCAACCTAAACCCATCCAATTACGTTAAATCCCACCAATGAAAGTGTTTTTCAATAGTAATTTATTGAAAATTTTGGCAGCATCTCCCTACAGCTCTTCAGATGCATGATATTACGAAATTAATCAATAATATATGCACCCGAAGAACAGTAGAGAGATACTACTAAAATTTTAAATAAATTACAAAATAAAAACACATTCACAACCTAGGTGTGGGAGTAACGATCAAGAACAGTCCCGACGAGAACTATCCAAGATATACTTCTATTAGGTAAATCTTAGATGGGTAACTATGTTCGATTTAGTTTTGTAGCCATCCACATGATCAAGTAGATTATTAATTTATCAAAGTACACATAGCATGTATAAATATAACAATATAACAAGTTATAACTAACCTGATCAATATAACTGAAGTGTGAAGGTGGAGACTTTAGACAAATGGACTATCAGGTACTCAAATGCTCACAAACCTAAACAATATCAAAGACAGTTCATTCAGTGCTCGATCAATATTTAACCATATCAAATCTTTGAAAAATTCGACAGCATTCCCCCCTTTTTTAACATTCTCAAATCAGTTTGTCAATCAAAATGTCAATTGTACACATTATCAACCATTAATAACCAAACAGAACCGAAAAAACCCAAACAATAGTAGACACAACACAACTCTTTACCAGTTTGAGTATCAAAATTACCGTGAATGAAGACTAGCGTAGACAAATATTTTCAACTCCGTTTTCAAAGTTTTCAACCTCGTGTGCGAGAGTTCCAATGATTCAAACTTACTGCATAGGTGTAACACCCCATCCAACATTAACATACTTACAACAAACTGCAGCGGAAGAACATCCTCATCACATTACTTAACTTGTTGGTGTTACACGCCGTTAGCCACCCACGTGGCTAACAAGGCTAATACATACACAATGTACCGGTCTGATGGGCTAAATTCCCGAGCAACTATACATCAGTATCCCTTTCCATTAACAATAACAACAACATACACCTTAACAACTATACCGAGTACTTATAAACTGATGCCGACAACAATTTCGGTCTTACTACACCTACTGTATACATACACTTAATTGTTTACCCATGTACAATGACTACCCGTCCTACTCTCGAACGGCTTCCAGCACTTCGTACCTGAAATAGGAAAAGAAGAGAAAGGGGTGGCCCCAAGGGGCTCAGCACCTTTGCTGGTATGGTAATCCCGCAGCCCACATGCTACCGGGCCACGCACAACTAATTGTCATCTTAGCATGCAGTTGATTATATTTAAATCATGCATGTGACAATAAACACACAACACTTAACATTTCGCCTCAATAGGCTCAACAATCGGATAATACATCCTACTTAACAAGTCACCCATGGTTTTCATCATCCCTAGAGTGTTTCTCCTCCAACGGAGCTACTTCCTTAATAGACGACACATACCCTTAAATCGGGTTATCCTTAAACGCCTCTTATCACAAACTGGGAATCATATCCATGATCCACACACTCCACATTATACAACACACTCCACATTATACAACCTATAACACACACTACATACAACACTTAACAACACTTGGTACGTTTCTACGTACACAACATAATACCGCAATGAATACTGCATCACAACAAAACACATAACACAACGGGAATGGTTCGCTTAGGAACCGACCCAAACATCACAAACACACTGGTGAGCCTAGAGAATGTTGCCAGTCTCATGATAAGCTCGTTATACAATAACACCAACACTCATTACCGTCCTAATAGTTGGACGAGTAACTTAAGTTAAGGCGGTTCGGGTTTGGAGGCCCTAACACACCACACACACACAGGTTCCCACTAAACCGATCATAAGTCAGAATAGGTAAGCTTTGGAGTAAGCTAATGGGAGATCATAACCCGTGAGGGAAACAACCATAACAAAGAGAAGGGTAAGGCTAGGAAGGATACCCTCTCCCAAACAACGCGCGACCGGCCAAACCGGATTCCTCACTACTGTTAGTACATACTCACTTTAGATATTAGTTAGAACCCCACTATGGAGCCTATCACATAACAACACATACAGTATTACAACTGGGTTAAACACACAAGGGAGATCCCTACATTCACATACACATATCACACATTTAACACACGCATAGCCGTGGTTAGTACGTCCCATGGTACGGGTCGTTTGCTCCGAATACCGAACTCTCAAGTGGTCCTAGACTCAGTTAACTAAGGTTAACACTGCTGAGATTAAATGGTATCGGAGTTGAACACGCCACATATATGAATTACTGTAAACTCATTACATGTTTAATCTTACAACGTGGCAAACATACAGAAAAACAGATTGGCATACAAGCCGGTGTAATCCGGTAGGACGCAGGTTGCAAGAAAACCATACCTGTCACCGGAGTCCACTTTATCCTGTCCATTTATGTTCCTCGAGCAATCCTCGAACAACTGTTAACATCACATGTGTTTTTATTAACATCGGGGTAGCATGTTTGTTTATTTAGCGTCTAATGCTTAACTTTCCCCGTTAACTTTGTTACATAACTTTACATTTTTAACTTGTTTTACTTTTACACTTTGATACAACTTTTCACCCACCTATTCGCCATTTAAACTCACCTAACATGTCCTCAACATTCTTATAACATCATTACCTACCAATCCCCATCAGTACACATCATTTCATAACCTTAAACAACATCTTTGGTCCGACCGACCCACCGACCGACCCACATCTGGGTCGGTCCATTACAGAACCCTTTTTACTTCCTTATTAACATGCCCGTCCGACCCACCATTCTGGGTCGGTCCATGTGCGAACATTTTTCCACCTTTGAAACTTGACCGACCGACCCATGTCCGACCCACCCTTTTGGGTCGGACCATTACCGAACACATTCCTAACATTTTACAGAGGCTCGACCGACCCACAAACTGGGTCGGCCCCTGGGTCGGTCGCCTCCTAAACTTACCCAAACTTTGTCAAATCTTCCACCAAACTTCTCCTAAGGCCTCTTAATGTGTTCTAACATCATTTGGCACTTCAAACACACCCTTAGGATATTCTTAAACACTCACAAAACTATTTTTCCTAATTCCTTAAACCTTTACTTATATCTCCACAAAATTCCTAACACTTACAATGTTTTCTCCTTATGATTCCTAGGTGGCATTTCACCTATAATGACCACAATACCAAGGTGTTTCCTCTACACCTTATCATCATCCCTCAACTTCTTTTCTTACTAACTAAATCTCCTTTTCACATCATACCCAAACATCACTTGTTCCTTGAACACTAACCTTACCTAAACCTTAAACAACTCCTCCAAGACTTACACACATCCACTAAACACACATTGAATTCCTAGAACTTCAAAGACAACACCTAAATCCTTGCATCACTCTAAGTCACTTTAATACATGTTTTCTTCTCTAGTAATCATTCATTCACCTTTGCCCCTCCCTAGTTCACCAACACTCACATTAAACACTTAAAACTTCTTACACATTTCCCAAATTTGGCCATAGCTTCTCTAGTATATACTCACATCCAACCACTTAGGTTTTTACCTTATTTCACTCAAAACACCTAAAATCCATCAAACACATCTTTATACACAAACTTCACACATTAAGCACTACATCACAATATAGTGCATAACTTAAATTGCTTGGCACTTAGGCCCTTAAATAACATGGCTCTTAGGCCCTTAAATTGCATAACCTTAAACACTGAATTTCCCACATAAATAATGCCTTTGACCTGCAAATACATACACCAAAACATATGTTCTTTTACTAGTCTCCTTGAGAACATTTCGCTAGGTCACTCACCATTGGCTCCTTAGGTATTTTATCAAGCAATTCAAGCTCATTTTCCTAAGGCATTTAAACTACATTGAGATAGTTTGTTTACCTCTTTTCACAAATTTCCTTCTTGTTTCCTTACAAACCGGTGGGGTACTTGATTCCTTGTCAAGTTCTATACATTGTACAAACAACATAATGAGTATTCAAGCTTTAAGCTTCATCTCATTGTAAACCCTAGTTACATATATTGTTTTAACACATTAAGGTAATTGTTTTACCTTGGAATTGGAAGAGAACTGAACAAGTATCAAGAGAGGACTCCTCCTAGTCCTTGGAAGATTCAAATGAAGCTAAAACAAACAAGATAAATACACCATTGTGAGGTGAATTTTCGGACAACATGAAAATATGGAGGAAACATGGATTTTCTTTGAGTTTCCTTACCTTGAAGCAAAGGAGATCATGAATATGTGAAAAGGTGAGCTCAAGCTCCTTCAATGGTGAATCTTCATGGCACCAAAATTGAGTTCTTGAAGATTTGAAAAGAGGGAAGTGTAGAGCTTGACCTAACTAAGACAAATATGGTCTTGGAATTCGATTTGGCCAAGGGAGCTAGAAGATACAAGTGGTCAAAGCTTGAAGATGGTATATGTGCTGTAGCACAACCGAGAGAGAACAGAAGAGAAGGGAAGAGGAGAAGAAGGGAACCGTGTGAAGTGAAGGAGGAAAGGAGAAGTGAGTTTGGTTTTGCTTTTAAGGATATTTATAACTTAAAGCAAATAGTAACCTATGAGTCACCTTTATTTACTTAACAAGTTAACATGTTTGGTGACTCATTACTACCAAAAACCGGCCCCCTTATTATTAGTAGGGTATTATAGTCTTTGTTGACCAATTTAATCACTTATAACATTATATGTTACAAACTAGTTATAAAAATCACTATTCACCTATAACAAGGCACATAGAAGTGAAATTTTTGATTTCCCACTAATATGGCCACCCAAATGTGATACTATATAGTACACATGTTAATTAAAGAGTAATGATGGACATTTAGCCATTCAAAACTCATTTACAAGACAATTTTTCAAAAACGTGCTTTAAGACTCCTTAAAGCACATTTTGTGTTTTAACTTGTTTTCAAGCTTGGTTTTCTTTAGTAATGGATTTAATATGTTCATTAACATATAAATAAGGTATAGGTATGACCATTAGGTCTTATACACATTCATCCCAAGCTTAGAGCACATTTTTGCTCATATTGACTTTAAGGTATTACCTTGTGTTTTGTTTGGTTTCATTGTCTACCAAAGTTTCCTAAGGACTTATTTAGCCTTATTAAATCATAATTGAATGTTATCAAGTCTTGGTAGGCTCTTTGGGTCCTAACCAAGTTCACTCATAGCTTAGAGCATGTTTTTGCTCAAACTGTGTCTTAATGCTTTATTGCATCTATTGTGGTTTAAATTGTTCACTGATGTTACTAAGGCACTTTTTAGCCTTCACATACCATAATTTGATATTTAAACCACATATCAAGGTTTGGGGTATTTCAATAGGTGCAAAGTATACATTTATATAAAAATTACCATGAGTGAATTGTATCCCATAATCGAAGAGCATGCATTTTATTCACAAAAGATAGCAAAATTACCGAGAAAGTAGGCTCTAGTGGTTGCTGGGTACTCGGTGGTGGGTGGACCGAAGTTGGTGGTGGGCGGCGAAGTTGGTGGTGGGTACGGAAGTCAGTGGTGGGCGGCAATGGTGGTGGTGAATTTGTTCTCTGTGGTGGGCGGTGAAACCGGTGGTGAGTTGGGAGGTTAGAGCACAGAGAAACGGTCAGCACGCGTAGAGAAAAGATACGTTGTGATATAAATCGTAAAAAATGTTTGTATTAAAGGACTTTAAACTATGGTTATACGTAAAGCCGTGTTTTAAAGTAGACTTTTAATTGTGGTTCCTGAATAACCGTAATTTAAAGTCCTTTTGTTAAGAAATCTTTGCCCGCCAAAATTTTTGGTCTATGTTAAGTTTCAAATCAGTGAAAATTGGGAAAAATTCAAAGCCCCGACCATTGGGCCATGAATCTCATCCTTATTATATGGGTTAGTTAATGTATATATTAATAAAATACTTTGATTGATTGCTTTTAATAATATAATTAGCTGATTCTTCAATACTATATTAGCTTCTTTTTTAATGACATATAAGCATAATCGAACAATGTTTTTTACATTGATCATAAAAATTTATTATTCAAAATTTTGTTTAACCAATTGTTTAGTTTAAATTATAAAAATGTTGTAATTTGTTGGGCTCATAACATTTACTAAGAAAATCATTTTTTATATAACATGTAAAACGTTTTGAGTGCACAGAAATGTACGGACTTTAGATTACGGTGTATACACGAACCGTAATCTATAGTATCGCACCATTGAAAAACGTCGTCGGTTGATTGTATAGGCGCATGCACGGGGTACAAACGAGTAACATGTCATTGTCAACTGTAGATGAGCGTGCACGGGCCAACAAACTTTAATTACGGTTGTCCATATAGCCGTAATTTAAAGTCCTTAATGAAAAAGCCCGCAATCTTCCGGCCCACAATAAATCACAGTTTGCTAACAAACCATAATTAATTAACTCCAACCAACCAATTAAGTAACAGTTGGGATTCTGACTGTAATTAATGGGGCGTTATTTTAAGTCTTGTTTCCACCTGTGTGCTTCCTTCTTCACTATGCTTGATTTGAAGCCCACTGAAAAACTTCAACTCTCCTAGATCACTCATTTCGAACTCCTTATACACGAAGGGTTTTGTTCACCTTTCCTCTTGTGAAATTGTTCCTCAATAGGTATGAAGACAGTCTATCATACCAAGACCTTGGTACTTGCTTCAGCCCACAGAGAGCCTTCTCAAGCTTCAAGAGGTTGTCAATACCTTTTTTGTCCTAGAATCTTGGAGGTTTTGAACACCTTTTAAGATGTTTGAGACAACATTCTAAATGGGATGATCTTTGTATAAGGTTTTATGCTCATGATGAAGCAGTTGATAGAGGATATGCAACTGGCACTTCTTGATTGTTTTCTATGACTTGCCGTGGAGTTGTCTCTGTCTAGTCTGGTTGTTGCTCAGGAGGTGATGACTTGTCATTGACATCTTCACCACTCCCTTGCAATGTGAAGTTGAAGTTATTTGTTTCTTCTTGATCTTGCCTTTTGTCGTCATGAGTTTCCATCACATCAAAGACAACATGGACACTCTTTTCAATCTTGAAAGTCCTCTTGTTGAAGACTTTGTATGCTCTAATTCTCTCTGAGTATCCCAGGAAGATTGCACAGTCGCTCATAGCATTGAATTTTCCTAGGGCATCTTTTCCATTGTTGTGCACAAAGCATTTACATTCGAACACTCTAAAGTGATTGATGCTTGTATTTCTTCCTTTGAAAAGCTCATATGGTGTTTTATTGAGAATCAGCCTGATAAGTGTTCTGTTGGTGATGTAGCTGGCTGTCGCAACAGCTTCTGCCCACAAGGTCTGTGGAAGACCACTCCCCCAACAACATGGCCCTGGCTACTTCTTCAAGATTTATGTTCTTTCTCTTCACTACTCCATTCTACCGAGGTGTCTTCGGTGAAGAGTAGGTGTGATTTGTCCCGTTATTGTCACAGGACTTGTTAAAGTAGATGTTCTCAAACTCTGACCCGTGATCTGATCTTAGAGCTTTGATCTTGTAATTGCCCGTTGTTTGAACCTGTCCTGCAAATACTTCAAATCTCTCAAAGACTTCATCCTTGGAGACTAAGAAAATTGTCCAAACAAACGTTAGTAGTCATCAACAATGATGAACACATACCAATTACCGTCATGGCTTCTAATTTGCATTAGCCTGCACAGATCTATATGAAGCAATTCAAGTGGTTGTGATGTATTGACTACGTTCTTTGACTTAAAGTTGGACCTAGTTTGCTTTCCCCTAACACATGGATCACAAAGTCTGGTCCCCGACTGTTTTAGAGTTGGAAGATTGCTAACCAAGTGACGTTTGACAGTTTTCTAAGTAAGGTCAAGCTAACATGTCCTAGTCTTTTATGCAATAGCATGTAGTCATCAACTGACGTAGATAAATATGGAAAATTAACACTCTTCAGATCCTGTAGACTGGTGATATATACATTCTTCCACCTATGACCTCTTAGCAACTATTTCCACTACTTCCACACATTTAAGAAACACTTAGTAAATTGAATTTCAAACCTTCCACGAGATGAACACCATCAATAACATAATTATTCGAAAAACCAATTTTTCCTACACCGA